>NQII01000301.1:760194-899860 GCA_002778355.1 Clitarchus hookeri
TTTCCCTTCTCCAAAGATTTGGTTATATCTTTCTCACCGAGTAGTTAGCACAAGCCTTACTGATTTTTCTGGTATATATATATATATATATATAGTAAACATAATTCAGCACAACAATACCGTTCCAAAGAATAATCACAGTTTCAAGTTTATTTCAGGTTTTCATTAACATCGCCGACTAAACTTGCATGTAGGCTCACGTGGCATCCGAAGTTTGGTTAGAATATTACATAAACCATTTACTTTACCTACACCATTGAAACTTCATCGACAAACAACGGAGAATAGTTTTAAAACTTAACACTTCAATGGAAATGTTTGTATAATTTTCTAAATTGTTATGTAATGTGTTATTTTTAGATTTCTTAGTTGCCATTTAAAATTGAATTTATTATGCACTAATAACTAATGCATAAACCATTTTTTAAAACTAACGAAATTCCACTGATAAATTTGTTAAAAACTGAAGTATGTGCCTATTCTATCAATTATTGCTCTAATGTGTAAAAATCTAAAATAAACCAAACTCAGCAGCCAGGAATTTAAAAAAGAAATCTTTTAAGTAGGACAGTGAGTAGAATAGTTAGGATGAGTTGGGCGCAATGTGATCCGGGACCGAAGCCATAGCTGGCCGACCACCATGTTGCGACGTCACCCGGCCGCTATGCTGGGTCTGGGTGACATTGACCTCACGTCCGTGACCTTGATCCCGTGTCTGTAACCTTAGATGTTCTTAAAACAAAAATCCCAAAATATTCTAAAAGAAATCCAAAAAATCTAACAGATTCCAAAAAAATAAAAATAAAAAATGTATTGGCTGTTTAGTCGGCAAGCCTCTTTTCTCGCCAACTTTTATTAGTTATTTAGTCGGCTCCTTTCCAGCCCCTTTCCTCACCACACCACATCTACTGTCCGATTATTTTTAGTATCGCTCACTAGAGCACACTGATAAGTTCAGATTTTCTATTACTTCAGGTCGCGGGGCATGCACGAGAAACGCACTCTGTAGCTGCCAATGAAAGAAAAAGATAATAATATTTTTTGAGGAGACTGGACTTCACATATACAGACGCAAAGTGAAGCAGTGGCAATGGCAGGTATGGGTTGGTACGACGCTCGCAGTTCACAAGTTGGCAGACATGGGTAAGTTTGACTTTGCTCCCGTGTCTTGTAACAGCATGTCGGTGGCCCGCTCGCCTCCACAGGGCTTTGCACTAGCTAGCCTCAAGTTTGAAAATAACACCATACAGTAAAAATTCTTTTTTTCATGTTTAACCCCTTACACCAAACTCAGTTTTATAACAATTCGTGGAAAAAACATCTTATGGAAATTGCCACGAGAAAAGTTAGCTTTAACTCATAAACAAGGGATATTAAGGTTAGCGCAGAAAGGTTGCTCCCAGGAGAGTTCAAAATACTTGCAACCGACTCGCTAGGACCTGGCCACTAACTTCTCAGCGCAGAAATATTATATCTCTAGCACAGCCTTGTACGGGAATAATTTTTTAATGTGAAAATACCTTTCGTTCTCGTATTATTTCACATAAAGGATAATCTATTTTATGTTGAAATGTAGCAGATAGGTTTTGCGTACCCGGAGCCATTTTTATACAGCTGCTACCAGAACACAAAACACTGTCTTACACCTATACATGTGTGGGCTATGTAGTGTTTACATTTCCTTCCAATTGACTTTCTTCACACTCAAAGCAATATTTGGAATATTACATTTTTGAAATAGCAGTGTACTAAATGTAGAGATAAAAAATAGAAATCACTAGAAACTTTTTCATGCGAACTCAATTATACAGATAATAAAATTTATATAATCAACACAAAATCGAAAACATTTTAAAAAAATATTTTTCGAACAGAGCCTAAATTACATATATGTTTTAATATGAAGATATTAAATTATGAACTTATGGTATATTATAAAAAAATTAGCTGTTCATGTATGGCAGTAGGCAGTAGTGCTCTACGCAGGACCGCAAAAATTACAGGGTCGCTACTGAAACCTTCTACACAAGCAGCAGCAATACTTGTCTCTGATTCACCATCCATCACACTATCATTGCACAGTAGACCTGGCTCCTCTTTTTAGATGGCTCAACATCTGGATCATCAACCAACATCCAGATGATCAACACAGGATGTCAGTAGTGTATCCAGCACCATCATCCCCAGTAAGACACCTCGCTGGGTGGCAACAGCGACGTTGGCAGGTAGGTGCAGATTCGTTTTTCGAACCACAGGCAGAACCATCCATAGTGGGTACTGACACAAGTGCCTGGTGCTAACGGCGTACTTGGGGGTGTCTGCATATCTGGCTGGTGGCAACCTTCTTGGACCTCGAATGCTGGGAGTAGACCAATGTTTCGCAACCCATCTGTGGCAACTCCACTGCACAGACCGGTGCATGGATAGTAGAAAGAGTTTTTCCGGGGTGATGATTTGGCCCATGTTGCAGGGTAGCTGCGTCTGCGGCATCGTGTGGAACATGACGCAGAATGATGGTCCCTGACAGTCCACTTGAATCTGCAATGGTTCTTAGGATGTTGGAAAAAATATGCTAATCGCCAATGCTGCCTCTCCACAGCAAGTCTCGGTGTATGTACGCAGATAACCATCTTGGTCGATGAAAATATACTCCGTGCTACCGTAGTCTGGCTTGGCATTTACGTAAATGTTCGTAGGATGAAATGGAGTCATGGTAACAATCAGATCTCTAGATGACAGCATACAAAAAAATAGATTCTCTTACATTTCGAGCTGATACAGGTGACTTCCTGTCTAGTCTCAGACAGTAAATTTCTGGTCCAAGGATGAGGTGCACCAATTGCATAGCAGCAGCAAGTTCTTCAGCGCACAGGCCTAGTCAGGTTCTGGCCTGTCACAGATATGCCGATGCAACATACCGTACATTTTAAACAGTTTCTGAAGCGAAGGAAATCCATACTCAGCCTGCACATTGATAATATACACTTCAAATATATACATATCTCTCGGCCATATTTTCCACTCAGATCCTGCTACATAAATGGAGGCCTTCGGGTATTGCATCAGGAAGTCGTGAAGCAAGTTTTGCACCTGATAATACGGAACCTTGCCTTCGTCAAATTCTAGTCCGTGGTAGTACTTGCTCAGCAAGTCTTTTTTTTCTTGCTCTTCTCATCCATCATTTGCCAGGGGTATAGAGGTCGGAAGTTACGGGTTGGTATCTTACCATCATCCTCATGAATAACTATGAACTCATTGAGCACAAACCCATTTTGGCTCTGGAAACACTGCAGATTGCAATACATCCAGAAGCTTAAGATGCTCTAAGACAATTAAACTCTTNTATCTTACCATCATCCTCATGAATAACTATGAACTCATTGAGCACAAACCCATTTTGGCTCTGGAAACACTGCAGATTGCAATACATCCAGAAGCTTAAGATGCTCTAAGACAATTAAACTCTTTTGTGCATGAAAATTTGTGTTCAAATATTATCTACTGCGCTCACAACAGTATTTTGACGGCATTTCTCGTCTTCCAACATATAATGTCTCTTGAATATATTTGACTCAGATAGTTTACACTAGTCACTGTACTGTTCTGAGGNTCGTCTTCCAACATATAATGTCTCTTGAATATATTTGACTCAGATAGTTTACACTAGTCACTGTACTGTTCTGAGGATGTCTGTAAAAGCAAACCTCCAGAATACGTTCCAACCTGCAGTCTATTAGAATTGAGGTAATATGCTCGTCCTGTTTACTCACATTGAAAGCCATGTGCGGTGCTATATTCTTGAGTGTAAAAGGGGTCAGTATCGGGGACTGTGATGTCCATATGCTTTATGGAATTGAACATACATCTGATGTGCTAGAAAGTACTGTCCAATCTCAAAGTTAATGTTCATGGCAACATACGGGTAGCTTTTTCTATTTGACATGTATCGAATTGTTAATGGCTCATTATCACATTGTGCTGACATCTGGTATGTAGCCCAACGATGATGTAACTTAGTTTTTCTTAGAACCAAACTTCGATGTCATCATTCAGTTTATGCACTTGCTATTTGGCAAATTGGGGTAGGTCCTGAGACTCAACGATCAGAAACCCACATCGATATTTTTTCCCTCTTCCACATTCTTCAGCATCTTGATATTTTCAGCAGTGCTCAATTGCATACGATGCAGCATCCATTAGATAAACTATAGCTTCAGTTCCACTGTCTCCAGGTTTCCTCCTGTACCCACGATGGTGTCCACATGCATATTTGCTATAAAAAGCACCAATTCCTGCTTCGAATTGAAGATAACATGTTGTAGTCTTTGGCGAATCCCAATAGCTTGGTGAGTGGGATGTACACTTCGAACTTGCTTCCAGGGTATATAAGAACTATGTTATCATTTTCGCATCCACAGCCTGCCATCTTAGCTGCAGACAGATAATTTGGTGCTAGCGAAAGGTAACTTTTGATCGACGAGATTATGCATGCATCTCGCGACTGGTCCACCTCAACAGCGATCGATCATGAGAAGAATTCCAATGCTCGAAATTTTTGTTTATGCTGGGATGGTTCCAACTTCTTTTTTTAGATTCCCCCTAATTCGCAGGAAAAACTGGCAAGGGTGAGTGCATATATATTGGTGTTGGACCATAATCAGAACTTCCTATGGTAGTGTGTGCGGTCCGATCAGGATGGCTGTTAAAATGAAGTTACACCCTCATCACACTGTCTTCAGAAATGACTGGCTCTTCGATTTCTCGGTAATATTTCATCCCGATAGACTTCGAAGCTCAGATTGNACACTGTCTTCAGAAATGACTGGCTCTTCGATTTCTCGGTAATATTTCATCCCGATAGACTTCGAAGCTCAGATTCGGGAATAAAAATCTCTTTTGCATGTGTTAACACCTCGGTGATCCATGGCACACCGATTGCAGGTTTTAAAACAAGACACTTTCTTTTATTTCTTCTGGACATCGTAAATATTATTCTAATCTTCTCAAATGCAGGAGTAAGGTGATTTCTTCGTAAGACTCGTGTATTTTTCCACCTTCGTAGATGTGTGGCTCGAATCTGAGCATCGTTCCAATTGTATCTGGTTTCATAAAGTCGATATTTTCGGTACATCTAATGAAACTCTTCAGAGTATTGGGAATTTCCATGTAGTTCGAATTATATGTTGGCGAACAATGAATCTTCAATGTACTTTGCAATGTCGTCTATTTAATAAGAGCATTTGGGCAGCGACCACTCATTGGAGACATTACCAGTTTTTACGACGTAGANATGAATCTTCAATGTACTTTGCAATGTCGTCTATTTAATAAGAGCATTTGGGCAGCGACCACTCATTGGAGACATTGCCAGTTTTTACGACGTACAGCCTACAGTTTTTGTCATCTATGTTCGGAATCGCATTGTAGGTTTCAAAATCGATCAGACCGATGCACCATTACCCCTCCAAGTAGAGTGGCGGAAAGTGAACCACATTGAACTCGAATCCATGCCCTGTCAAGGCAAACATTATCGACATGACAGATTCTTTCCTGTCGATGTTTCGCCATTTCATTTAATTACTTTATCAACGAACAAGGAAGCGAAGACACAAATGTCCGCATTTCACATGTTCGGCAACTGCTCCATCTCATAGTTGAAAGTCAACTTCGTTCCTTTCAGGCACTGTCACAGGTCGGGTGGAGGTTGCCAATTATAAAAACTATCATAATAGTCTGCATGTATTCCACACTTCACATAAGTTACCCAGTGAGTACAGGGCCCTAATGTCCAGAGTGATTACAAAACATTCGTCTCTCTTGAGGTTAAGGGGCAAAGCATCTCGCATGAACATGCCATATAAATTAGGTAACTTCAGTGTGCGTGTATACAGCTCCAATTCCACATTCGCGAGCGATCGTTTCGTTACAGATTCCATTAATGTCTCATCCTGCTACATCGCTTTTGCACACTTCCGCCTCCTGGGAATGGTTTTAGGTAGTGTCCTTCGCCATTTTTTCCCATGCGATAGCTTCCATAATTGCATTGTACCTTTGGGTTGGACAACAGCTTCCATTCGTTCGATAGTGTGTTGATTGCTCGGACGATACCACTCGTGACTCAGATTAGTCCCTCAAGAGCCCCGAGTGCAGGCAAAAGCAATAAAAAAATCTGATGGTAGATTTTTTTGTTCTTCTATGCTGTTTTTCTCTTTGTCACCACTTTTCGTTTCGTTTGTGCCTTTCTCTTGCTCATTGCACCTGTTACCATTTTAACCCATGCCTTTCTCTTGCTCTTTTCACCCATTCTCATCTGCACCTTGACATTCATATCTTTGGAATGACCCCAGGAAGCTAGTTTTTCTCCGAGCTCGCAGTCTGGCAATGTTCTTATCTCGTCGGCCTTCTGTGCAAGTATCCTGTCTGCCAAATACCTGGTTTCGAGATCCTCGTTCAGGGAGTAAGCGATGTCGGGCTGCTTGCACGCCTCGTCCAGTGCAGTGGTACCCGTCTCGTCGTGTGACAGCATTTTAGCTAGCTTCGTGTCCGATCTGCAGAATCTGTACTCAGGAATATGCTGCTCGATGAGGTAGATTGTTTCAGCTTATCGACAACACCTTTTCTGAACTTGATCTTTTCTCTTCGAGAAATGGTGGTGAACTTGGTGCGAAGAGTATAAGTATGCCCCCTTTATCCTTTTTTGAGTCAATATTATTCTAGACATGGAACAGTACGGACATAAATTACTAATAATGCATCCTCGTTGTCGCTTCTGCAGTAAAGCTTTGTGCAATTTGCAATGACACGAAACAACTACCTAAAGGATGAAAACTTCAAGTATGACATTTCAGTGCAAACTCTGCCAGAGGCAGTTTACACAGTATGATACTTTAAAGATACATTCGAAAATGTGTAGCACTGATTCTGCGCAAATACTATCATCTCATAATTTGCAATCTCTACATGTTTCGCAATCGATCTGCAATTTCTCCACCTGCTACGCAATAAGCACAATATGCTCCGCAATCGCTCCACAATTGCTCTGCCTGCTCTTCAATCACTCCACAATCACTATGCAATTGCTCCGCCTGTTCCACAATCAGCACCATATACTTCGCAATCACTCCACAATATCTCCGCGATTGCTCTGCCTGCTCTTTAATCAGCACCATATGCTCCACAAATGCTACACAATTGCTCTGCATGCTCCACAATCAGCACAGTATGCTCTGAAGTCACTCCATTATTGCTCTGCGTGCTCCACAATCAACACTGTATGCTTCGCAATCGCTNAGCACAGTATGCTCTGAAGTCACTCCATTATTGCTCTGCGTGCTCCACAATCAACACTGTATGCTTCGCAATCGCTCTATGATCGCCCCTTAATTGAATCGCCTGTTCCACAATCAGTATTGCACACTCTGTCTGATAGTAGAGGTAACATAAATATTGTCGAGCAAGATGTTACATCACCCATGCACATTACTGCTCGGAATGAAGCAATATCTTACGAATCACGACTTGAAAGCCAATTTCCGAACTNGCACATTACTGCTCGGAATGAAGCAATATCTTACGAATCACGACTTGAAAGCCAATTTCCGAACTGCTGCATCATAACTGGTCCTTCACATTGTGGAAAAACATGAGTGTTCCTTAGTTTGCTGAAGGAACACAGTGGTCTTTGGTAGGAGAATTTGAATTTATACTCTAAATCGCACAACAACCGAAATACCAGTTATTGGAAAGAATACTGCAGGCCATGGATGGTGTGGGTTTCTTTCCAAATAGGCCAATATGCATAAAAATGAAGCATTACCAAATTCCGTGTTTGCCTTTAATAAAATTGCCTACGAGAAGCAAAAGTGTATAGTGGAGTACTTTAGCACGAGAACGTGGACGGCATTTACCTCGTCCAGACNAGCACAGTATGCTCTGAAGTCACTCCATTATTGCTCTGCGTGCTCCACAATCAACACTGTATGCTTCGCAATCGCACTATGATCGCCCCTTAATTGAATCGCCTGTTCCACAATCAGTATTGCACACTCTGTCTGATAGTAGAGGTAACATAAATATTGTCGAGCAAGATGTTACATCACCCATGCACATTACTGCTAGGAATGAAGCAATATCTTACGAATCACGACTTGAAAGCCAATTTCCGAACAATGTATNTGTCGAGCAAGATGTTACATCACCCATGCACATTACTGCTCGGAATGAAGCAATATCTTACGAATCACGACTTGAAAGCCAATTTCCGAACTGCTGCATCATAACTGGTCCTTCACATTGTGGAAAAACATGAGTGTTCCTTAGTTTGCTGAAGGAACACAGTGGTCTTTGGTAGGAGAATTTGAATTTATACTCTAAATCGCACAACAACCGAAATACCAGTTATTGGAAAGAATACTGCAGGCCATGGATGGTGTGGGTTTCTTTCCAAGCAGTGACAAATAGGCCAATATGCATAAAAATGAAGCATTACGAAATTCCGTGTTTGCCTTTAATAACATTGCCTACGAGAAGCAAAAGTGTATAGTGGAGTACTTTAGCACGAGAACGTGGACGGCATTTACCTCGTCCAGACNATTGCCTACGAGAAGCAAAAGTGTATAGTGGAGTACTTTAGCACGAGAACGTGGACGGCATTTACCTCGTCCAGACTTATTTGTGCATGCCCAAGCAGCTGTTCCGCAACAATGCAAATGTGTTGATACTGTTTCGCATGAACGATATGAACTTGCGACATGTGTACGAAGATAATGTAAATATGTACATGATGNGCTGTTCCGCAACAATGCAAATGTGTTGATACTGTTTCGCATGAACGATATGAACTTGCGACATGTGTACGAAGATAATGTAAATATGTACATGATGTTATAAGATTTCAAGAGTCTGTGTGTCTTGTACTAAAAAGCCAAATGTGGGTTTTTGGCGATCATTAAGGACTGGCCGCTATATAATGGAAGGTACGGATGAGGATTCAATAACTTTGTCGTCGACCATCGAGAATGAGTTACAGCATATCGAAATTCGGGCAAAGAAGCCTCGAGTTAGTCTTGACAAAGACGAATATGGAGGTTGTCTCGTACTATGAAACGATCGAACCTGAGTGCTGGTAGAAGAATAATTCGAAATTTTGGCGAACGCGAATGACTCGAGGTTGCCACTACTAAACATGTATTCCTTTAAACTGGTAAAGGAATTATTTCAGAATTGCACAGTATGTTGACAGTACAAAACACTTTCTTTCGACCTTGACTGAGATCGGGGCGAAGAAGGAGCATGTGAAGGAGATCGTTCGCAATATGATGGCAATGGGCGAACATTTAACTAGTGTGCAACAACAAGTTACCGACAGATTGAATGTGGCATCAGCGCAAAATTATGACAAACTGAGAAATCTGGAAGGATATATGACACATACATTAACTAATTCGCCACGAAAATTGATGTTTTTAAAAACACCGCAGGGACATGAAGCGAATTTGTGGACAATAATGAACATCTTTTTTCGGAGACCTGTGGCTAAAACCTATAAAAAAGAGCAACAGTAACGAATGTTTTGCATTGCGCTGTCAGACATTGCATGCGACCTGCATTGAGCGATTCAGACTGTTCACTCAAAGTTTTCTCGCCAAGAGAGTCAAAATTTCGCATGACCTTCTAAAAGAAAAAAAAAGTTAATCCCATTACTCGCCAACTTGTAGTTAGGGAGAGCGATGGAGCACCCGTATAATTGAAGACCGAAATCGGTGATACTGCAAAACGTATGAAGAAGCAGAAAAATGACGACATATAAAACATATCGGTTTGCTGGATCGGATGTGGATTTGCCACACAAGAAAAAGGCATGGAAGAGAGCCCTCAAACCAAATGGTCTGGTTCGCCGGTACCTACAATAGTACACATATCGTAATAAAGATATAATGTATGGCATATAGTCATAATGATAAATGGTTCCTCGGTGCTGATGAAATAGAGTTACTATTACGAAGTAGGATCATCCAAGTAGATTATTACAAGATGCGCAGAACCCCAGGGCTTTACAAACTTATATTTCGTAAGGAGCCCAGGGAGTTTACAGAATTCGACTGGCTCGATAAAAACCATTGCTCAAACTCACGCATGCACTTTACTAAGATAACGATCCCTACTCAAGTGCTTAAAATAACAAAGATAATATAAAAATCGACATTCTCGCAGACCTCTTCAGTGGATTAGTACTGAAATGTGGGGTGGTTTAGAAGAAGATAGGTGATGACAAGAACACCGAATACGTATTCTGGGACGACGGGAACGATCTGGTCGATAGGTTTCAACTACTGCTCGCTTCGCAAAGGGTTGGAAATTACTCCCACACAATAGAGATAAATTCAATCATTGGAGAACAGAAGGATGGGGGCTAATTACGATGTGTCGATTGGGAATCTCCAATGAACTNCAAGTGCTTAAAATAACAAAGATAATATAAAAATCGACATTCTCGCAGACCTCTTCAGTGGATTAGTACTGAAATTTGGGGTGGTTTAGAAGAAGATAGGTGATGACAAGAACACCGAATACGTATTCTGGGACGACGCGAACGATCTGGTCGATAGGTTGCAACTACTGCTCGCTTCGCAAAGGGTTGGAAATTACTCCCACACAATCGAGATAAATTCAATCATTGGAGAACAGAAGGATGGGGGCTAATTACGATGTGTCGATTGGGAATCTCCAATGAACTNGAGATAAATTCAATCATTGGAGAACAGAAGGATGGGGGCTAATTACGATGTGTCGATTGGGAATCTCCAATGAACTGCATGCTTCCACGAGACGCAACTACCATCGCCACAAGGTCGTTGTATGTTACATGAAAGACCTATTTAAAGTCGACGTCATGGAGATGACAATATATGCTCTGGTAAACATGGGCTACAAATATAGCACACATTGACATCCATTGGTGCATATAGCAAATTCGCCTAGGCCAGGCCTATCAAGTCGGAGGATGCACGCGATGGTACCGAGGTCATGATGGATGTATTTCACAAAGGATGCATCCCGACTAATCTGCAAACCGACCAGGGGACCAGGGGAAGGAATTTCACAATGCGAAGTTCAAGGCCCTATTGAAGCAATCTCAAGCCATCTATTGTCGAGAGGTTCAATAGGACTCTGCAGGTTATTATGTGTTATCATTTCTCTGCGAATGGCAACTACAAGTGGTTGGAAATACTCCCAAAACTAGTATGCGAATATAACTACGGTGCACTCGACCACATGCAAGAAGTCCGAAGATGTGAAAGACAACACCTTGCTTTGAACCGTGTTCACTATTCTGAAGAGGAGGGATCCTCGGAGGCTTAAAGCCAATNTGTGAAAGACAACACCTTGCTTTGAACCGTGTTCACTATTCTGAAGAGGAGGGATCCTCGGAGGCTTAAAGCCAAGGTTGTTAACCTGGTGCGCATCTCCAAACATAAGGGCATCTTCGAGAAAGTGTTTTAAGGGAATTGGAGCCCCAAAATCTTTCTTATACGACATATACAGGACTATTCTTCATGGACCTACTTTCTCGAGGATCTGAATAATTTTCCCTACAATGAAATGGTGGTTTCTACGCAGAGAAGATCTAGCCTACAACGTTTCCAGAAGTGTATTTGATCTAGAAGGTGCTGAAACTATGTAATGGACGGTCGTGAGTCAAGTGGTGGGGTTTCCCAGCCTGCTACAATTCCTGGATCGCCGATGTGGACATCGGGCAGTGATCAGGAAATCTCAATTAATATACCTGTGTATATGCATTTTTTCAATTGTGTTTCNGGCAGTGATCAGGAAATCTCAATTAATATACCTGTGTATATGCATTTTTTCAATTGTGTTTCCTCATATTGTACATTATCGAATAAACTTGGTTGTTTTAAATATGATTTTAAAGTATTTAACTAAAAAATTTATATTGAAAACAAAAATTAATTATGAAAATTTACGTAATTTGCAGGTATGGACCTCGTCACCATTCAATACAGGTCGATAGCACTCAGGCAGACAGTAAATTATTTATAGTAGCTGACGACCGAAAAATGAGTTACGTTTGTGCTCTAGTGGGCGAAAGTAAAAATAAATGGACAGTTGCTGCGGTATTGTGAGGAAGATGGCTGGAAGGTAGCCGACTAAATAATCAATAAAAATTGGCAAAGGTGGAGGCTTGCCGACTTAACAACCAATCAAAATTGAAGCGGGTCGGTCGTGTCTTTGTGCCGGGAGATTAGTTACTCCACCCGCCATAGAACCCTGGACCTCCTGTGTGTATGCTTTTAAATAAGGTTTTCTACATATCTTAGAATTTTTTGGAATTTCCAAAAAAAATTTCTATATTTTAGAATTATTTGGAATTGTTTGACGTTAAGGACATTCAAGGTCATGGGCATGGTGTCAAGGTTACGAATGTGAGATCAAGGTAACTTAGACCCAACATGGTGGCCGGATGACGCCGCTATATGGTGGTCGGCCAGCTTCAGCTTCAGTCCCGGGTCCCGTTGCGCCCGACTCATCCAAACTATTCTACTATGGTAAAACGTGGAAATATTATTTTCCTATTCGGTAACAACTTCAGTCATTTATTGGTTATGGAAAAATTGTCTTTGTAATTACGTGTATGGTTTTTCTTTTCAAGTGTTTAGCCCAAGTGATCATCTAACAATGACCTGTATGAGCAAGATTTTGGAGTTGCATATCCAAGCAGATGTATATTACACCAGCATGATTGCCTGTATAGGGATTCTTTCTCCGAGAAACAGCGGCGTGTGGTGAACTGTTGCAAGGGTAAGCTGTGTTTTTCTCTGTGCTACACCTAATAGTTTGCTAGTTTACACATCGGCCAGTCAAACATTGTAGTGCATTTGAAGTCACAGCACATGTGTAACGGGTGCCTCGCCGCTCTCTCGTGAGTTGCCGCAATACATTCAGTTTCTACCAGCTCCACTATGGTTACTGGTTCCTGCTACGTGCGCCGAGTGTGTAAAGCACTGAGAAAGCACCAGTTTACCTTGCAACACTTCACCACACGCCAATGACGGGAAATCAGTCCGTGAATAGAGTCACTCCAAATGTTGGGTCCTGTAGTCATCACATTAACTCATCGGTTCTCGTTTTACCTGGGAACAGGACATCGCTGATAAATAAAAACAATTATAATATTTGCTTCCTTTCATGCACATAGTTTCATTATGATCTTCATAGATGGAATATGGTGTACAGTACGCATGTCATTTACGCAATATCCACTGTGCGTGTTCCAACAGTGGACTGCAGTTTTGCCAATGGCACTGTCACAATTAACAGAGATAGTATTTTATGTTTGAATGCTGTTTGTATAAGTAAGTCATTTACAACATTTTTACATTTCCTCTGGCCTTATTTTAATACAGTTAGAGTAATAGACTAAACTCAAGTTAGTTAAAATATTTGNCATTTTTACATTTCCTCTGGCCTTATTTTAATACAGTTAGAGTAATAGACTAAACTCAAGTTAGTTAAAATATTTGCTTCGTATAATATGTCGGGTGTGTTGAAAACGTAAACAAATACGTTCATCGCTGTCCATCGTGTCATTCTCAGAGTTATAATGGTTATGGGTTAGTCAATATTGGATACATGTGCAGCAGATGAAAATCGGACTCCACGACGNCAGATGAAAATCGGGCTCCACGATGATTTCTCGATAACCGGTGTAAAACAGGAAAGGTTTGTAGTATGAAACTGCTTCGGCATAAACCTGGAGTAAATATAGAAAACTCACCAAGTTAAGCCAGCTGACATCGAAATCACGACCTCCTGAACGCGAATCAAACACGTTGTTGCATGACCAAACACGCAGGTTGCAAAGTTAACTTTGCTCTCAGTGTATCGTACTTTTTTGTGTTATGTTTTGTTAAATCTATAAACTGACGTGCATTTGTTGATGTTGATGTCGAATGTTTATTAAATCTCTCTCAAGTGTATATAATAGTAATATTCTTGTTTTAAATCATCACAACCACCTTCAACAGAATCCTTGAACCCCTTTTCAATTTTCCGGACTTATCGCAATCAATTAAATATGCACATATTTCACCCAATGAAGTAATATTTGTATTTGCTGGTCTTGAACTGCTGCAAATACAAGAATCGTGTGGTAACCATTAATACAAGTGTCGAACATTAAAATCCAATCTATTAAAAATACATAAACAATAAACTACCTAAAAATATGTTTACTTTACATAAATCATTCATATATTCACTAATACATTTTTCTCTTATATAGAGTATTAATGAGAATTTAAGTTTTTAGGCTGATTGACAGAATCTCGTTTGAATAGTTTAAAAACCGAATTTGGGTGCACAACAATCTTACAAAGCTGAATTAAATAATTTATAAGTGTTACTTACATGTTAAATAAAAACTATATATACGCTTAAAATAAAAAGTCTTATTTAACAACAAGTTTTCTCAACATTATATATAATTCAGTTGGTTTTTACATAAAGGTACTTTAGCGGTATATGCTTCCGCTTTTCTTAAAAATCACCTTTTAATATAAATTAGTCTAACAGTAATAAATGTTATACTTATTATTATTAATTTTACACTTATATATTTACGAAACAGTGGTCTGTCAAAATGAGCAATGGTTTATACACTAAATGTATGATGCATGAATTTCATCAATAAAATTCTGTTTATTTCTATCTGAAAACATTTAACCGACACATTGTAGGCCTAATGTACAAAATATATTTAATACACTTATGGGGAGTGTTCTTTGCAGATTCTCTGTGTATGCCTTAAAACTTGACTAGTTAGTATTCTCTTAAATATGTGCATTCTATAAGTGAAGTGAAAGTAAACGGTTGTGTAGTATAGTTTTCGGGTAGGACTAAAATAATCTGTTACTATGCAAAATAAATACACGTACTCTGATACGCACATAATTGTGTTGGAAATAATTATCAACTTAAATAATTTATATTGAAAGTAAGTGATTCATATTATAAAGAAAAACACAGCAAACAAAGAACTGTTAAAAGCAATGTGCAAATATCCATAGAGCATGCTCTAGTACATTATGAAATACAAATACATCATCTTTAATTCTACAGAATTTCTGAAAATTTACACTGAATAACACAATCATTAAAATTTTTACAGTAAAATATTCTGCTACCCTCTGATTCTCGTGAACTCAAAATATGTCGCACCGTTTTATCGTTTCTAGCAATAATTCTTCAAACGCATAGGCTACTAATGGAAATAATAGAGTAAAAGTTTTAATTATAAGTCCTTGTAATGTTTTAACACTTACGTTTTGTTATTTTATCTCGTATGTTCTTTTATCTTTCGTTTTGTAGTCGTACGACTATTAGGAATTACGACTATGATGTAATTCCTGGAATATGGCTGTAGAAAATATTCCAGTAAGAGTACTTTTTTTTTTTTTTTTTTCAAATAACAGCCGTCGAATTATAACACTTTAAATTATACTTGTTCGAAAATATTGGAGTTTAATTACTCTCCTTGAGCCTAAAAACACAGTCATTACTTTATTAATACAGGTTGTCGTGCTATGTTGAATTTTCAGTCCTTTGTAAATCTTAATTTGTCTCAGAATGTTTTTGACATTACGACATCTATGCAAACCTACAAAAATGTACGAACGTATTTCTAACATACATGATAAAGCATCATTTATTAAATGGAGGGATGTGTTTTAAGTCTTTTCTTGAAATGATTAACACATTTATAAAGAAGCCCGGGACATTATACGTTAGTCCAAATTAGTCAAATGTGTGGAATAGGATAGGATTTTTGTAATCGCGGAATAATTTTACGACACTCTGACGTATATTTCCATTGTTACATACAATATGAATACCCAAATATTTAGACACATGTTTTTAAGGTAAAAAAATTATTCAACGAAGCGGTCATTAAAAACTACTTAGGGTTTTTAAATGTTTTCTTTTGAGTATTTGGCAACATGTCTTATTATTTTACGCATTTCTCGAAGTATTAAAGATACTTAACTACTTCACTGCCTCAAAAATCATTTTTAATAAATTTGTAAAATTAAGAGCAAGAAATACTAAACAATTAAGTATAAATATCCGTTTTTGAATTATCTACATCGTCGTGTCATTATTGTTGTCTCTTCAAATTCATATTTATTACCAAGCAATTGGTAAAGATCTGTTCACGCAACTTACCCTTAGTAGGTTATCCTTTGCCACACATTGTTATCATAAAAAACTAAACAATTCTACGTAAACAATATGCCTAATAAACTGTACATTTATAAAAAGATAAGAATATTTCTAAATGAAACTAAATATTTTCACAATAATTACTTAATACGTTACAGCAAAAATATATAGTTATAACTATAACTCTATCAGTCGCCTGATAGAAATTCAACAACCTCTCTTATTGTTATCACATTCTGTGTGTTAACTTACATTACCTGTAAGCCATTAGTATTTTACCCGATGTGTGTTTATTTTTTTTTTCGAGATCAAGTAATATCTCTCAGTTGTCCAACTTAAAAAACCCTTTTATTCTTGTTATATATTGAATTTTAACCGGTTATCTTTCGTTAACTATGCGCAAACCCCATATGTAACATAAAGGCTGCAATTTTAATTAAAGTTAAGCACTATTTTAATTTTTTTTTATTCTGTAGAACGTATGGAGTAATGCTAATGAAATTCTGAATTTTACCCTTCAGAGCCAACCATGTTTCACCTCAGCCTTGGCAACAATTCACACATAAGTATTATAAAAGCTATAAACTGTAAACAAAAAATTTTTAACTGAGAATTTGTTTGTAATTTTACAACTGTTTGTAACAGTACAGAATTTTCTCTTGTAAATGTAGTCGTTTGTGGAACTACAACAACCGTGTTTATAATAGTCCTCAAGAAATATTTGTACTATACTGACCCGTATCTACTAGCTCAAGCAAAATGGCGGTCACTCAACAACGTAAAAGTGTATATAGCTGTTTGTGCAAAAACTAGGTGATGTAAAGTGTAGTTACGTGCAAAAAAAATCGATGCAATGCAAGTTTGAATAACGTAAAACACTTAAAACCACTCAAATACTCATAATAAAACGACGACAATTTTTAAAACACGTGACGCTATTACTCAGTAACTATTAATGTTTCAAATCTATACAGAACACTTAAAATATAATTAATGCGTTGTTCAATATTCTTAGCCGAATAACTTTACTAATATTTTGTAGGTATTTACTGTTACGTTCAGTACAAAAATAATCGTTAATACTCGTAAGTCATGTTGGTCTTGGTGTGGGGTGATAACGTTAGCGGCGTGGGTTCTCATCCCCGTCGTGGCTAGGTGTAGATTCTGCTTTATTTTGTGAATTATATTTTGAAATATTTTTTTCCCGCATTCACTTTTATTAATTCATCACATTCGTTTTCTAGAAGGAAAAAAAATTTTATGTCCGCTTATCAATAATGTAAGTTTTTATATAAGCCTATAATTTGTAAAATTACAAATATAATATGTCTTGCAGATTTTACAAGAACACTGTTTGTAGTTATACAGTGAATTTTCTTGGCAAATGGGTTTCCAAGGTTTTTTCTTGTAAAAGTACAGACATATTTTTGCAATATACGTGTGCCTTTCTTTGCCTGCTGCGAACTGAAATGAAGTTAAATAAAATGTTTTAGTGTGAAAATAAGCGTTCGTTTGGCTTTCGCTACGACGTCAGCAACGCATTGCTCGCCTCAAATGCAACGACGGCGACTCGTAGCGACTTATCAAATTAACGCAGTGCTTAAGGACAAGCTTCACCTACCATTGAGGAATAGTGGGTTTCCTAATTAATTTATATTTTCTAACATGAAAATTCCGAGAGCACGTCTATAGCGAACTAGCTATTGACTTAACACATAAGCACAAACATAAAAATTAAGCAACCAACCCATAACTATGTAACAATATCAATCCACCAGAATTTAGCAGACTCAATGTTGTGGCATTATTATGAGTCCGTAGTTCTGTTTTCATAGCTGTACTGCATTTAAAAGAAATTTTCTCTTTAAACATTGATTACCAAGAAAAACAAATAAACCAACATGACGCGTGAAGTTTCAGCTTAAATAACTGGCGTAGCGTCGAAACGTGAGGGTAAATGACGCCTCGAAAAGCAGACGTCTCCAGATTGGCCGAAGGAGCATTCGTTCTTGGGGCTAGTGGCGATGCGGCGTCAACGGGCGAGTGACGTCTGTACAAGGAAGGGTGTTCCCAGCTAGACAGCTCAGAGAAGGAAGCGAGTCGGCGAGAGAGAGAGAGTGTGTTCTTACTCGCGCAGCTTGTGCCACTCGGCGATCTGCCTGCGAGGCGAGTTGCACACTTCGTTCCAGTGGTGCAGGGCGGATCCCGTGCTCTTCGGAGAACCCAGCTCCAGCCGGCCAATCACCTGCAATCCCACCACAGCGTTGTCACATTAACAGCCCGTGTCACCCGCGATATTGCATTTTTTTAAATTATTACTTCCTGATTAAAATTCTCGAGGATTTATCAAAAAATGGGACAACAGAAGCTTAGATAATTTACCTCATGGGCTATTCACGTAAAGTGAGCACTTTTGAAAGCCCTCTCATTTGGAATAATAGTCAATAAATATGTTTAATTGTAGACCTAGACGTTAACTTCTGAGTACACTGGAATATGCACACTGTGTTTATTACTTACATGGCAATAATTATCTAAAAATGTGGTTAATGGATAAAATAGGCTGAGAAGAAAAAGTAACTAGGGCCTCAAAAGTGCTCACTTTACCGTGAACAGCCTATACCCATCATTACGGACATAATATATGAACTAGCAACAGAATAAACTTAATAAAATAAATTTATATATTAAATGATTCTCATATTTTAATGTCAACCAGGGAACACCTATTAAAAAACAGGTAAAATTTGCACAGAACCCTGGAGTGTAATGCTTTTGCAATAATACATTTTCAGCAATGGCCCTCACTCTTATTTTATGACACTAAAACGAATAATTTCTGTATAAGGGGTGATATAGCCTCTTAATGCACGCAAAGGCGTTACCAGAAATCTCTCAAGTGAGTGTTACATTTAGTGGTGCACCCAGGATTTAGAGCTGCTCGGAGGGACGTTTATTAAAGGAAATCTACATCACGGTTATATATCTAAATTCATATTTAGTTTTCTGTATACTCCGGTCGAACTTATGAGATAATATTTAAATTACTAGATAAAGCTAAGCGCAATTACATAAGTGTCTCATGTCGAAAATAGTAGATAGTGATTAACAGTAAAATAATAAAACTTATTATTTAACAAAAAAAACTATAAATATTTTTGTGTGGTGCTCGTTCCTAACTTGGCATTAAACACTAAGTGCATTTACACACTACAGCACAACATTTAGTCTCCTTGGTTTTTTTCAAAACTGTAGGGAAAAAACTAATTTATATTTACAAAAATTTCACGATGAATGGTCAGACTAGCTAGTCGTTTTATGGTATTTTGTGAAAGGTAATAGTCACTTGTACTCAGTCTAAATCTGAACCAGTAATTTTAATCAGGAGAATTATTTAACTGAATCTTAACTGGTGAATCACTGGAATGCACATAGATTTTACTATCACACCAGTGCATCTCACTATAAATCAGCATAAATCACTGTTTAATCAGTGAATATTAGTAACTAAAATGATCAGTCGAATTCTACTCATTGAAGTGGAAAAGTTGCTGAATATATGTAGTCAAACTCGCTGATTTGAAGTAATTTTACTGTTTCAATTTTATAGTGTTCTTGCAAAACTTACACTTTATAGTTTTAAATTTTCATATACTATTGAATAATGTTGACATGGATTGATTATGTATGTTACATAGCTAAATGACATTGAATTGAATTTCAATTTGTATTCTATTTCTGGGAGGGGCTAGAGAACCCAAAGACACTCCTTGTGAGTGCGTCCAAGGAAAAAATGACTGAAAGGGGGCGAGTGAGGTTACATCTTCATTGGCGGTGCTGATGAACGTGTTAATTGGGACAAACACTAGGAGAAAAATTGCTTCACAATATAATAAAGTGCATCATAATTCAAGGCAATTCCATGTTTCAACACAAAAAAAAGGCTTATTAATAACTTCAATACCATTTGAGGACAACCTTAGGTCCAAGGGCGGATACAACCCCTCATAAGCTACCCCTACCATTGGCTTCTCCCCTGGGTGTGCGATTAAAATTATCATAGCTCGGAATTGCGTTATATTCAAATGGCATTATCACCAAAGTATGCAAATGCCTCTTAGAAATAGACGGTTAGCATAGAGGCCCAAAGATCAGTTCTAGATACATTCATTCGATAATCGTGAAGACTTGAGAATATCACACGCATTGTCATAACCTGCATTACAAAACACGTGTTTTGACACATCATTACAAAAAAAAATATATCCAATGAACGGGGGGAAAAACGCTTATAGGTTGACCTATTTTTAAAACGTTTTAGTTTAAGACTAATTTTTAACACAAGTCAATTTTAGACAGAATTCAACAACATATTTTTTGTAATCAATACCGCAGATACATTTCAAAATTATGTTTTATATGGTTGAAGCATTATCTATCATGTAACGTTTAATATATTTACAACATCAAATTTAAGCAAGCACCAATGGCCATAGCAGCAATGCATGTCTCACATTTGAGACGTTAGAACCTTTAGAAATGTGTGTGTGGGAGAAGGGCGGAGCGATAATTTATGATTACAGCATACACTGTGATTAAAACAATTTACTTTATAACCTAACGGTTTGTGATAAGCAAAATCCCTTATATACCCAAATTCTGTCACTTGAAACTCTTTGAAAACATAAGTATAAGATCTACTTGTGTGCACATTGTGTATTCTCCTACAATATCTAAAATTAAAATCGCCATGGGCCTGATTCCTTTATTCTACGTAGGTCAATTGAAATTTTGAAAGTAATAGAAAACAATTGTTTTATAGATTTTCTCATTCTTACCCATACATACTTTAAATAAAAACTAAGAAAAATAAATCATTTAAGTATTTACATTTGTGTACCTAACACATTTAATTCAACAATAAGCCATGGAAGGCGGCCGCGGTTTCTAAGCGGTTAGACTGCTCGCCTCCCACCAAGGCGAACCGTGTTCAATCCCCTGCCGGGTCATCCCAGATTTTCGCATATGGTATTCGTGCCGGCCGATACCGCTGGTCATCGGGTTTTCTCGGGGATCTCCCCTTTCCCCGCCCTTGCATTGCGGTGCTGCTCCATTCTCACCTCATTTCACCCTCATAGGCTCTCACAGCCTCCTTGTTAAGAACCGCCCGAATCTCTCAATTCATATCAATACGAAATGGAACCGCTTACCCTCCACCGTTGCCAACTTCACTGATCATATACTGATCGCACGCCAGTCATTGTGCTAGTTAAAATATATGCAGTGAGTGCGAGTGACACTTTTCAAACGTTGATTTCGAAATTGCTCATTTAACTACTAAAGTCTGCAACTGGGCTGCCCAATGAAATATGTTTAAGTAGAGAGATTATGGGGACTTTAGCACATCGGGACCTGGGACCGGAGCGTCGGCGTTGTTCGTGCTCTGTTATTGTGGTTGGAGGGGGTATGGGAGACCTCCGAAAATGAAATTTTTTTCATCAAATTAATTTTTTAAATACAATTTTTTAATCTTTTTAAAATTATTTTTTCTATATTTTCATATACTTTTTTATAATTTTTTTTTAATTGATCAACTTTTTTAATTTTTGGGGCCAAAGGTCAAAATCACATTGATACAGTATGGCCGTTGGCCGACCGAAATGACAGAACACGAACAGCTCCGACGCTCTGATCCCAGGTACCGATGTTCCTGATTCCCCATAATCCCTCTACTTATTTATGTTTGTAACTCTTTGCATGGGACAGGTAGAAATGCAATACGTAAACGTGTTTTCAGCAAGAAAAACATGTAAGCTAGTTATGTTTAAAAACAACATACCCACATTCTCCGGCCTTTATTGATACCGTAATGTTTTTACGTAGCTTGGTTGAACTAAGTAGACACTTGAGCAACAGCATGCGTGATTGCTCATTGCGTGTTTAATTTTCAATGGTTTCAATTGGTTCTTAAATATATTTTGTAAGATAATGGTAAGATAATGGTAAGTAAAGCCGAGAGAGTATTTGAAGGAGGGGGGCTCTAAGTAAGACTAACCCCCACCCCTTCTCCCAAGCATATCAAAACTTGGGAAAGTCACCCCTGTTGCACCTCTCTCGTACCCCCTTCATCCCTTTATCGATGGCCCTGTTCACATTAAGAGGGCATTGGTGATAAATTAACGCTCTGACTGTTAAATCGTTATTTTATGGAAGACAACATATGAAAACGAAGTGCTATTCTACAGAACTGTTTTTAATGACTACGAAAGAATATATTTTACCAGAGCAATCTATTTATGCCAAGCTACTTCTGACGCTGTACATTTTTATAATTATTTTGGGGTCAACATATTATGCGAAGTCAATGCACCAACATTGGAAAATAGTATATCACGAATTTGGGGGAAAAGTTGTCTAGATTTCCTCCTTATTTATATTTTCTATGTTGACGAAATGGACACCGGAACTTGCTGAAGATGCCTAATCCGTGAAAGAAGAAAAAGAAGAAGTTGACTTTGAAATATATGTAGAATTCAACTGACGTAGACGGAACCAAGAAGATCATACCAGTGCCACGAATTGTTACAATACTGTCAAATTATGTAAATGGTAAAACTCAGTAGGTGGAAGGCGTACATTTTAGTCCGTTTTACGCAATGAACTTGCGCAAATAAGAAGTAACCAAGTTGGAAGAATGCAATGATAACGTTTCAGTCCATTTTTAAAAGCATTCCGCGTGCTGTTCTGATGCCTGATCATGGCAGCGTTACGTAATTCTTAACGGCATGGTTTTCATATTTGAAACGATTAATTCGTTCTCTCCGAAACTCTTCATAGTGACAACAACTTAAAAATAACTCTTTGCTGTTAAGACTTGTAATTTCATATACTTGTTTCTTGAATACTTTTTTTTTCTTTTTTTTTTTCGAGGTGTTGAAAACTCTAAAGTATAAACAGGGAGATTACACGACTTATAAGAAAGTTTTTAGATTAATACATAAATATAAAAAATGTCTGCTTCTAAATTGGAAACTGTAAATTACATGGTGTTGCGGTAAAAATTATAATGAAAATATAGCTCACGGCTAAATGAACACTTGTGTAATCAACCTTTGAAAACAGCTTTGCCCGTACATACATATTTCCAAGTAAACGGTATGGCTTTAATGTCATCGAGTAAGATAAACTAATTCAATGCCTGGACCACAAATTTAAAAAGCAATTTTTATATTAATAACAAGAAAAGTAAGATTTTTATATTTTTAAGGCATCGGAATAAGAATATTGTGTAATGAAAAGATAGAAACTGGGGAGTGAGTCTAAAATGAACAAGACTTTCAAAAGTGTTTGTTCATTGAACCATAGATCAAAACTAGATGTGCTATGTGGAAATAATGTCCACTCATATTTTATCAAATGAGTACTACTCTGTAATGAACGTACTTATATGTACAGTGTGATAAAACTAATACCCTTATATTACTGACATGAATACTTAGGTGTTACCTCATTCTTAGTCACCCTGTCCCAGTCCAAGAGCATGAACTCCAGGCTCACGTGGTCTAAGCCGTCTGCTCCAGCTGGTATGTCAAACACAAATGACTCGTTGAACACGGGGTTGAGTGTTCGCTTCTTCACGTGCGTCTTCTTCTTCGCTATTCGCTGGTTGTTATAAAGTAGGTACATTTTCACGTAAGGATCTGCGGAACAATTGATACACGTGAAATTGTAAACAATATCGTTAACCTACCAAGAGCTGAAAATAACACCACAAATAAAGTTATAGTACTCGTAAGTATTAGAAACAGTCTTGCTACTCTAGTTAACATTGTGACCTGTAAATTAGATAGCAATAATATGTATAAGATCATTTTTTACTTAAGGAATATATTTTCATCAGAATCATATACCTTAATACGAACAAACGTACACTTCACGTTCACTTCATATATTTAATTGGTATTATAAAAAAAATTTATGGTATTTATTTGAAGTGATTTCAAAATTGATTGCATTTTTCGTCTTAAATTAAAAAAAATTTGGTAGCATAGTTACTTAAAACATTTGCAATAATTAGACCTACATCACGATGCGTACCTTACGGAGGCTAGAATTTTTGAATAAGGAAATAAATAATCCATTATATAAAATAAAGTATTTTTTACCATATGAATTATTTTGCACGTGTATTAACGAAAGCTATGTATTATATTTATAACAAATAACGCAGTGTCTACGTGACTTTGTGCACGCTTGTGTATGTTAACACGCTCATTAAGAAATGTGTTTATAACAATCCGAACGTACTCCTGATTGGTTTTTCAATTGTTGATAGCTCAACACCCAAAACGTGGAGCTATGGTCTTAAACTACCCTAGATATCACTATCTGCAATTTATCAGGAATTTGCTTTCCCATATTCCCATATCCACAAATAGCACACCGGCAGTGATGGAAAATGTAATATAATTTTAAATACAGTGCTGGACAAAGAGATTGTTTTTCTACATGCAGTCCTGAAAATTTTGTGGAACTATTACTGTTATAAAGTTTTGTCAGTCGCCTTGGAGCATAAGTGAATATTAGTTTGCATCCGCAAAATAATATTTCAGAATGGAGCCGTATCTCGTTTCGTGGCGATACAGACAACTAAGCGACAAGTTTACAAATTGTGTCCTGGTTCATGTCACCATTTTCTCCGTAAGTATGTGCTTAAAACAGCCAATTTTCGTCCTATCAAACATGAAATTTTTATCTTTGGCAGATAATATCCATTTGCCTTGCAGACTGGTGGAAGTTTTCGACCCCTTGTACAACGTGTTGGATAGTGCCAGCTGTTAGGGCATGAGTATACTCGTGTTGCAGAAAGGCATTCTGGCAGGAATGGGGCAGCTTATTCTCGTTGAAAGATCACTGTCCTATCAGTGTGCATTCATTAAACACGAGAAGTGATCGATTATCATTCCTATTGTTTGCTCAGACCATAACAACTTGTGTCTGGGAAGCATGGCTTCTGTGAATAAGTACTGGACTGTCGTGCTGTTCTCTGTGGTGTCCTATCACGATGCCACAATCATGTGCACTTGTTGAGGCATGACTCATCAGAGCAAACAATGTGCTTCCTTTATCCTCTCAAATGTCGAAGCTCGTTCCCCCACACATTAACTGCCAAGTAATGCCAAAGTGCCGAAGGCAAAAGTCATAGAGAACGCCTGGCCTGCAGTTCGGCCCCATTAAAAAAATACTCTTTCTTGTGGATATCCAGTATCTCTCTGGATATTGCAATGTCATCTGATAGAGCACGGCGGCGGACATGACGATAATCTTTATCTGTGGTCTATCTGGTGGGACCAGGAACTGGCCGACGTGACTACGACTTGTAAGTGTCCACTCACACGCACTGTGAAACAGTGGTAGTGGCACGACCCAGATGACTGGCTATAAGGTGAACAGACCATCCGGCGCCGTGCATTCTGACAATGCGACCTCATTATTTGGTTGTAACTGGTGGTATTCGATTCTACTTCGAAGCTGCGGTATACTGTCCTTCGCATCGCTGACAGTCGAGGCCGCGCTGCGAGCTACATCATCTTTTGTTCCCACAGGAATGCGACAAATAACGGCCTCCACGTGACGCTCAACAGTGAATTTGCACACTTATCATATCTCTTAACTGACGTAGAGTTAAAGCAGTTGTAAACAGGAAACGTGTGTAGCAATTAAATGTGTAGGCATTCATGTTACTATTATCATAAGTCAATAACAACTATAGTTTATAACGAATAGTTATTCAAGGCTACACGGGTTATAACAGGACCTTAATCCGTCAACGACGGCTACGACTGTTTTTTTTTTTCCTCAGCTAACTTGCGACCTATTGTACATTTATGTTTTGGGTGCTCTATGTTGCAATATTTTGTGGTAGTTAACGCTAGACAAAACGGATACATTTTGAACACTCAACAAGATGTCTACTAAAGACGAACAATATTCTCCTTATAACAATTCAAGCACCATACTGTAAGAGAGATTTGGGCGGCTCTTAAGAGTGGTCTTGAGAACCGATAAGGGGGGATCGAGGTGAGTATGGAGCAGTGCCAGAATGAAGGGTCAGGGTAAACGGGAGATCCCCGAGAAAACCCACCGACTAGTGGCATCGTCCGGCACCATACTGTAAGAGACCTCAGGGAGTTGAACAGAGGAAAAATAATTACGCCAATGTAAGATAAGATATTCAAACACTATGAAATATTATACTACAATGTTAAAACTAATGAGCAGGAAATTACTGTATGAAAGATTGCATTTCCTTCAATTTTTGGCATCATATGTGAAACTGAGAGAAATATCCAGCAGTCGATGATTAATGCAGGATGCTCATATAAATATAAGAGAAGAACGAATACTAATAAGTTAAAAAATATAACTATAACGGTTACTTATGTCATCATTAATCAAATTCAAACAATAAACTTGAAGGAATATCTTTGTTTCAAAAAAGATATCGTAACAACGTGTTTTTCATCTAAACTTGGGCTGTCAAGGAAACGCCCATATTTTTTTTTGAATTTCATCCATTAAAATAGTTGTGTATTATTTTAACGATTTTGAAAAAAAGAAAAATTACTTCTTCTGGCGTTTTAAAGAATTGCACGTGTTCAATATGCAATTCATATCACCTGTAGACTGATTCAGCGAAATCTGGAGGTGAGATAAATAGGTACAAAGTTCAAAATCAAGTTCACGTGCGTAAAGCTGATAAACTTGTCAACTTAAAAAGATATACAAATGTTTGCCTCAAAGCAATAATATAAGCAATAAGCAATAAGGACCCTAATATTTCATTCAAAACATCCCTTTGCCATTTACTCGAATGATGCATTAAAGGAAAACCTTGGACAGTATAAACGATAAGATGATGTGAATGACAGTAGATATTTCATAAAGGTATAACATGTACAATTACGCTTTTAGTATGAAACTGTATGAAACTTCTTTCTTTCGAATGATGGATGTTATGGACAAATCAAGAATCTTAATTTATTTAGTTTAATATAAATTATAAATAGAAGACACACTGTGAATGTGCAATATGATTGAAACAAACTTATCAATTAAGCAAAAATTCACCATTTGATCTTTTTATAATTTATAAATAAAACATTTATCATAGTCTCTTTTTGTTCTCATATTTCCTGTAGCGATGAAGATTACCTATGAAGCTTAGAGGCGTAAGAATTGAATCACCCGAAGCGACAGATATTTTTTTGAGAATCTCTGTCCATGGTGTTTCGTCGAATAACACCGTGTAATGACACAGGATTATTTATTTTCGGGATACGCGGTTCATTTTCTTTTGTTTAACGGGGCTTCGGAATATTTTCTCTGGATTCAAAATTAAAGCCGTGGTAGTTTAATTATCGTGGAATAACATTTATCGGGCATCCGTTTGCCGTTTCGAAAGTCGTAGTTTGCAGTACGCGTCAGCATTAGATTAGAAATTTTCCGACTGCGTCATCAGGTTTTGTTCGAGAAGTTCGTATATCTTTAACTGACGACGCAGTTAAGAGGGCTAGGCAGTTTCGGATAACGTGGGAAGAGCGTGCGTGGCGGCCCACGTCAGGTCCGGAGAGGGGGGTTATAGGTACGCGACAAATACTGGTGTGCCTGTCGCCATTGAAGTCAGTAGACTCTCAGCAGCGACTCGTCTAGGCCACGTCGGGCGTAGCGCATAACCCCCACACCGACAAACTTGAACTTGCTAGATTATTTCTCAGCCGATGTGGGAGTTCGCTGCCTCTGTTTTTCTTCGGGTAATGAAAATGCTCAATAAGTGTATCAATTAACCACTGTGGCGCAGCTCTGTACTTGTCCGTTTAACTGTGAACCTGTTCGTACTCGGCATACCTGAAGATCGCATGTGAACTGTTCAGTTGATTAATAAATACAAATATAGAACAAATAAAACAGGGACTTGGCTTTTTATTTCATATTTAATTGGCGCCTTTTTTTAAAGGAGTTTCATGTTGCTACCACTGAGCGAACCGAGTAGGTAACTTCCAGACGTCAATATCTGGACTTGCTGCATTACAAAATGGCGGCCCGAACGCGAGGTTGCAACATTTTAAATATGACTTAACGAGCCACGTGCATCATTACAATCGTTTCTTGTAAAGTCTTACAAACTGAAAAAAAAAAAACACAAGTTAAGCTACGCAAGAACTCTTATGACATGAAAATCCAGGCAGATTAACTTATCTGACAGCGAAAGATTGAAGGAGTTTTGACTGTTTATGTTGCACAATTTAAACAACATTTAAACTTGTCGAAGCTCAAGCTTTGTGCGATAAACTTCACGTATGTATTTGAGACCACAGTGTGCATGAGGGAATATGTTCCATCGCCATGGGAGCACTCTTTGACACCAATAAAAATTATTTTATTTGAAATAACTTCCAGCTGGAACAGTGATTGGAAGTAACGCCTGTTAAAAACTTCAAACAATAAATTGTAAGTTAAAATAAGAAGCTTACATTCCTCTGCATACACATACACATAATACTGATAAGGAACTCTAACACGTAGATAGCAAGACATTGAGTGTTAAAGATAGTGAACATCTGACCAACTGTAGCACACATACAATGGGATTTTGAAGTCCATAAATGCAATAATTTCCAAACCCCAACCTACAATATTTAGCATACTAATAATCTGTAATTGAAAATTACTTCTAAAATTGTCTAAAATGAAGAACTTGAGAAGTCCGGCTAATTTTCCTACGATACCTCAGACGAGAGTCTGATAAGTGGGCTTTGATGTTGGAGAACACACTGTAAACGACATAGCAGGTGTGTAAGTGTCACCAATAAAAAGAGAAAAAGTTTTAAAATCCGTTCCCAAATTAAGGGCTGTTTCATTAACAAAGACACTGCTTCGCCAGTCCGTATCATTCCAGGTTTTTTTTTTCCTGCTGAGGAGCGGAAAATATTAAGATCATTGCAATAGCGTATGTGCCGTGGCAATTGACTCGAAATGCTTATCGTAAATCTATACTGTAGTAGTTTTTTTAAGCTGCTACGTATTCACGCGTCACATTACGAATCTTTGATCTTTTGAATTTTCGTATATATCAACGCCCATGGATACCGACCGAATGGTTTTCACAGGTTGTGCAAATATTTATGGTAATGAGTGTATTGAAACTTAGTCTTACAGTGCTGAAGAACATGTATACTGTCACGATTTGGGAATGGTTTTAGAGTATTGCAATAGCTTATTAACATCTTTGTGTAATATGAGACTTATCCCCAAAACATTCGTTTCTGGTTTATGGTTGTGTCCCTGAATGTTACGAACCGTTAAATTCGTATTGTATTAAATCATTCCAGTTGAAGGTTAGTTTTCTTTGACATATGTACACGTACTCTAACCCAGTTTTAACCCTTCAAGTTAATCACAGCATTTCATTACTATGAAAGTGTGGCTCTGTTGAAAATTCAAGCGAACACTTTTCTCACTGTGGACATATACAGTTGTATTGGCGATAGGCGAATCAGTGTTGGCGAAATGAGCAGAAGACGACTGAGGCCAAAGAAATATTGTGACACAAGTCAATAACAAGAGGTTTAATAATACAGTTCTTCCTCTTCGTTTAAAAAGTATTAAAAAATATTTATGTATAAAATACTAAATGTGCTATATCACGAATAACAAAAATGGTTTGATGATATTTAACATAATAACCACAAGAACTCTCATTAACACATAGTTAAAAATTCAACATAAAAACGGCTATAGGCATAAATTGTGAACATTTATAATTTATGCATTTTTAAAATATGCCACCATTCTATGACCAACTGAAAAATATAAATAATAATAATTTGGCAGTGGAAATGTGGAAGTCACATGATAGTGTTTTTTTTTATATAGTGGAGGGATACGTAATCGGTAACTGAATATAAAACGTTTTTAGCAGGGCTTCTGAAAGTGTGAACTTATCGATAATTGACTTTTACATAATTCTAACGAGTGATGCTCAAATTGAAAAGAAAATTAATATATCCAAAGTTATTTAATTTATTGAATAAATAAACCTGCATTTTGAGTTCACTCGAGTCCTGCTTATCCTGCACCTTGCATCTCTTCGATAAGGTGTATAGTTTTCACAAAATAAAGATAAAATACAACCTCCTTCCTTCTCACTTTGGTTCTGGCGGAGGAAATTCGCGTACAGCGGTCAATGTAATTAAAATAACCTTCAAACCATGTACCAGATTCAAAATTCTATGTATGCAGTTTCTCACTACTAACATCATGCTACATATGCATATTTCTGCTGTATTACAGTAAATTTAGAATATAAAAATTTAAATAAAATGTTTACACAATAGTTTAATGACGTAATTGAATAATTTAAATTTTGAGTTTCGGCACTGTTTTACTGAGGGTGGGATGTGTAGGTGAAGCATCAATGTTAAAGTATTCTTTCAAATTATTTGCAAAATTATAGTTTAAATATTATTCGACTTTGTTGTATTTTAGAGTTATACGAAAGCAAAGCTGAGATGTTCGTATTTGCCACGTCACCAGGACGTTTGTATGGCGTGAGGAGCACGCAAGTGCCGATAAAGCGATATGACAAGTGTGAACGCACGTTTAAAACCTATGAAAGAAAAAAAGAAAAACTCCAATAAACTACCAAAGCTTGTACCGAAACGGTGAGTAGTCTAAAACTGCACTAGCGCGGTCCCTATTTAAAGGTTGGTTTTGAAATGTGTGCTTGTTCACATAACCCTTTCCCAATAGAAGGTTCGTACTATGTGAAGCATCAATACGCATGTAAGATTCGTATTGTATTAAATTATAAAAAACGTGAAACTCATTTCTATCGTATATTATTACTTTTTTTAATGGTTTACACCTACGTGTCAATATAAAAGATTGTCGCCACTGGGCCAGTATAATGGTTTGGAAGAAGGTCCTGAGTGTATGAAGCGCAGACGGCGTGTAACTGGTGACGTCATGCGCAGGACCAACGAGCAGTGGCGTCCCAGCGGGAGACTGGGAGGACCCACCTGTCCACACACTAAGGGTGAGGTAGACCGATTTACGTCTTGTGCGCATGTCGCCAACATTGACTCGCCTATCGCCAGTACAACTGTCTATGTCACATGATCAACAGTGACAAGTGTTCGCTTACATTTGAATTTTCAACAGTCACGAATGCATTACTAGGTTAGAATATATGTGCAAACACCCCAAAACAACGACTTACATAAACAGTACTGAATCAAAAATTTGATTGGACTTTCATTTCCTACAGTGACCACGAAAAAATAATCAATACAGCTAAGAATATAGTGTATGTACGAGAAACAATACTGTTATTTTTGCTGCATTGGGAGGAGGGAGGGGTTATATTTCGTAGTCACTGCAGGTAATAAAGTTTAACAAATTTCTAATTCAGTTCTATCATACCATTGCCATTTAACTTGAAAAAAAAAAGCTAATTACATAAGCATTGTTTTTACATCGAATCCTACCCACGTTGTTTTAAATAATGTTTAATGGCGGTAAAGCAGTGGCATGTCGTAACAGAGGTGTGCGGCTTGCGTGCGCACTCTACCCGCCACGTCCATTGTACCGTACGCACCTGCCAGGCCGGTGACGTCCATCTTGGGGAGATTGCGCGCTTTCAGCACGACGACGGTGAGCCTGTTGGCGGCCGGCTGCCAGCACAGCGACACCAGGATCTCGCCGCGGCCCTGCGCTCGTATCTGCAACACGCCAGAGCACATCGCCTCAGGCACGAGAACATCTGCCGTCAACTACGGCGGAAACACCTTCGCAGACGAATCCACCGACCCCGTGGCAGTGAAACAACACTCACCATCGCTTACTGCCCAAGCACTGCCACTCTAGATAAACAAGTCAGCATTTTTACAAAGAATTCTTTGGAAAGTGTTTGCCAAACTCGCTTGGGCCATTGCCGAGCGTTTGGAAAATACACTTAGTTTATTATTCCGACTGTAAGCTAGACGCTACGACGTTGTTCTTCTCATGTCGANGAGCGTTTGGAAAATACACTTAGTTTATTATTCCGACTGTAAGCTAGACGCTACGACGTTGTTCTTCTCATGTCGAATAATATTACCTCTCCCTTTCATAACTGCAATCGCATTGTCAAGTGGCGAATGTTTCACTCCGTTAGTTCAAAATAGGTGGCTGACAACGTTGCCCTCTTGGACGCCGCTACACAAAAGTGAGCCTAGATTAAAACGAAAATAATCTACTTTAAAGCCTGGAAAATAACCTTTTAATGATATTGTAGCAAATTATTATAAGCCTACTACAAAATGAGATAAAGTTAACAGTATTCATCACTTACCTTACATCAGGCATTGAATAAAACCACAGAGACATTAATAAAACCAATAAATTGTATGACAACCAGCTCAGATGCGCTCAGAACACTAATGGCTTCCCTCTTATTTGTTTCAGATCCTCGCCACCAGGATACAGCTCTCACCAGCGGAGTAACAGCTGATGGACATTTTACCCGCACTTGCTACTTTACCCTTCTTTCTCAACTCTAGTGTTCATACACTGAGAAAAAAATGGTTTTAGGAATAAAATTTATGAATACATAGCCAATGTAGACTGTCAATATAGGGACAGCAATAAGTTTGGTTGTTGGTAACATTTAAATATTTTTAAAGTGTATAATAATCACAGAATAACTGTATGCTTTGGTCTTGTATGTGATTGTATCAACAACTATGTATATAATCCCTACAGCATAGAATTATGTTCCTCATAGACAAAAGATAGTTCCTTCAACAGAAAAAAATTCAACAAACGGAACTGTAATACACGAACAGATCATTTTTTTTTTTTTTTTGCTGGAACGTAAATTTGGTTGCTGCTGCCACGAAACACGATTATAGAACTGTTTTGACACTTCTTTGCAATATATTTCCAGTGTGGTGTTTGCATTGCCTTTTCAACTATTTATCCAGTTATAAATATGGAAAATATTGTATCTATCACGTGCAAGCGGGTTGAATTCAAAAGGCTTGCACGATGGTACCAGCCAATGAATGAACAGTTTCGGCGCAAGTGCGTAAAGGACGGAGAGGTCTAGGATGGTACCAAATGAATTCACGAAATTCAGGTACTGTAAAAACGCTTTATTTGGTGCAACANGACGGAGAGGTCTAGGATGGTACCAAATGAATTCACGAAATTCAGGTACTGTAAAAACGCTTTATTTGGTGCAACGCATAATTTGTTGTCACAAAGAAAAATTCGTTACAAAAATGTATCACTGCAAAGTAGGCTTACCACAATCATAATTTTCATTTTCATTTGATCTATGTAATAATAATTATGATAACTTTGTTTTGTCGTTGCAACAGTTCAGCAGACGTCTTTTTGGATCATTTAAATACCACTTAAAAGAAAATTTATGCTCTGAAAAACATATATGATAAGTAAAAAAATAAAAGTAACAAATCGTTCAAAATAATATTGATTTAAAAAAACAATACGACTGCTGTGGGACTCTAACCCGCAACCACACGCTTCTTAACAGTTGAAGCGGAGGGAAACATTAGCAATGCGATAACACTGTTGCCGCTTTCTTAGAAATGTAGAAATCTTGCCACCGTAGCTGAGACAGACTGATTATACGAGGGCTGATTTAGAAGCCATGACAATTATTGTTTATCTACCGAAAATGATCCAACGAAGGAATGATACATGTCTCTTATCGGATCCACTTCCCCATCTCAGCTACGTGATGAGGCGCGCACTTGGCACAAATCTTCCTTACAATTAAATCCCGTTGTAGAATTCGGAGCATTGACGACGCAGAAATACCTGTATGCTGTGCTAATTCCATAACAGTCCAGTGAGTGTCGTGCATTATGCACTGATCGACCAGAGCCACTCGTACGTCGTGGTTCGCTGACACAGCACGTCCACTGCGAGGTAGGTAGACTGTTGAATCTCTCCTCTGTTTGAAGGCTTCTACCCACCTTACCACTATACTATAGGGTATAGCACGATTACCCAATGCTTCTCGTAGATCTGCATGATATTCGCGTGCATAGCGGCCGCGGCGTACGGCTATCTTGCTGTACCACTCTGTTCGACTTTGGTTACGTCCATTTCGCACCGATGTCATCCGAAAAATGACTTAGGGAACGTTCTCACGGCCGGACGGGTGCACTCATATCCCATCANATTTCGCACCGATGTCATCCGAAAAATGACTTAGGGAACGTTCTCACGGCCGGACGGGTGCACTCATATCCCATCTGACGGCAACAGAATGTTCGATGTGGGGTAGCACACATTGAAAAACCGTGGACAACCTCGGAGACAACTTTGAAGGATGTTAAACAGCTCGTACACGTACGATACTTACCCATTCAAATGAGTGTATACAGATTGTACGCAAATAAATTAATTAAACANATGAGTGTATACAGATTGTACGCAAATAAATTAATTAAACAGTGATTTCAAGCTACCATGTTTGTCTTTGTTCCGTGCCGGACATTCCTGCATTCATAACCCATGTGGTGTCACCTTTAAAACGTACTTGTACACTTTCAACTGTGCATAGCATATTTCCTGTGTTGGATCATTTTTGGGAGAAAAACAATTGTTGCCATGACTTCTGAATCAGCCATCGTAGCTGGTCCGCGGTTCTTTCAGCGCTCTTGGAAGCTCCTGGCCGTTGTGCAACTTTCCACAGGCCACATGTTCAAATCAATGTATAGTCAATTCGCGGTATTTTCACACTTTTTGAATTAAACATTCGTTCGGTGGTTTTCCAAATATCTCATATATCACAAGCGGTTTATACTTCTGTGAACATAAAAGTTATCTTATTGTGGTTTAAATAAACTTTCATTTATATTTTATCTTTAAATGATAATTAATATCATTTAAACCACAGAGAAAATAGGGTTGTTGGTAATTCCTAGTAATAAATAGTTCTAATTTAAAATATTATTAAACTGATTGCGCACGAACGCGGNATAGGGTTGTTGGTAATTCCTAGTAATAAATAGTTCTAATTTAAAATATTATTAAACTGATTGCGCACGAACGCGGTACGTTGATCCTTTGGTGTAATATTTTAGACTTGATTAAGCTTTGACTTCATGAGGCGGAGGGATAGCGTGGAAGTAAAACTTTAGCAGGGCTTCGGAAAAGTTGGAAGTAACCGTGAATGGACTGTAGCTGTAAAACTTATTGATTAGAAGTATTCACGCTCTCACTGAGTGGCGCTGTTCATTTGTTATAAACGCTATTATTCTTGATCTACCCTTTTTAATTAAAGAAAACAACAAACGTCGTGCGAAAGGCAGGTGCAACCTAGAGCAGAGTTAACAGACACCGAGAGAGGGAATAGAGTTATTAAAGAAACGGGAGAACCATGAAAAAAAAACTCACTGGCCAACGACAATGTCCGCTATGTTTCCCACGTGAAATAATACGGTTGTGAACCCGCCATGAATAGTATCCGGTTGGCTGTGATGGGGGGCGAGTCATCTTACCACTAGACCATTGTGAACCCAATAAAAATAAAAGGAAACCGGTTTCAGCTGANGTGATGGGGGGCGAGTCATCTTACCACTAGACCATTGTGAACCCAATAAAAATAAAAGGAAACCGGTTTCAGCTGACTCTCAATTAAACATTGCACACGTAATAAGATGTGAATACATATTACACAGTTCACAGTTAAGTTGCTGCAGACGTAATAGAGTTTACAATAAACTCTTTGTGAGGTGGTGCAGTGGTAACACACTGGACTTTCATTCGGAAGTACCTGAGCTCGAATCCCGGTCCGGCCATCTTTGATTTCAGTTTTCCGTGGTTTCCCGAAAACTATTATTTTTCAAAAGTGCTTACTACACCACGGACCTGCTATATTATCCTTACCATTTCCAACAAGGCAGCAGTAATGACATGCACGATTTGCACACCGAAAAAAAAATAATAATAGCAAAATGTAAACTATTTTTTACGTTAGTTATTAACAGTCTTTATTCACAATATCCAAATATATTTTTTTGCGCTCCCGTTAGGTGCAAGCAGATGAATATGGAGGCGACTTCCAAACTAAACTAAAACTAATATTATAAATTGAAAATGTAAACGAATATTTCTTAACTCGCGATTTGAACAGAGAACCTGTTCGCACTATACCCTGGCTTTACATCCCAGTAAGCCTCAGAGATTGACTACGATTGTTTTTTTAATCGTATGAGCCTGTTTTGTGTTGTCACAGAAAAAAAATAGTGATCACAAAATAGTATTCTATATAAAACTTTTATTGCAGAATTCCCCGTGCGCACAAGGGCGAGATCTTAAATCATTTTTGTATAATATTGTAATTTATATAATTTTGGTACAATTAGTAGAACCCTTTTACACTAAATTAACCATATAAACGAGATATATACTCACGTCTTGTTCGGGATTCACACCAATCACTTCTCAATTTAAGACGGCGTGAAACCATACGATAAGGAAATTAATCAAATATATTTAGGTAACTTTTTCATATCTGTAGAACGTATTTGAAAACTATTTCGTTAGTTAGGAAAGACATACACATAACATCAAAAAAGTTTTTTCCAACTATTGATTATTCAGCTAAATTTATTTTATTCTTTCATTTGCACAATTATTTCAAGTATCACATTAATAGCTTATACGATGCCGTACGTATTCTCTGCAATCGTCATGGAAGCAATGTCGAATTTTGAAAATCAGAAATGTGTAAAATCAAAGATATTTGGTATTTACAGTATTGCAGAATCATTATTCCTTATTTCAAAACAAATTTATGAATTAATTATCGTCATCAATTTTGGTAGGAAATAATACACTCGTGGAAATGCATTGAATAACACCNACAAATTTATGAATTAATTATCGTCATCAATTTTGGTAGGAAATAATACACTCGTGGAAATGCATTGAATAACACCTAGTAAATATCGTCCAATCCAAACAGATTTAACAACAGAAACTGTACTCTCATCGTTAGTTGAAGCGTACCTCTTACCTGCACCGGTCTGCAACCATTAGANGATTTAACAACAGAAACTGTACTCTCATCGTTAGTTGAAGCGTACCTCTTACCTGCACCGGTCTGCAACCATTAGAGCAAGTTCCTTATCGCTGGTCGTCTGATGAAACGACGAGTGCAGTTGGCTGTGCGATTCCATTGCGTGTGTCTGCAATGTCTGGAAGACGACGGCGAGTACAGATTGTGCAGTTTAGTGACTTTAAGAGTAGCCGTATAGTGGGACTCCGAGAGGGTGACTGGACGTTCCGCAGAATTACCACTCACTTGGGGCGTGACGCGCCAGTGGTCTATCGCTGCTAAAGAAGATGTGTGACAGAGGGTTCCCACAGCCACCACAGCCCCACTAGCGCCACCTCTTTGCACTGATGAGCGCCTGTACAGAAGGANACCTCTTATCGTCGGGTACGTCTCCGGTGGTGCCGGGAGAGACAGCGTTGGAGAGGCGAATGAAGATCAGTGGTGTTCAGTGATGAGGGTGGTTTCTGCTTTGGACAAAGTGATGACCGTTTTCGCGTTCGTAGACGTGCGGGTGAGCGGAACGACTCGTCGTGTGTTCGCACTCGCTATACCGGGCCCACACCTGGGGAGCCATAACATACACATCTCTATCACCTCCGGTATTCATTCAGGGGGAGTACGATGAGTGTGTCGTACATCCGTGACGTCAATCCTATCCTCCGATCATATCTCGACACACTGCATGGACCAGACCTCTTGCACGATAACGCGCGTTCTCATGTCGCTAGAGCAACACAGCGTGCTCTACACGGTGTACACATGATACCCTGACCCGTTATATATATATGACCTCAGCATCATCGAGCATGTGAAGGACTTGATGGAACGGCGCTTGATACCCAGCCCAGCCCCGGCGATGACTATCGCCCAGTTAAGCCTAGAAATACAGCGATGTAATATACCGAGTCCCAGAGAGACATTCAGAATTTGTACGACAGGTACATGTCAGAATTGCTGCATGTGTGATTGTTCGTGGTGGTTAAGATCCTTATTAAAGTGTCTGCTTTACGTGCTACGTTTAATGGTCTGGACGTCCCACGGACTTGATGTTTTCACCGGACCCACATGTTAACTCCTTCTTGTGTACCAGTTCTGGGACAGATACGTGTATTCCTACGTTGTGTTCTTAAATGCATTTCCACTTGTTTATAAGTCTTTCTTATTAGTCTTTCAGAGCAACTTATTGTTTTTAAATCGTTATTCCTTGTTTTTATTATATTTCTTTCTAGGGTACCATAATTTATTTTGGAACACGTTTGAAAATTTGTATCGTTCTTTATTTTAGCTTACACTAATTTACACTTTTACAAAAACATATATATTCAAGTGGCAGTTTCATCTCTATTCTGGAAATTAAATGTATCATAAACGATAATTTTTTTGCTAAAATATACCCTTAAAAATACGTTGTAGCAGATAAACTATACAGGCCTTTTTGGTTACAAAATATAAGTCATATTTTAGCAGTCAGTGAAATAGATCATCACTAATGAAATATTATTTTGCTATCAACACAACCCTGTTGCAAGGTTTGTTTAAATTGAATAGAATTGGCACCGATTTCATTTTTTTCAGTACTGAAGGATTATTTTCGAACATATTTTAAGTTTCATAAACGCAAACAAATAAATAAATATCATTCCATGGTAAAGAGAATCAAAGGCACGTGAATTAAAATTACTACTCCAGTGACTTGTCTCGTTACCAAAATAAAATGTTTTCCGTATAAATGACGTAGTAAGTTGTCAGCGACAAGAGTGTTGAACTGACAAAGGGACCTCGCAGCGCTACCTTGAGACTGCGCGGGTTGATTTCCCTGCAGAGAGACAGCTGCTGGGTTTGCGCCTGCGACAGGTCAACGCTGCCGAGGCAGCAGAACACCTCGCCGATGATGTCGTCTCGAGAGTAGCGGTCGAAGCTCAGCACGACGAAGTGCAGCGTGATGCTCTGGAGCAAGGAAAGCAAGCGGGGGTATTCGCTTTCTCACTGCCGTGTGGATGAAGATCACCAGACCTTGCATGACTTTATATGTTTCGTGGTGGTTTAAAGAACACTTTTGAAAACACCATTCACAAAAAGTGAAAACTTCTGAAAAAAAATTAACACTTTCGAAAACAACGTTCGGGAAAATTAACACTCTTGAAAACACGATTTCCAAACTTAAAATAACGTTTCCAAAAATTTACGCTTTAGAAACATTTTGTAAAAGTACTGATCCTTACTAGCANTTTCCAAACTTAAAATAACGTTTCCAAAAATTTACGCTTTAGAAACATTTTGTAAAAGTACTGATCCTTACTAGCACACAATTTAAGGTTAACAAAATGTCTGATAAGCTAAGAGTAAATATAATAATAATTAACTTAAATTAGATTGCTTTCTTAACACATATAAGAATGACAATTATGTCCAAAGCAGCATATTTGTATATCTAACAACTCGACGTCGTCTTTTGATAACATCTGTTCACTTTCAATCATGTCCATAAGAAAGATATTTTTTTCAATTTTTGCGAAAGGATCTACGAAGGATCGAGTGAAGAAACAACGTACGTTTTTTAAAGGGTTCAGTTAATCTAAAACAATGAATATTTAGGTATTCTTCTCTATTGCTGATTATTAAAAATTATTCATCAAATAAATATTCAAAAACTAGATATTGCACCTATATTCATTTCCAAATGATGTAGTTTTAAGGATAGAAAATAATAACGAACAAAAAAATTAATGTTTTACACTATTTACGTACAGAATATTACTTTTTAAAATCCTTACCATTTTTTCTGCGTTTGCAGTCTAAAGCCCACGGCTTTATTCCAAATCTATCAATCATCAATTCATTAAATTTTAAATTGTTAAGCCTAACTTCTTGAAATAAATTTTTGTATATAGTTTTACGTTACCGCATTTAAAGTTATTAATTATTATTTGGAATTTCAAATTTTTTTCTGAAAGCAAGTTATACTAAATATCTACGTAATATTATACTTTTTAATCTTTCTTACGGAAAATGTAATCTTTATTATGCAATTAATGTAAAACGTCTAAACACATTCAGTAAAAAGAAGTGAAATCCGTAAATAAATTTTAATTGCTCGGGTCAGTTATTAAAATTAAATAACAATAATGTATTTACCAAGAATTGTACAGATTTTATTTCAAAACATCACCTATTACGATAATGAGAAAATGATTACATGCATACCTAATTTACTGAGCCAATATAGACATATCTTTAATAGTCATGTTTGGGTTCTAAGCCTCAAAAAAATGTTTAATCCTGTTGGCTCGGAACACAGGTGAAGAAAAGAACGTTAACCTAGATTAATTAATTTACTGTGGTGATAATTAAGTTTTCACTTTCTACAGGAGCAGTTTTCACTCTTTCGAATTTAGGATCCACTAATTTGGAGAGATTTCAACTTTTCGATCTTGGAGTTTATTGCATGATCTTGGCACAGAGCCATATTTTTGGAAGTTCATGTTAACGGTATCATTAACGCACTGACGTATNGTTTATTGCATGATCTTGGCACAGAGCCATATTTTTGGAAGTTCATGTTAACGGTATCATTAACGCACTGACGTATGGCATGATCTTGGCACAGAGCCATATTTTTGGAAGTTCATGTTAACGGTATCATTAACGCACTGACGTACGCTGCTGCTTGTTTTGAAAGGTGACTACAGCACTCAGTCACGATGTAATCAGACTGTTTGTGGAACAGTATACAACACGAACTTTTACACACAGGTAAATAGAATTTATCAACTTACCGCCAGCTTAAATACGACGTTTTTTGGAACAGCAGTGCACCTTGCAGCGGAAATACAGTATTTCCTATGCTGAACTTTGCCGTCAGTAATCTCGTTTTGTCTCCAAACTGAACTAAGGCAAGCCGAGTTCGATTCCCAGCGGGATCACTCCCCTGGATTTTCATACGTGGGAATCGTGCCGAAAAATGTAGTTGGTCAGCGGGTTTTCTCGGGGATCTCCCGTTTCCCCCGCCCTTGCATTACTGTGCTGCTCCATACTCACCTCACTTCACCTTCACCAGCTCGCAAGCCACCGCTGTTAATAGCCCACTCCCCCAACCTGAGCAGAATAAACCTTGACGACGCCCGTGCACTCATAGACTAAAGAAGAGGTAGACCGATCTCGCTGGCTGTCTCCGTGTCCCAGCATTGAATTGCTTTTCTGACAACACATCTAGCAAAACCGGCGTGTATTGCATTCGAGGTTATAACGCTGTTTAGTAAACAAGTGCTCTGAGATCTTGGCATACTTCTTGTAACCAACGTAGAATGCAGTTTGGTTAAATTGAAATTGGTAAAATTATTTTACTAATATAATAACGTTTGTCATTTAAGAATAAAGTCATAAACAAACACGTTCGTTACTGTAGGCCATGTGACCTCGACGGTAGTGTTCCTTTGGGGTAGGTCAGTGTTGGGGTACATGCGCAGAAGACGACTGAGTGGTCTACCGCATGCCGAGGAGGACTGACCTGCAGCTGCTTGAAGTTGATGCCGTAGAAGGTGAAGTCCTCCTCGTAGACGGGGTTGCGCGTCTTCCTCAGCACGCGGGTCTTCACCTTGTGCTGCTTGTCCGGCAGCAGCTGCAGCTTCACGTAGGGGTCGCTGCTGCCCAGGTTCAGGTCCTTGGCCGGCAGGTCCTTGCACTTGACCACCGTCACCACCAGCGCGCTCTTCTCGTTCTTGTACCTGCGGGCCAGCACACGTCATACATCCTCTCCGAAGATCGTTATTCTAATTCTCTTTTTCTCTCATCGTGGAAGCAATAAGCGAGGTGGAAGTTGCCACCTGGCTATTGTATGTACACGGTAGAGTGAACACTTTTGAGGCTCTAGTTTCGTTTTTCCTGTCACCCATATTGCCATGTAAGTAATAAACACAGTGTATATATTTCATCGGACTCGAAAATTAACGTCTAAGGCTACAATGAAATATATTTATTGACTATCGTTTCAAATGTGAGGGCTTCAAAAAGTGCTCACTTTACCGTGAATAGCCTATACCATAATATTATCAACTCCGCTACGCCCAGATAGCGATGCTCGCGTAATTGGTCTTCCGATGAGTGAAAAAGCGAATGAGAATAACAGGCACGGCAAAGATCCAAAACACTTCTTTACTTGCTCAACATTTCTAACTGGTTCACTATCCAATCAACGCTTTAGAAATCAAACCTTAGAAAAAAATATTTATTGACGGTAATAGCCATTTATTTGCTTCAATAGTAACTCTAGTAATTACAGACATTTTGACAGCTTACTATGAAAATAATTGTAATTTTTTTAGGCATTAATTAAAGTGTAAAAAAACATTTTAGTTCTTGCCACAGAAATATATTCATTTTTAATTAAAACGCGTTAGAGCCGTTATTGACGTCACATTAACCAATTTGTTTCTTCCAGTTTTAAAATGTAACGTGATAAACACTTTAATTCTAGTCGTTACCACGTTCAGTGCCTGTGTGTCTATGGTCGAGTATATGATGCAAATTAAGCATATTTATGGTTGTCACTGTACACAACAAGTCATTAGTGACCTGTGTGTTGAGCGTCATCCTTGTATGGAATTTGATTATGCTGAAATTTCAGCAATCCTTATTTGGAACGGTACATGCTCACATCGAAAAATACCTAGTAGGTTGTTCGTTGGCCACGGGAATCATGCTTGACTCAAGTACAGTGCACATCAAAATATTAAACGATTGCAAAATTTGAGGTCGTAAATAAATTCGGGGCTGAACGGATTAAACCCACAGCAATATAAATATTTTCATTTTGCGCGTAGACACACATAAATAACATAAATAAGAATCTAAACATGTTTGTAACATTTTCAGTTAACCATGAACTACCATTAAAAACCATTCCAAAGTACTAAAAGCATCGTGTCGAAACATGGATCGAAATTATGTAACTTTAGAGTACTCAAAGTATTCACCGTGAGCGATTGAATGATAACGACGACGAAAACGATGGTTAATCGTAACTTTCTTTTTGTAATATTCTGTAATGCTTAACTTATGCATATATTTGAGATGGGGCGTAGGTTTAAAAACTATGCGTGCCTTGTTCTGAAGTCAGTAACCGATTGCTAAATTTATTAATTATAAATTTTCAGTTATTATAATGTTGTTTGTGTCACGTCTTGCGTCAATACAATGAACTCTCAATTATAAATTGTATATTTACTTATTACTATATTCCCGAATAACACTTTTATTAAAATTTATTTTACTTCTCTCCGTGATACACTTTCTCAGATGGACCTACAATGGTTTATTCTGAGCATCACGAGATAACAGCAATGAACTCGAGGTCAAATTCATCGTTTGTGCCTTGGTTATGTTGAATATTATGACTAGCAAAAAAATCCATAAACACGAATTAAATTTACACGATACAAACCTAATTTTTATGCGGAAATAGATAAAACATAATATTAATCCTCTTCGGAAAAATGCCTTACGTCCCCTCTCCTCACTTTGGGATTGTTTGCTTGAAAAAACTTTGATATGGTGGTCATTTTCGTTAAACTCTCGTCCTTGCAGAACCCGTCTCAGCCTGTCGTTCCGTAAAGACGGTCACGAGGCGTCATAAAGACGGCTGTTATGACATGCTGAACTACAGAATACAATTTCGTCTCGTAAATGTAATAACGCCGTGAGTGTATTGATTTGAAATTTCAAAAGAGGGTCTCGGCCTGGCCGTTGGTAGTTGGAGGACGAAGGAGGTATGTTCCCTCCAATAATAGAATAGCAGGGGCGCATCCTCCCCTAAATAATTGCATAACTGTTATAGTTATGTTACTTGTGTGAAACGTAACATTTTTTTCGCGTTTTGAAAGAATTTCAGTTTGCGCCAGTCACATCATTTTAATGTGTGTTAAAACGTGCCTCAATCCGACATATATTTTATTTCAAAAGATTCATTTTTTTAGGGTGCAGTGACCTGACGATTTCGTTTGCATTCATCGAATATGTCAATAGAAATCGAGACAACGCTGTGATGTTTCTTAGGCCAAGTCTATCCAAGTTCGATGTGGAAAATTTTCAGGTAGGAAGGTGATATTCATGCCTCCATCATCGCCCAATAATAAACGCCTATCGATGGCCATACCCAGAAGTTCGACAGTCTACTCCAGACATGCTGGAGGGTGAGTTTGATTGCACGAAGGTGTGGCCAGTGAGATAGAAGATGCTTGCGCACACAGCCTGCCCCAGTCTGATGCCCTTTCGAAGATATTCTTCTCCTTACGCTCAGTTTAAGGTCCGAGATGGAAACCAACGTATAACCTCCTCATAATAAAGTTATTCATCATAGAGAAAGGGTAAGTATCAAGAACGTTATTTTCTGTGGTGACGAGGGAGAAAGATACGTGCTTACGTAAGCCAATTGCAAAATATACATGTTTCTGGGTAAAATATAGATACAGACAATACGATAAGAAATACTGCAACAGGATCCGAACACCCCAAAAAAGACTTTTGGAGAATATTATCTACGTTAAAAGGTATTTGCATATTTTCGTGGAGGAAGTTATGCTGTTCTTCGGTCGTAATTTTTCCGTTTATCGGCAACCACTATGTCATTTATGTGTAGTGTACACTTTGCATTTATGTTTGTGTGCATTACAAATTTAGTTAATTTTCGTGTTACTTTTGTAACGCATCATTCTGATACGAAGATATCACGAAAATATATGCCTCCTTGATAACAGTATGGCTGCAGTATGTATAGATACAACTAGCAAACAGATGTGTGTGCGTGCATGCATACACATATATACGCCTTCGTAAGAACGTAAATATACTTACCTACACATAAAAACTGGTGTAATCATTGCATCACTATTAAAGTGCTGAGGAGAAAATTCAGCGTTTAAAAATTTCGTTTAAAATTTGAAATTGTATATACGACTGAACAATAAAACATTATAATAAAAGGTTTTCGCTGTAATTTCAACAAAAAATTAAAGTTTTCAGTATTTAACGTGTTTTATAAATGCTTCATTTTTTTCCGCAATGCTTTAATACTTATTACCATCCTTTATGAAAACACTTGAGTGGTATTTGTAAAAAGAATATCTTATAAACAGATTGTATACTTATCAAATATCTGCACAAAATCATGAACTCTCACTGAGCTCATTGGCTGCTCGAATATCGAGAGGTGTTGATTTGATTCCGCACTAAACAGAAAGTTATTTTGTAACTTCCTCTTCTCTACAGTTGTATAATAACAAGTTTGATAAAGATTTGTTGAAAATACCGTGTCATCCCAGATACGTTATTGGTGTACGAAACATTAATAAAGTGTGATTAACTTAGGCCTGTGCAAATCACTTTTCTTGTACTACGCGAGATTATAAAAGGCAAGATGTGAAACCAATAAACGCGCAATCTTGAATATATTTCTATAAACAATCTTATAAATTATTTGAAAAGTCCAAGTGAAGGACAGGATTCACTATTATATTTACACACCAGTAGTTGTGTATCTATTGTTGGCTGTTATTTTGTATGCGTAACAATTTTCTTACTGTGCTGTTCAGAAAGCAGTATCTTCAAAAATAAAAATATGTGATTCCATGGCCTTGAATTTAGGCGAACAAAAATAGGAATAAAACTGAATTAAAGATAGCTTAAATACATTTCATCACAAAAACCTTACTGTATATTAAAAAGCTGGCTCACAAATAATAATTTAAGTATAGCTAGTTTTTTCAAGCTAAATGCATAATACCACAGAAATGTAATTATATTGCACAAGAAGAAAATATTACAAAGTAACGTTGCTGTGCAAGGAATTTTTCTATGAGAAATATATGACATAATGCTGGTTGGGTTATATTTGTCTAGAATTCTATTTATACCTTTGAAGTGATAGCTACCTTTACGAACATGGTAGCCGAGAAGAAATATATACAACAGTTTCTTAAATAAAATGATTTCAGTTAAGTACATAAAACGTAACTTAATAGTTATATTCAAAGGTATACATAACAAATATAAATGCGTGCACATGTAGGTATGTGCAAAAAAAAGTGTCTTCATTCTCTGGCTGGCTGGTAGACTGACTTACTGACTGGGCAACTGCCTAACTCACCAATGCACAGCGTAAAGAGGTTTACCTATAAATATGAAATGTTAGGGATAGCTTCTTCTTGCGTGCGTAGGCACCCAATTAGAGAGTATTTTTCCAAGTTATTTTAAGATGGTTAGAAGGGGTTAAATTGTGTTTTCGCGGATTCATCAATTTATCTTAACCCGAAGGGATAACCGCGTATTTTCAGTTTTAATGCTATATCTATATCGATAAATTAGTGGTTTTTCGATATTCAAATTGAGGGGCCCAAAAGGAGTAATTTATACTTTTTCGCGGAATCCTGAAATTATATTGGTCCCGAAGAGATATCACTTTTGTTTATTCTTTCAAAGTACTAAATAAAATACTTTAACATAAAAATATTATATCGAAATTTAATTCCTGAGGGGGAATATGTGCGTTCGTGGATTTATTAATTTGCCTTATCCTTATGAGAGACTGTTGTATTTTCTTGCTTTAAAAGACTATATATACAAACGCATACATACAAAATTCAATATACAAAAAAAAACCCTGTAGTCCCAACATGGCGTTGCCGCGGGCGAATGCTCTGTTTAGTTCAGTCTTGCATAACTAATTGTAGTACACTCTCAAAAGTCCGAGCAGCCCAACCGCAGAAAAAAATAAATTCATCTGTCATGCACAAAATTCCTAACGGGCAAAATCGCAGTAATCAAATATTGTTTACTTTCAATCTGTCGAATATAAAATTATAATACCGAGCGTACGAAGCCGCGGGGTACACAGCTTGTGTGTGGCGCGTGAGTGCGCGTACACACAGAAACATACACACTACGTAACATACCTATTTTCCTTTTCGTCACACAAAGTTAAGAAAGGGGAAGTTTACACTGTTCACAGTGACACTGGCATGCGTATTTTAATTTTGAAATGTACCAAGACGTCTATCAGAACTACTGATCTCTGTCTCGTGATTTTTTTTCCCTCCTTCTCTTTCAGGCCCATAATTTTGGCAAAATTTACGTCAACAATTTTGATGCAGCAATAATTAACGATGCAATTTGCGTATAAAAGATATCACGTCAACCGCAATTAATTTGTTAATTAATTTGTTGCTAGTTGACAGGGACGACATCGGTTGGTAGAGGAGCTANGGCATGCGTATTTTAATTTTGAAATGTACCAAGACGTCTATCAGAACTACTGATCTCTGTCTCGTGATTTCTTTCCCTCCTTCTCTTTCAGGCCCATAATTTTGGCAAAATTTACGTCAACAATTTTGATGCAGCAATAATTAACGATGCAATTTGCGTATAAAAGAGATCACGTCAACCGCAATTAATTTGTTAATTAATTTGTTGCTAGTTGACAGGGACGACATCGGTTGGTAGAGGAGCTAGACCTAGCTGTTTTAAAGAATATGGGATTCGTGTGGAATGAAGCTCAAAAGAAGCGTGTCTTCCTTCTCGAGAGAGCTGGTGTGATAAAATGACGACAGAGATCATTCAAACTAAACTAACAATGAAAGAAGGAAATTATATATTTTGTCTCGACGAGTCGTGGATAGACACTAATCTTATTTTCCATATGTGCTTTTAGAATTCATGAGGTGTTAATGTCGTTGTAATAACACTGTATGCAGGAAACCGCATTATATGTGTGAGTTGCATAGCTGAAAAAGGTTTTCTTTTCTGTGAATATGTGTATAAAGCTGGTGCAGGGGCAGGAGGCTATCGAGGTGGACATATATAGGCAGTAAATTTTGGAAAATGGATATAGTTATAAATTTTTTATTCCAAATCTACAGCTTGCATCTCTTGATTATAAATAACTAACAGTCTGTCTTCAAAAAGGTTCGCAAGCCACGCTGCAAAACTGAAATTAAAATAAAAACTGTTTCCTGGATGAAAAGAAAACGAATAAATAGCTTGCGACGAAAACATGAGGAAAGATGCTATTGTTATGAGTTTGCAATCAGGCGATCGTGTTCTCACAACCTAACACCGGTAATTGGGACACGAGCCGAGCACCCGAACTACAACACAAGGAACACCAACCCCCCTCCCCTCCGTTTTTAACCAACGGGCCGGAAGGCCTTAAAGTTGGTTAATCAACACGCGCCCGATATTAAGGCTGGAAGCGTGGCGGAAACGGTATTTTGACCTTGGTCGCCGAGATGAAGACGCCAGGAGGTGGAGTGTGCCGACCGCCGTAATACGTCCACAGACATCAGCCTTCGGAGCCAGGATTCAGGTGAAGACGTTCTATTTAAATAGCATCTAAAATAAATAATGTTCGGTGGCTATTAAACCATATTTCACTTTTATTGTCTCTCTGTGCTCCTCCGTTTTATCTTATAAATTCATATGAGTTGTAACTAATATTTAATCAATGCAACGATAACCTAACCGACATACTACGTTCTATTTCTGAGTACTACGCATTCCCTAAATAATTAAATGTACAATTTAAACTAAACATAAAATTGTAACGCTATCATTAATTTAATTCGAAAATATATCAACTTGAAGTAAAAGTTTTTAAAACAGATAAGCTGTTAAAGACACGCGTTATTAGGTTGCCGCCATTTATGAGCGAGTTCAACGCCACTGAGCTAGCGTGGTCATATAGTATCTGATCGAAGTGAACAGCACTACTGAAGAGTTCTCACTTTCCCCTTCACAATGTGTTTTTTGTTATAACAAGATAAATAACTAAACCACAAATCATAGCGAAGTGTAATACAGAATCTTTTATTTTTCGCCAAAGATAATAATTTTCTTACTCAGTTTGCATACTATGTATTTCTTTTCATGGCGTATATCATTTATCTGTGGTTCCTACACATGTACTTCATAAATATCTTGTTTCTCCGAAATATTATCGTATAAAACGCGAGTGTCATATTAAAATAATTACATGCTACTTCAGTTTAAATGAAAAAGTAAGGGTATTATACATAGTTAATACCTATCGGTACAAAGCAGCAAAATCCATTGGTAGTTTTAAACCAGTGAACTCGATTATTCAACAAACACATTGCTGTATTCGAACAAGATTTGTCAGATATTCTTTCAGAAAATCAGTTATTCTGCTTAAGAGATACGATTACGCACATATGTCATATAATACGCCATTATACGCAAATATGTAATGTTTGTTTCTTGTAACTCTCCTGATTGTCATATGACGCTGCGTCTTCTAGATACACTATTATACGTTGCTGCTAACGGTCTCTTTGTGGAATTTTTTTTGTGTCCTTCTGGCCTTAGAGGTACGTCGACCATTATCCGAGCCTTACACCGCTGTATACCTACGGAATGAAACACAGATGTAACTTGTACATAACGACACTTTTTACGTTAATTACGCGAGTCATTTGTCTGTTTCCCCGCGGAATATTAGATTGAAGCTTCTCGGGTTCGAAAACTCGGAGCTGTTACGTACGAATTCTTTCACTGGGGAGCATAACGAGGACGGCGTGCTGGAGCGGGAAAAGGCAGATAACGAGGCTAATGCTGCACCGCCATTAGCGGAGAGGCGGAGAGGTGAAAATCCAGCCAAAGTCACGGGAAAATGATGATGCACGCATTTATAATCAGAGTAAAAAAACATTATATTATGTAATATCATACATCTATTACGTTCTGCCATTTCTCCATTCTTTTGTCGTTTTTGCTGGTTTGCCTACACGTTGTTCGGCTTTTCGTCGTAGTGAAATATGAGAACAGTAATTGTCACGTTGTGTTGTTGTCGCCATAAGATTCTGCCTGTGCAAGCAGTGCTGAACAAAGCTTATTCTTATGCTTTCCGTCGCTGATGGAATAATGGCTTCCACTACAAATTGAGAAGTTTAAAATTACGTTTTTTAAACGTGAGTGTGAGCGTTTAAGATATCAGTATCCTTTCCATCTTCAATTTACGTATTTTTATCCAGAACATAATTTTTGGAGTAAATATTTAAAAACAAAGCTAGTCAAGTCAGATGGATTATCTTAACAATTATTTCGAAATCCAACTTATATTCCTTACATGATTAGTTTTACATCTGTAACCGTAATAAAATATTTAATATTTATTTAATAATTCCAATCCCACGTAAGAAACAGAGGTATAACTGAAACCGTACAAATGAAAAAAAAAATTTTTATTAGTCCTCCATTTCATGTCTTGCTTTAATTTTTTATGCCTGGTCATAAATTTTCATTACGAAGATTTGTAAGAAAAATTGAAGATGGAATGAATACTACCGCCTTAAGGGGATTCCCTAGTGAAACATTTATAATGCCTCAAGGTCATGTCTGACCAAAAGGAAGCATTGTGACGGAACCCTCTCAAGGCCGCGCTATGCCTTCTCGAGTAGCTGAATTTCTCGCAAATGAGATATGTACGATATGTAACAGTGCTATATTATTGCATGCCAAAAAAGCTAATGCATTCAACTACAGATGCCACTTTGTACTTTTTTCCTTTCCTTTATGGAAACTGTGCAGGAAAGCCTTAAAAATTAGCATTTATTTTTTTCATCTATTTTCACTGTTATTTTAATTTTTCGATGTATTTGATAGGATAATAGTAAAAAGTGGAGGCTGTAGATAATTGTTTTTTTTTTGCCTTTCCTGGAAAAAAAAAGTTGTAAGTGTATTCCCATAACACTGAGATACGCGTAAATGCACAAACACAGATTTTACAGACATTATTTTACTACGGTTTCCATTTAAGGGAAATGTATAACATGTTGAAATGTTTTTTTTTTGTAACAAATAACAGTGTTGACACGCGTTTCTCTAGTAGGTTTGTACAGTAAATATTTTGAGTTCAAGTAAGAAAGCGATAATTTTATTTTTATAGTGATAGTACCACCAACATTAATTATGTAAACGAATTTCTCAAAGATACAGAGAGACACCTTCCAATTTCTCTGCTCGTGACAGTTTATTTTTGCTTGATCTTTCTGAGAATTTGCAAACAAATTTTAAAATCTACTTTTGTTGTATGAAAGCAATTATGTGCAATATAAAAATATGGAATTCAAAATTTTTCACTACAAATACACTTAGAAATTAATCGGGCAGAGAAATTGTAGACGAACGCCTAAAGTATGAAGTGCAATATCTCAAATGCAATATTTATGGGCAGAATTCTATGAATTCACCTACCACACATTACATAAAAAAATTATGGAAAATTAATGACTACAGCATGACAAACCAACACAGAATTATTTTATTACTAACGAAAATTGCTAAGAAAAACAAGTTAATGACACAAAGGACATCAAATTTTTTATGATGGTTCCTGAGGAATGTCTCCTCAGGAACCATGTACACAAAAAATAGGAATAATAAACGAATATAACATGATATTTCTGCATTATTTCATATCTAGCATATGTCAGTCACCACGACAACAAAAAGAATTGCTAACATTCTAAATCGACGGGGCGGCTTAATTTCATTTTGCCGAAGTTCGCTCAAAGCCATTTTGAACTGTAAAAAGCGATGCAGACTATTGCACAACGTCGCCAGAGAGAAGAAGAAAGTTCTTATTTTATACCGTTCCGTTTGTTTTCTCAACTTCTGTTGAATGTAAATGCTTCTACTGCTTTGCCGGGAACGAACTGTCACATTTTTTGTAAGAATAAAGGGGAGGAGAAGAAAAAGACATGGCACGCATACACGTAGAGACGAATAGTGGGTTCAAAGACATTTGTTTTTGCCAAAATAAAATTTTTAGAAGTCAAGGACGAAAACGGAGAAGGGGTCTCTTTTACCTCTCGCAGTACAAGTACCATGTTATTACGAAATATTATGGAATCAGTAATGTGCTTGACAATGTTGCTGATAAGCCGTAACATCTCTCTGTTCGGGCGAGGTTAGTATGTTTAACTTGTTGTAATACAGACTTTTAAACACTTCGGGTATCAGTTCTCAGAATGGCGTTTGGAAATGTTATATAACCGTAAGAAGTCCCGTATAAACCGAACTTTTTTTCAGGGTGTTTTAAAATACGGTATTATCTCATATTTAGTTCAATTAAGGTCTTCTGAAACGTTTTATAGATGGTCCACTTTTGATTGAGCTTTTTTGTACTCTGTCTCACCTACGGAGGCTTTTTCTATTATTAGGACTACAGGAAGACCCACCAAATTTATAGCACAAGTACAACCATTTGAAATGCTTGCTATAATCTATTCACAGTTTCTTCATACTTTTTTAATCTAAGCTTTGAAAGATCACCCCATGTAAGACATGTTTGTTTATTTCCTAAATATGCCATGTTTCACAAGCCTTTTATACTTATGTTAACTTGAAAGTACCTCATATTTTGTTAAATTGGTCTTTTACTTATATTTTATCTATAAATTATGTTTCATTTATAATAAATATGAATAAAAACAGTGAAAAACCATGTATTTTCGTAATGCCTAGCAACAAATAGTTTTTATATGCAAAATATTATTACATTGCACTGTTAAAAAAAGTGTCCGTAAAATTACGAAAAATCCTGGTTACAAATTATCCAGACATCTTCCTGAAATTACGGACTCTTCGTTATTTTCAATAACGTTCTCCGTAAATTTCATATAAATCTCTGTGAATTCACAAAACGTGTCAATAACCTTGCAAGTTTGTTTTTTTTTTAATCTGCTCTTTATAAAACGGGGTAGGAAAAAAACATTTTACTTTCGTTATTTGTATGAAAATGACTGTAAAGATTTTAAAAGTTTTTGTCCAATAGCAGGATTTGAACTCGGAAAAAAAAATGGCAGTCTTAACACCTTATCCACTAACCTACCACGCTTTTACAGATGAACTGTTGTAAATAACGGAGAAATGCAGAATGATGCATGTACGCACCTTAGTCATGTTAGAGTGCATGCGAGCTTCTTTTATTTCAGCTTTACAAACAAGGATAAGATAAAGACGTTTTTTTTTTCGTAATGTATTTCCCTGTGCATAACAGGTAAATTTAAAAAAACGTTAAATTATTTTGTCCTGTAGTGGGATTGCAACACGAATCGGCAAATTAACACTCAAGAACTGGAACCACCCACATAGTAAAGGATATCCACTGTATATCGCAATTGCATCCACAATATCTTATAGTCATCTAAGTCCTGAAGTGAATCTCTTCAGGATATACGTTGGATATCTAGTAGTAGATATCAGTTCGTACCACTTCTAGATATCCATAAGATGTTACAAAACCTCCAATGAGTATTACTTATAGTAAGTGTCTAAATCTGAATATGTCTATAGGATATCCACAATATCTATATCCTTGTGTGGATATTTAACGGACATATGGAAATCTTTTGGCAGTCTTTTGGATGTAACTTTGTTATTCCTGGATGTCCCTGGATATACAGAACGTCCGTGGGGACATCCATTAGATATATTCTTTGGATATATGTGTGATATATGGGCACACACCTACCACACCTTTACACGAAATACTGTATTTCGTAAATATGGATTTTACACGAAAGTGACGAACGCGCTTCCCTTAGTTTCAAGTCGTGTTAGAGCGCTAGTTATTTTGTTTTATTTGCGGTTTATGAAACGAACTAACGAATGAATAGTTTTAATTTCCTTGTGTGAGTATTTCACTGTGTATAAAAAAGGTCTTGTCCTGTAGGGGAATTTGAAAAATAATCAAACAATTGGCACTCCGTGAGTGGTTTACCACTAACCTACTACTATTTTACATGAAGTAGTATTCGGAAAATGGGATTTTATACGCTTCTGGTATCATCGGCATTGTTCGTGTCTTAAAGTTTAAGCCATACGAATAGGAAGAGTTTCAGTATTTTATATTTACGGAGCTCATTTCCGTTATTTGTCATTATGGAGTGCCATTCCGTAAATAGCTCTACTTATCCGTAAAAGTTTCCGTAAATCTACAGAAATTTCCAAGAGTGTGAGTGCGCACGAATGCGGTGCGTTGTAGCTTTGGATGTAATTTTCTATATTCGGTTAAGGTTTGTTTGTATGAGGCGGAGGAATATCCTGGAAGTATAACTTTAGCAAGGCTTCAGAAAATTTGGAAGTAACTGTGAATGGAATATATCAGATTTTTTTCGTAACCTGCATGTAGATGCATCCGTGTTGACAACATTCCGCGACAAATAAAAAATCAGAATTAATATCTGCACCAAAAGTTAATAACCGAAATGGTATTTTAGTACGTTGACGTGTTTTTGAACGACTGAGGCGTTTCCACTTCGTACTTCGAAAGCTCGCCGTTTGTATGAGTTTTGCTTGCGCATGCAGCGGTCCGGTCTGCCTCACACTATTTGCCAACACGACTCTGTGCACGAGGATGAATGTCGTGTTAGTGAAAAGTTATTTTTTTGTATTTGTGTTTTCTCTTTACGTTTTCTTTTGTTAAACTTTGCTTCTGGGGTAAACTGGTGTAATTGCTGCGTATTCTAATTGGTTCGCAATGGTGTTTTACGTGTGCTTCTAGTATCGCATTAATATGTTGGCATCGCAGTATTGAAACTATCAGACCACGTTTTCAGTAGTTTTTTTTTTCTTCAATATAGTGTTGAATATTTGTAACTTGAATTGTTGTTGTATAAAATGTTACATAGCAAACACCTACATGTATGAAGACTTTCGCGTTGTTTTATGAAATACCAGTTATTTGACGTACATGATGGATGTTTCTGTACATATGTTTTTACCTATGTCGCAATTACAAATACCTCAAATATTTTAAGTTGGTGCTAGAAAAGAGCCGCGTAAACGGTGTCCTTTCTTGATATATAGTTTTTTAAATTGTTATATACAGTAAATTTACTACAAGGCCTGCAGGAGGCCGGAATACAAAAAGGTACATTTGGCTTCCTTTCCTTACTTGAGCTGTGACTGGTGTTATTCCATAATTAATTTATGTACACTAACATAATTTATGACAATTTTATAGAATGCACTCTTTGTAATATAATTATTATGTTCAGTTTTTTATTAACTTCAGATAGTCTGGTTTTGTTTGGATATCTCACATTTGCAGCTTTAGAAAATACTACCGTAAATGTTATTATTAAAATTAAAAAAAGATAAGTAATTTTTTTATTGCTAAGAAATTTGAAATATATTTTTTAAGCTTGTGTAAATTGTCGCTTATAGAATCTGCATTTGAAAATAACTCGATCTGTACTATGCTAATTTTTATTTACAATAACTCTACTAAACTATTATGTGAACAAAACGTTGAAAAATAATGCACAGTTCAGACATATAGAAGTCTGAAGTCATACTATAAAACGTATTTAATTTAGGCCAAATCTAGGAATTTGTTAACGTTGCCCAAAAATATAATAGAAACTAACTCTGAATGTTTGGGGCGAGAAATGTTCAAGTTTTAACTTTAAGCTTTACTACCTTTTTAATGTGACGAAACGGTATTTAACCTTGAACACACTACTATTGTCACTTGTCTTAATAGGCTGATGATGCAAATAAAATACAAAATATTTGTTTCTGCCGTGTTACTACCAGATTACGAGAGTTATTCAGACGAACACAATACTGACACTAAAATTTGAGATAAAATTACGGTAAACAACACAATGGATGGTCTGAGAAAAATTAAGTTTAACATAAGAAACATCTTATAAGCTAACATTTTTTCTTAGTAACACAAAATATTGTGGGGATAAAACCATGTATGTAAGTAAAATATATATTGTCTATTAAATAACTCAGCTCAACAGCCACTTTTCAGTGCTTTCTCGTCTACAAATTCATCAACCAAAGAAAGGTGTGTGCGTATATACATAATAAATTTTGATAAGGGCTGGAATTCCATAAAACGCCATATTAAATTATATATTGCCTTGATTTATACCCAGTCACTCTTACGTCTCTCGTGTAATGTCTCAACCAAGTCTGATGTATATAGTCCATTCACGGTTACTTCCAGCATTTCTGAAACCCTTCTCAATTTATACTGCCAGAATAATACTCCGCCTCGTACAAACACAGCTTAACGAAGTCTACAAAATTACACCAAAGGGGCAACGCGCCGAATTCGTGCGCACTCAGAGTAATAACATTGTACATAAGAACTATATCTTACAAGTATAAACTGTTTGTGATATATGGCATTTTTAGGAAACTACAACACGCCTCATATATGGGATGATTCTTCAAAGGTTTGATTACAGAAGTGTAAAAAAAACACAGATTACCTGCATGCAAAATAATACTTTTCTTTAAATTGCTGTAAGGAAAATTACAGTTGTAAAATGAAATTGAAAATTATTTGTTACCTAAGTAAAATACTTGCTATATTTTACTACCAATCTTCTGTTTAACCCGTGCAATCATCGTGTTCAATATCGTGGGCCCGTTGCATATAAAATAAACTTATGACTGTTACTGTACACAGCAAGGCATTAGTGCCTACTACTTTCAGAGTATTCCTTGTTGCTAATCTCATTTGTAAAATTTTCCGGCGGGGTCGATTCCGTATTTTTACATATGGGAATAGGGAACTAAGCTTAAGGTTGCTTTCACAGGACGCAACGTACAAGGGTTATTCGGAAAGTAAGGTCCGAATCGCCATAGCTAATCGAATGACGCGCGAACATTGTAACGCGCATGTGCACCGACTCCCGGCATGCCTTGCTCGTCAAACAACGCCATTTGCGTTGGTATTGTTGCAGTATGATGTTTACAGTGTCAGTTCAAAATGTTTTAAACAATTGATCAGCCCACCGACTGTGAAATACGGTCAGTGATTCGGTTTTTGACAGCAAGGAACGTTTCAGCAGCGGAAGTTCANAAGTAAAATACTTGCTATATTTTACTACCAATCTTCTGTTTAACCCGTGCAATCATCGTGTTCAATATCGTGGGCCCGTTGCATATAAAATAAACTTATGACTGTTACTGTACACAGCAAGGCATTAGTGCCTACTACTTTCAGAGTATTCCTTGTTGCTAATCTCATTTGTAAAATTTTCCGGCGGGGTCGATTCCGTATTTTTACATATGGGAATAGGGAACTAAGCTTAAGGTTGCTTTCACAGGACGCAACGTACAAGGGTTATTCGGAAAGTAAGGTTCGAATCGCCATAGCTAATCGAATGTCGCGCGAACATTGTAACGCGCATGTGCACCGACTCCCGGCATGCCTTGCTCGTCAAACAACGCCATTTGCGTTGGTATTGTTGCAGTATGATGTTTACAGTGTCAGTTCAAAATGTTTTAAACAATTGATCAGCCCACCGACTGTGAAATACGGTCAGTGATTCGGTTTTTGACAGCAAGGAACGTTTCAGCAGCGGAAGTTCATCGACAAAAGAGTCAAGTGTATGGCCCCAATGCGATGAGTGACAGCAAAGTGCGTAAGTGGGTGAGAGTTTTCAAGGACGGACGGGANGAAGAACGTTTCAGCAGCGGAAGTTCATCGACAAAAAAGTCAAGTGTATGGCCCCAATGCGATGAGTGACAGCAAAGTGCGTAAGTGGGTGAGAGCTTTCAAGGATGGACGGGAAAATNGACGGGAAAATATCCATGATGAAACGCGATCAGGCTGACTATCAGTGATCACAGAAGATTTGGCCAAAGCCGTGGGCGAAAAGATTCGTGAAGACCGGCAATTCACAATTTCAACTTTAGCATTGGAATTTCCGAATGTGGGTAGAACAACTTNACGCGATCAGGCCAACCATCAGTGATCACAGAAGATTTGGCCAAAGCCGTGGGCGAAAAGATTCGTGAAGACCGGCGATTCACAATTTCAACTTTAGCATTGGAATTTCCGAATATGGGTAGAACAACTTTGCACAAAATTGTCTCTGAAAATTTGCAATTTCACAAATTGTGCGCACGTTGGGTTCCCAGGCTGCTTACTGAGGAACACCAAATGAAAAGAATGGCTTGTGCTCTTGATTTTTTGGACCGATATCATAAGGAAGGTGATCAATTTTTAGAGAAGATTGTCACAGGGGACGAGACGTGGGTTTCTCACATGACCCCAGAGTCTAAACGTCAGTCAATGGAATGGCGTCACCCGACATCACCAGTCAAAGTCAAGGCCAAGCGGACAATCTCAACACGCAAGGTTATGGCAACCGTGTTTTGGGATAGACATGGAGTCTTGTTAGTCGAGTTTATGCAGCAAGGGACAACAATCAATGCAGCCGCTTACTGCGCTACCCTGACTAAACTTCGACGTGCAATACGAAATAAGCGACGTGGCCTTCTGACGTCTGGAGTTTTGTTGCTGCATGACAATGCCAGACCCCATTCTGCCATTCACACCCAAAATCTGATCAGATCTTTTGGATGGGAACAGATTGACCACCCACCGTACAGTCCAGACTTGGCGCCGAGCGATTTTCACAAACGCCTTTAGGTAGGCAAGCGCTTCGCCACAGATGACGAGGTGAAAGAAGCAGTTACAGACTGGTTATCCTCACAGGCGGCAGACGTCTATGACTTAGGCATACAAAAGCTTGTAGAACGTTATGACAAATGTTTTAAAAAATATGGAAACTATGTAGAAAAATAGAGAAACATGTAAGGAATTAAATAAAAACAGTTTTTTGAAAATATCTGTGATGGTTTATGTGTTATAAGAAATCGGACCTTAATTTCCGAATAACCCTCGTAGATTTCGTACGAAGCCTCGTATGAATGGAGTGGAGTGGAGTGGAGAGATTTGGGCGGATCGTAGCATCGAGGTCTTGAGAACCGATGAGGGTGAAGCGAGGTGAGTACGGAGCAGAGCCGTAATGAAGAGGCGGTGGTAACAGGAAACCCCCCGAGAAAAGCCGCAGACAGGCGGCATCGCCCGGCACGATCCCCGCTTGCGAGGATCCGGGAGCGACCCCGTCGGGAAAGTAGTGAGTAACCACGCCGTTGCCGCGAAGGGAACGCGAGGCCGCTGACCTGAGCTTGAAGAGGAGCTGCCCCAGCTCGCCCGGGGCGGTGTCGCCCGGGGAGACGCTCTTCTCGTTGGTCTCGAGTTCCTCCTTGGACGGCGTGGCGGGCTTGTCGCGCACCTCGTCCTCCGTGTGGAACCGCACCGCGCTGCCGCCCTTGTTGTCGTTGTGTGGCTGTAGCTCCGACACCGGGCTGGGCGACCCCTGCGTCGTCGTCGCCTGGCTCGCCGTCGGACTAGGGTCCCCGGAGCCGCCTGGCTGCTCGCACACATCACACTTCACACTTCAACTAAACACTTCTTCAACAAAACCCTTTGAAAAATTAACATCACCGCCTCCCTACCCATGTACACATTACAAATATGTCGGTATTTTTATGAGCAAGTTTTTAGAAACTAATTGACAAATATATTTCTCAAACACTACAAATAAAAAGCCGACAATTTCACAAAACCTTGGTCTTGAATGGGTAAAACTAATGCTGCGTTTTAACAAGCGAGTGTTGAAGTCTTCAAGTTTATTATAAACATTGACTCTCCTAAACAATTTTGTTGTTTTTTTTTTTATATTGTGTTATAAATATACACTATTTTAGCTGTAAAGTTACAAGAAAATGTTTGCCCCTAGTTTCCAAAATTGTTTGTAACAAGTACATAACATTTTTACTACGCAGGAATATGCTGTTCACGGTTAATTGACCACTTTCGAAATCAATCTTTTAAAAATGTCACTCCTATCTGCATATATTTTGACGAGCAAACTGACTGGTATCCGCTCAGTAAAATTGGTAACGACTCAGGGTATGTAGTTTAATGACTTAAAGTTAAATTAAAACTGTTAGGAAAATATTTGTGAATACGAGAATTATTTCTTATACATTCGGTTTTTTTTAATATATAAAGTGCAAGAATCTGCAGATTTGTTTATGTATTTGCTTTTCTAGTAATTTTACGGTTTCACTTAGACGACGCATGAATAAAGAGGTCAGGCCCATGGTAATGTTAATTTCACATATGGCGGAATAATATAAGATGAGCATACAAGTAGATCTTTAGCAGGGCTTTTAAAAGTGCTCTGTATTTAACTGCTGTTCAATGGCTGTCCCCGCCTGAAAGCCGGTTTGCAAAATACACATGAGGAGAGAGGATGCCTGACTAGAGAGTTGAGCTGGCGATGAAGAAGATGTGACAATGTGGGTAACATGAATACCTCGAGAAAGCCACGTTTCCCAGGATGACTCCGCCGGGAATGTAACCCGGATCGTCATTTTTGTGAGAGAGGGGAGGGGAGAGTGAACCACTGGGCCCGCATGGCTCCAATGTTTTGTGTGTAATACAAACTGACAAACCAAGGACAGGAAAAAACCAATTACTTAAAAACACAACACTTGACAGCAGAAAACTGAGACTAATGCAATGTTAAACAAGTGTTCAAAAATAATACTTATTTTAGGTGTTATGTAATAAAAGAAATGCATAAACGTACTTAAACTATAATTAAAGGCAAGAAACCTTAATTACATAACAGAGCGCACAAGCGGAGCGGGGTGGTACTGTCCACCCAGTATTACACCACGGAAAAATAAGCCAACGATTAACAAGAAAAATAACAACTAAGTTCATTTATATTTTTGTGACATCCAACAGCTAGTGCTCAGTAACGGGGTGACGCGTACATAAGTTAACACGTACATGAGATATTTAACAGGAAATCGTACAAATACTGTAAGAAAATATTATAAATATTATAAATGAATAGTATAATCATCGAAATACTTTTTTATATCCTTTACTACATCGATGTAAATCAGAATAATAACCAAACAAATGAGGAATTCGGATTATTTCTTATAATTAACCATTCCGGCACACTGCTGTAGTTGTGAAAGTTTTCTGTGATTGTTTTGGGCGGGGGAGAGGGAGGGAAAACCGTGTGGGAAGGAAAATATGTCCACCACAGCCGGCCGGCTAGGCCTCCAGAATTCCAAGTTGATCATATCGCCAAATTAACGAATATTCTCATTCGAACAAACATGCAGGCCGTGTTCATTGCGAATGGTATTCGCTCTCGCACTGCATCTAACAGTTTCTCTTGCGCTCCCTGCATTAGGACTTCAACACGTGCCCTCTACAAATCAGTCGTAAGGACAGAAATCGGTTCAAATGTTCATTAGAAACAAAATATTTTCTACTACTGATATTTTATAGGAATAGCTGTTGCCAAAATAAACCAAATATATCATTACTAGAGACCTGCAAAATTCGTGTTATTATTTAAGGACAGACTGAACTGCAAATTATTGTGCATTTGACCGACCTCAGTCATTGGCCGGAAATAAATCTGGCACGCCTCGGAGAACTCTTGAGCCAGTAATATTAGTTCAGCGGTGGAGTGGCCAATCATTTTTAAGGAAATCAAACATGTAGGTGGCGTTGAATAAAGTGCACCGGCCAATTACATCACGGCCTGGGTTCACTTGTTTATAAGGAAGTGGAGTATATCCTCTTAATGAAATATAACGCGAATTTTGCAAGTCTGAAATCATTATCGCGTATCTTAGCCAATGATGTGATTAACAAGACTGAAACGGGTGCTGAGTAATGTTGCTTACTCTCGTGTCATTCTTCCTCTTGCTTTGTCCAAAATACTTTCTTAACCGTTTATATTGTACCGAAAACAAAGTCACAAAAATATGCGACAAATTATATTAATTTTTATACTCCAGCAATCACTATTGAACTCGTACCCTTCGAAGTTGTATAGCTGCTATCTCTGACGTAAGCTACGAGTACGAATGCGGACTAGCATGTAAATGTGTTCTTTGAATGGTTTTGGAATTGGGGTAAGTAGTTACATGACAAATCTCTTGCGAATATGCGCCATTGCAGATCTGATCTTCATGGATGCACGTCGATCCATTTCAGTCAAAGTCTTAAAAGTCGGGTTATCAGCATTATGACGCTTACGGAAAAAATAGAACTCCAAAAGTCCGCTTCCTGCTTTAGCTGTTATATCTTGCAGGCCGAATCTGTACATATAAGTCAAAAGATTTAACACTCTTCTACAATAACGACCTTGCGACACCATGTATCATCATCCTTATAATTATCATAGTTCACACTTCAAATATTACATGAAGGTGTCTATGGAATTCTCTTACAGTCGCATGTTACGTGCAATGCAAAGATAATACTCAGATAATTTTTACTTATTTGGTTCGTTTTAAAGTGTGTTGTATTTTATATGATTTATTGAAATCAGTTTATATTATTTAAGGCAAATTATTTAGGGTCACAATACCCAAGTTAATAATAAATTAAAATTAAGTATATAGACTTAAGGAGGTACATAACTAACAAATCTAACTCGTGCCACTATTCGACAATTTGATCAGAGGAATGTATCGATAACTTTTGCAGCAGCTACGGATCACCTCAGCACCTTATTTCAGCTCTGTCTTGTTTCAGTCGACGCAGAGCCTGCGATGTAATAGTATTGCCCTGTCTCTTGCCACTCCATTATTCATATTTCTCTCCTGGCTCGACTACGAAGGCGGGCATAATTTCATTATGCAGTGTACTTGTTAATAGGGTTGCTGTAAGTGGATCAAATAAGGACGAGTTATTGCAAAAATAGACTATATTCCTTGGCATCGTCGTAGTTTTAGTATTGAGACTGTGTAACATGTTTTTTTTTTTTTTATCAGAGCAATACCCTTACAATAATTTTCATTATTTTCGTACACAATAGTACCCGCTCTGTTACGTTCTGCTTTCTGCATTGAAACTAAATATAACTGGTTCCTTCTAAGTTGAACATTTTTTTATCAGCATTTGAAAAGTAAGTTTCTGCCCGTAACTTTACATACAGGTCGATCGTGAGCCCCAAGTACAAACTTAGTAAGATGACTCGCTATGGAAAAATGGAGCAGAAAACGAAATACAACATGCGGTATAAAGTGACATGCCCTCAAAAATTGGGAGTTAAAAGCAGTTATCTAAAAAACACCAAATACTTTGTAAAATTAAATAACAAAGTCGTGAATAATGTTAGCCTGATTTGACACCTGTTGTTTCTAAACATTTAATGGGTAATAACATCCCCCGCCGTCAGGAAATTAGGGCTTACCATGTTATTATAGGCTGTTCACTGAACAGTGAGCACTTTTTAAGGCCCTTCCAACAAACATTAACCACTTACAAATATGTTTTATTGCCGTCCCAGGCGCTAACTTTGACAGCGGTAGAATGTATACACTGTTTTTATTATACTGTAAAAAAAATTTCTCGTAAACTTCCTAAACTGTAATGGAAGTTGTTAACCTATGCAGTGTTTGTAAATAATACTACATGCCAGGCTGAAAATGTGCGAATGTTTAGCATTTCTACTGTACAAAAGTTGGGAACTTCCCTATGCATTTAACTGTTTCCTGAGAAACGGTAGGAACGTTATCATGCATGTACGGGAAAATAATTTACCATTCGCGCTTTGTCACTGTACGTATACACTGATATGGTAAATTTACAAATAATTTCTTGAGTGTAGTTATATGGCAATCTGTATATTAAAAAGTTGCGGAAATATCGAAATTGGCTAGTAAGAAAAATTTAGCAGGTCCTTAAAAGGTGCTGACTTTACAGTGGATAGCCTATAAACAATTAAAGTGTTACCCGTAGGTGTTTATTGATAACGATTATATATTCACGAGTACGTTAAAATACCACAAAATTTTGACTTGGTGTTACGCTATCAGGCGAACGGTTCTCGATAAAAACACTTAACGGTTGAAAGAGTGCCATAGATTGCCTACCAGGTGCATCATTTCAAACGTTATCACCCGCCGAATGTTCACAAATGGCAGATATCAAATCAGACTAATGCTGTTCACGAAATTGTCGATAAATCTTACGCGCTTTCTTACACTTCGCTAATAACGGCTCTTAATTTCCAATTTTCAAGGGTGTCTCTCTCCCTCAATAACATTAGGTCATAGGTCGTATTATGTTATCTACCCCAATTTCCATAACAAATCATCTCACAGAGTTTGTACGTTAATCTCAGGATTATTCTTTATATTGTCGCAAACAATAACCGGCACGCCTCTAATAAAGTTGGCAGAGAAGAAGGAAAAGCAGTTACACAATTTAACGTCGTATTAGTGGCCACTGAATTTATTATATTTAGTTTCTTTTTGCTTTATGAACATACGAATTGTTNATTTATTTTATTTAGTTTCTTTTTGCTTTATGAACATACGAATTGTTATACCTCTGTTTTTATTTACAATCTTAGCTTGGAATTGGGGTTAACTCAGGGTTAATAACTATTTTATAAATAATAAATAAATAACATTTTCTATAAAAATAACAAAATTATACAATAACAAATCTCACAGTTTATGCACACTCTACTTTACTATTATCTCCAAGGACAGTCACAATTATTAACGATTTAAATCAATGCCCTTATGGAAACAACACAAGACATTGTTTTTTATCTCTACTGCTTAGCTGACTGCGCTAATATCTTAATATCAACAAATCTAAACTATTCCTACTCGGGGCTCACTCTAATTTACTTCGAAGACCTGCTACACCAGACGCCTCCTTTCAATATTGCGTAGTCCGTCGTCGCACAACGTTACTCATCCTTTATGTCTCTAGACACGCCTTTTCAGTATCGTTTTTGAAATAGCTGGCGGTATCTCACCGAGAGATCAGCGTCGCGACGGCCCGTGGACGCCTCACCGCTCAGTCCGAAGACTGGAAGGAAAAAAAAGACGCCGCTCTTCCGTGATGACCGCCTTAAGAAATCTCCGTGGTAGGCGTATTTCCCATTGTGTCGCGGAGCGATGTGCTGATTCTCCATTTGCGCAGTCCAGCCACCCGCCTGCCGCGAGCTGAATTTGGCGTCACGATATACTCAATACTGCTCGGTTGGTACGACTCGGCCCGCATCTTGCAACGCCCATTGGAACTGTCCTGGACGTTGGGCGTGTCGTAATTACCACAAATCATTATGTTTGGAAAACCTGAAAGAGCTTTCATAAAAGAATTCGTTTGTCATATTGGGAGGATACATTCCTTATTATTTCACATTTTACTTGACGGACGCATGAATGAAGTAAGAGGGTCAACGACGATACTAATATTATACGAGGGTGAAGCAAAAAAGTAAAGTCGATTTTGAGATTACGCAATGACCAAACAGGGAGGTGCTTTTGCACCACACCACGTGCGTATGGGATGACGGGTAGCTGGTCCTTCCCACCGCTCGTTCGAGCGGCAGATAGCAACACGTTTGAACGCCGTACGCCATCAAGAGCTGAGCCGATAGGAAACATTCAGCAGCAGGCAGTAGCAACTTACACACAAGGCGCGTTCCCAGAACCACGCACAGCCGGTCAGAGATGTGTACGCTACATCAAGGAACCGCCACACCATTTCTTCTCTGTGTACGTATCTAGTCCTTGGCGCCATCGAAATACAACGAACGCGCTGTAGTGCGTTTTCTGCGGGCAGAGGGATTCAAAGCTGCGGAAGTCTATCGCCGTTTGTTGACACAAAATAGAGCACGCACCATAAATCAGCGAAAGGTGCATATGCTGTTAAGGCGTATTAAACAAGTGAGATTGGCAAAAGCCGATCCGGTCGCCCATCAACGTAGCGGACGGAAGATCGCATCCAGGGGGCGGATGCCTTAATCAGGGAATACCGACGAATCCGTGTAGCAAAAGTGGCGGCGATAACGGGCATTAGCTCGGACGGTGAGCTCCAACAAGCGTTGCGGACCTGGCTTCGCGATCAACCGCAACTCTTCTTCTCGGGGGGTATGCAGAAGCTCGTTCAACGATACGAGAACATCGCTGTGCAGCGAGACTATGTAGAATAGTGAAATGTGCGTTTGTTGAGCGTAGGTGGATATAGAGGTGCCATATGGAAATTGCCTTTACTTTTTGGTTCTCCCTCGTGAATGTTTCCTGAACGTCCTTCGTGTTTCCCTTTCCTGGCCGCTTTAAAAATACTATGTTTGAAAAGGCGATGTAGTTCTGTGGTAATAACTTAACTATTTCGTACTTACTACAAAACAACGTAGATAGTCACCACAATTTGTTAGCCATTATTTTTTCTAAATCACAACAATTGATGTTTTTAGTATAAGCTCTAATAGGTAACAAACATGGAAATGTTTGAATTCCTCTGCCGTATTCAATTTTACATCCCATCCTGTAGATTCCCTGGGACAATATTGGTAACTTGGTCGATACATGCTTTACTTACACTAGTTTTTCCCCGGGTTGATTGATGTTTGTTCGCTCGTGCGCACGCACGGCTCTCCTCATTTATCCCACGCCGCTGGACCGTGAAGCAAATTTGATCGCACTGCTGGCAAGCCTGGTAGGGCCTTACAATGCGTTGTCCTCATCGGGATGTTTTTTTTTTACATATCTTTGTTATGCCAGCAATTGTTGCGCGAATGGGCCTAACCTAATCACCGCGTGATTTCTCTCGCGTTCTGTGGTGACGTAATTCACGCTGCTACGGGAGGCTACCGATGTTTCCGTGATTGATGTTGTCCCCTCGACGTTAGCGACGAGTTTTACCGTGGCTTAAGCTTCCTGCTTACTTTTTAATTTTTGGGTACTAGGGAGATTCGTCTGCCCGCCTGCCAGCTACCTGTAGTTGGTGCTTTGCAATTGTTCTGTCTCTTTCTTTCACTTGGGTAGGTGGAGCCAAGTCCGTCCCAAGGCGGACGCGACTATATTACTTATATGCCTTTCTGCTAATTCGCCAACATGTTTCACGTCCAAGCGCTTTCAAAGAAGAATGCACGTGAGTCTATAAATATTTACTTCATCGGATATTTATTCGTGTTATGATTTTTTTTCAGAGTTTTTTGTACACATAGGCGGGTCAACCCGCTAATATACGCAACAGTATCAAACTATTCAAGTCGAAACTCGACTCTTCAGCGTGCATCGGTTCACTGAAAATTTTATACGTTCGGTGTTAGTATTTCGTACCACTGGCTAAAATAATTCAGATGAAATTAATGGTGTATTCTTTTTCAAATTGCCTATTTCATTTTGTCATTCATTTCATGGTTTATTGCACATTTAAATTATTACACGTGATTTTAATGGCTTTAATTAACTCTTTCAACGCATAGCAAGCTTCTTCACATGAAATGTCTTCCTGACACTTGCGTTATGACCATCATTTCATTTACATTTTGTGGGAATTATATTTACAAATATATCTTATTGTTTCTTGGAAAATACTTGCAGTTCCTCTACGACATTTAAAGTCTTTGTACAAAAACATCCATAGTTCAAAGCTATATATTTTGTTTTATTTGATTTAGTCGGTAGTTTTATATAATATAAATCACCTAAAGAATTGGTATGAACGACAGTCCAACTACATCAACAACTGAAGTTCAGTTGGTTTTACAACAAAACAATCGCTGTCCAAACTGCTTTTTACAAAGCAGTCAATATCCTGGGTAATATTTGCGGTTTCAAAAAATCTGGTAGGCTGTTAAAGAACATCAAAATACAGATGATTAATTTTGTTCAGGCGGTCACCGTACCATTTGAGAGACATATTGATGGTTCAGTAATCGGTTAAATAAATATTATCGTGTATGCGCTTTTCAGTCACTATATGACGTAAAAATATATATGATTGGGGCATTGTTTGCGTTTTTTATAGAGATTCTCACGGTTCAGTTGTTTGTAAAACTAGACATGATGGAATCAGACTGTAGAGACACTACCGGTGTAAATGAGCAAACAAACTGGAGTACGATAATTATAACAATTCTAAGAATAAAAAAGAATAAGTAAAAAAAATGTTATATAACATTAAATATAATTATACTGTAGGTTATTATTAAGAGTACCTTATTTTGAAATTTTGTAGTTCTAGTACCTCATATTTTGTTTTGCACAGGCACGTTAATAAGAGGTCTAAATTTAATAATTATTAGTTTTAATGCATTTATTTTTTGTTGCCGAAGCTGTTCCTAGCCGCAATTTTTGATTCCCTTCCCATGAGTTGCTATATTCAGATTCCAAAAATGTTCTGATTCCAGTTCCCCATATGCCAAAATAAAATTTTTCTTTTNCCATGAGTTGCTATATTCAGATTCCAAAAATGTTCTGATTCCAGTTCCCCATATGCCAAAATAAAATTTTTCTTTTCTTTAAGGATTTTTCTATTTCAGGTACGTACATCGAATAATTACCTTTAATATAACGCATGAAGTTAATTGCGACGAAGTTATTCTGCACCAATTTTTATTAAAACAATTGTGTTCAAGTGCACTTGTGTATGACGGACGCAAATGAANGACGAAGTTATTCTGCACCAATTTTTATTAAAACAATTGTGTTCAAGTGCACTTGTGTATGACGGACGCAAATGAATAGGTTCAATGTGTCACGTAGTATAATAAAGTCATGAGTTCCAAAATACTTATAAAGGAACGGCGGTGAGAGAAAAAGAAAAGGGTGGAAGAGAGGGGTNTAATAAAGTCATGAGTTCCAAAATACTCATAAAGGAACGGCGGTGAGAGAAAAAGAAAAGGGTGGAAGAGAGGGGTGGAGATAGACCGGAGAAAACCAAATACGTATTATGCAATGTACGCAAAAGTACAAAACTTTAACTTTTTCCCTTTTNTAGACCGGAGAAAACCAAATACGTATTATGCAATGTACGCAAAAGTACAAAACTTTAACTTTTTCCCTTTTACATGAGCTGTACTACACCAATCCTGCAATGCCGTCCACTGCTCCTGCAGTTGTGTGATCGTCACTGCTATCGCTTTCAGCACCACCTAAATTAACCATGATCTCGTCGATTTCAGTTTCAAAACGTTTATCCTAGTGGTAGTAATCGTTCTCCAGTTTCTTCGCGCAATCGCAAAGAAGTAATTTTCTTGCTGTTGTTTGGTGTGATTTCCACGTTGCGAGATCACCAAGGAAACAAATCGTGCTGTCCCCCTGCACGAACCGATATTAGCCGTTGCCCTTCACACGCAGGTGCTAACAAACCATTAAAAGACATCTCCCTTCACATCTNTAGACCGGAGAAAACCAAATACGTATTATGCAATGTACGCAAAAGTACAAAACTTTAACTTTTTCCCTTTTACATCAGCTGTACTACACCAATCCTGCAATGCCGTCCACTGCTCCTGCAGTTGTGTGATCGTCACTGCTATCGCTTTCAGCACCACCTAAATTAACCATGATCTCGTCGATTTCAGTTTCAAAACGTTTATCCTACTGGTAGTAATCGTTCTCCAGTTTCTTCGCGCAATCGCAAAGAAGTAATTTTCTTGCTGTTGTTTGGTGTGATTTCCACGTTGCGAGATCACCAAGGAAACAGCACGAACCGATATTAGCCGTTGCCCTTCACACGCAGGTGCTAACAAACCATTAAAAGACATCTCCCTTCACATCTNGCACGAACCGATATTAGCCGTTGCCCTTCACACGCAGGTGCTAACAAACCATTAAAAGACATCTCCCTTCACATCTTTATGTCTACAAGTGAGAAAAAAATTTAGGATTCAGACATGTATGTTACTGTACATGGCAAGGGACCAGTTCCCAGTGTTCCTTGTGACCAATCAGATCTGGGGAATTTTCTACGCCTCGTTGACGTGAGTGGTCAATGTCAATATTCATTGAACACGCAGTGTGTTATTCACTGGTCGTAAGACAAGTGCTGAACACAAGTACAGCACACACAAAAAATTACGTGTTTGCAACAGTCGAACTCAGAAATTAATGCGCGACCGAACGGGTTAAGGTATTCTATTCGTGTTATGGCGAATATCTTATTTTTATATTAAAACCATACACTGCGATTTTGTTGTCTGCCACCTAAATCCTAGTTTCTTTGAAAGAGTACGTAATTGGCAATTTGAAATCTTTAACATTAGGACTTCTAAAATGAACCTCATGCATTTATTAAAAAAAAAAATGATATTATTGTTACAGATTTAGCATCGACAGTAAAAAATAATTAAGAAATAAAACTGTTATGAAACCATTGTGATATAATGGAATTAATTTCACGTATTTCCGGCGAATATTATTGCAAACTAATATTTGTATGTATCATACGCATATATTTATATAGTTTCGCGTATTTAATATTTAAAGCCAGTAAAACAAAANACTAATATTTGTATGTATCATACGCATATATTTATATAGTTTCGCGTATTTAATATTTAAAGCCAGTAAAACAAAAATGGCGGCGATTTGGTAACTTGTAAGCTTCGAAGCTGATAAAATACAAAACCAAAGTTGCAAAAATGTTTTATNAAAATGGCGGCGATTTGGTAACTTGTAAGCTTCGAAGCTGATAAAATACAAAACCAAAGTTGCAAAAATGTTTTATCGACTTTGCAGATAAATCTGACACATGACCATGTTTTTAAGGTATAAGTAAAATGGCTTCCAATGAAGCAATGCAAACGGCTGTATAAGAAGCATCCTTGAGAAAACACATTTTGGAAATAAACTTCATCAAGTACGACCATCATAATAATTGCTTGGGTTGTGTGTAATAAAAGTTTTGTAATAAAGGTTATAGAGTGTTTTAATAATTTATTTTACGCACATCTATATCTGCCACGAAAATGACCAGCGCATTATTTTCTGGTGTTTCACTATACGTACCCCTGGCGGGGAACGCGCGGAGCCGGTGGGGCTGGGACTCTTGCGCAGGTAGTGCGTGGCGGTGGCTCCCGGCGGGCTCTTGACGGCGGTGGGGCGGCGGTGCGGGTGCACTGCCAGCGGCTTGTCCGGATGGCGCTTCTTGCCGGCCAGCTGGNGCCGCCTGTAGCAGAGGCACGTGACCGCCGCCACCGTCACCAGGAACAGCGTCGCCGCCAGGCAGATGCCCACCAGCGCCGGCGTCGTCACTGCGAACAACACCAACCGCGCCGCCGCTCTTAACTTTCCTATAGGCTGTTCACAATCATCTCAAAAACTTTTGAAATCCCTGCCTAACATCTATAGGCTATTCACTGTAAAGTGAGCACTTCTTGAAGCCCTATCATTAGGAATAATAGTCGAGAAATGTATTTATTGTAGCCTTGGGCGTTTACTTTCGAGTCCGATGAAATACATACACTCTATTTATTACTTACATTGCAACATTTATTGGAAAAAGTACTGCAAGTATAATAATAGCAGATAGGAAAAAATACCTAGGGCTCACTTTAACGCGAATAGCCTATACTTCGAGGAAACACTTGTAGATAAACAGTGTACCCACACAGTACATAAGTACATAGAAACATTCCTGATAGCAGACTCAGCTAGAGTCAAGTTTGAATTAAGCTGACTTGGCAAAGCTTGCTGTTCAAGCCAACTAGGTTAAATTAAGTTTAATTCAAACTAACTAGTCTCCACAGGTCGAGCTTGCAACAAGCTTGATTAGTAAAACTTGCCGCAAGCTTGCTTTAGCACGCTCCAAGAATAATTCAAGCCAACTACGAGCATGCCATTAGCAATTAAGTAGATAGGAAAAGCCGATTACAGGACAAGGACTGTTGGCTAAGGCGGCGAGGTGCCGCCGCCATTTTGGAATAGCCGTTTTCCCTCAAAATGTTCTGTTTTGCCTTCAAAATCGACTATTGTCCCCTTGAAATCGGTCTTTTCCCCTCAAAATTCTCCTTTTCTCCAAAAATTTGTAAAAAAAAAGGACTTGCTTCTCAATGTGGCTTACTGAAATCCCCTAAAGCCAATTTTCGAGTCATTTGAAGGATTTGGGGGGCTTGTTTAATACTTGTAGGCCACCATCTCCTTACCATACCCTAGCCAAGATCATGTCACCCCCTTCCCTCACCCCACAATCATGAAAAATAAAAAAAATCACATAATTTAAAAAAACATTATAAAAATCGTGTAACATATAACATTAGACGCCCTTCCCTTGCTCACCCCACCATCGCCATCTTCTCACTATATCTCCACCCCACACCTTGCAATTCTTATAGAATTAAAACAAATGGAAAGAAATTTTAAAAAACGAGGAACATATAACCTTAAACTCACACTCACCCCACCACCCTGACCAAACACCCACCATCCTAACCAAACACCCACCCCCTCACCGGAATCCACACAGTCACAAAAATTTGGGGATTATCGAAAAAAAATTGATTCTAAAAATCGAATAAAATATCATGTTAACCTCACACTCATCCCACAGCACTCGCCTCACCCCCTTCACCCACCAAAACATAAAACATCAAGAAAAATTACAAAATAAAAAAAAGTTTTTAAAAATGTTTTTGAATTGAAAAAAATTAATAAATTATTTAAAGATGGACATGTAAGAGGTCCTGGGTTCGATGACAGGTAGATCGACTAAGCTCTCGACACGAATGGCCCTCGTAAGGTCGACCAGTGTCCATCTCGTCAGCCATGTTGGATCCAGGTGACCTTTACCCATAACCTCGACCTTTACCCATTATCTCGACCTTTACCCATGACCTTGAATTACCTTGAACCCAAAACATTCCAGAAAATCTCCAAAAAACATAAATTCTTTAAAAATGTAAATAATGCCAAAAATTACCAAAATATTTTTTTAATGTTGAAGATTTATTTTAAAAAACCTGCATTCTAGGTGTTCCCACAGCTCCATGTTCGGTATACTAGTGATCTCATCAGGACTTGGGAGGCTCGCTTTTCGATGGCAGAACAGTGGTGTTCAGATTGGTTTAATAGGCATTGAGTATGTCAAATCAAAAATATGTATTTATTATCCGATTTTAAAAAGTATGTTTTAATTTAAAAATTATTTATTTATTATTTATTTGTATTAAAAGTATACTTCCTGTACTGGGGAAACATCAATTACTACATTTTCAGCCTCCTCTCTTTAAGTCTAAGTATTGTATGGTGCCATAATATGTAAATTAATCATTGTCTCGACTGTTATGAAGTTACAAGTATGGTAATCAGAATTATTATTTAATATATGAACATGTGACCAATCCAAGGCCTTAATACGAGTTGCAACAGCCTGCCCAAGTCATGTTTTAATCATGGTATGCATCAGAAACTGCCATCGCTTTTATAGGCATACTTAGCGTTAACTGAAATACCAATAGTGCTAGGCCCTTAAAATTTGGAAAGTACGAGGGTGATAAACAGTCTAACATCCTGTGCTTTTCTTCATCATCAATCCATCAATATTTCGCAATCTTTCCATAAATCTGCACTGCAATCATCAATCTTTCGATCAGTCCCAATAGTTAGCAATCCTTTTCCGAAATCCCCATAAATCCATGCCAATCCTTCGATCAATCCAGAGCCTTCGATGAATCCCAATCCTTAGATAGACCCTTCGTTCAATCCTTCGGTTTGTCCCTCACCTATATGTATAGAAATTACATTCGCTCGCCAACTGTCTCCAAATTTGTATATGTCGTCAGAATTGATGTTTTGTATGCAGTCAACTATCCAAGCATTATTATACTGAAATATTTTATTCATGTTCTGTATTCGCATATCTCCGTTAATAGTCGAGGGCTCATAACACCACTTTATAAAGTAGTGAGGGATGAAAGGATACACCGCAAATATTATCAAAACACAATTATTATTAAAGAAATGATATTTTCTTAAATAAAATTTCAGAAGAAAGCAGTTCATCGGATAATGCGATATAATCCCAGATCTTCAGTTCACTAATGATTGAAGATATCGCGTTAATTTGCGACAAATCTCCACCTTGTTGGACAGTATCCGAATTCTATCAACAAGTTCATTCTGCTTTTCGGGAAATAGGTAGCTAGTATTATCGGCATCTTCTGCCTTCTTCATGTCGCTTGTTGCAGCAAATGTGTTGGAAGGGTCTGTCAGTGCATCGATAAAATCGCCATCATCGTCTTCAGCACTATCACTGTCTTCATGTTCATTTTCATCAATGCACTCTTTGCTTTTCTTTGTAGCAGGAGTTGTATGCTCATTAGTATTATTAAAGCCGACGACAGTTTATTTTGAAGTTCGTCAACTTCACGTGAAAGTCTTGCAGGTGTACATTCCACACAAACCGACTCGACTGCACTAATTCCGTCTTTAGTATTAACTGTATCGTCATAATCACCTGTCAAATCGATACCCATCGATGTAGCAAGACGTATTGCCGACAACACTTACTGACTCCCAGTAGACCAATCCTTACAGACCTCGGTATGTTCTTCCAAACTGCATGGGACCGATGTCGTAATGCTTCATCGCGCGAAAAGGACTCTTCGTACAGACAGTCCTCTCACTCCGACTAATATTTTGACCATAGGTGAAAACTCGATCGCAGAATCGGCACTGGTGACAACCAGTTAGCGATGATGCAGGACGCGGCTCCATGATTGTTTAGGTCAGAGGCAGGCCTTCTTATTCGCAAATAATCTTCGTGCTTTGACTAGAGAGTGCATCCAAATCGATGTTAACCTCGCGTTATTAAAACGCCAACTGTCATTTTTCTATATAACTGCGGTTCTTTTTACAGTAAAGAACCTAGCTTGTGCCCACAAAAGGCCTTCCACCATGCAACGTTGATATGATATGCATATAACTGATTTAGATATTACATCCCAGTATGTATGTTTAAATAGTTATTATTTATTAGTACATTTTATTATATCACATTTTTTTTCTTATTATTCATATTTTTCTAAATTGTAATATTTGGGATATATATTTAATTACCATTGTTTATATTTAAANACCTTCCACCATGCAACGTTGATATGATATGCATATAACTGATTTAGATATTACATCCCAGTATGTATGTTTAAATAGTTATTATTTATTAGTACATTTTATTATATCACATTTTTTTCTTATTATTCATATTTTTCTAAATTGTAATATTTGGGATATATATTTAATTACCATTGTTTATATTTAAAATATTCGTTTCATTATGTAATATTATATATATATACATTTAAAGTGTGTATGATTTTCTCTAGCATCAAAAAATTTATACAACCAATTAAAAGTGTATGATTATTTCATTACGAGGTAATACAAACAATTTGTCGTATGTAAATAATAAATATTTATTTGTATGTATATACCTCCACATAAATCATCGAAGGAGAACTGTGGTGAGGGGGTGGTTGGTTGGTTGGGGTGGTGGGGTGAGTGTAAAGTAAATGTTATACGTTCGTCGATTAAAAAAAAAATTAGATTTTTTAATTTTATAAAAATTGCCAGAAGGTGTGGGGTGGAGATGTAGCGAGGGGATGGTGATGGTAGGGTGAGCAACGGAAAGCCGTATAATGTTGTATGTTACTTAATTTTTAAGATTTGTTTTCAGATTTTTGTGATTTTTCATGATTGAACGGTGGGGAGGGAGTCAGATGAGCTTGACTAGAGTGGGGTGAGATGAGCTTTACCAGAGTGGGGTGAAGAGGTCTTGGCCTACAAGTATTAAGTAAGCCCCCCAAATATTTTTAATGGCTCGAGAGTTGGCTTTTTGGACTTCTAGTCAGTCACATTGAGAAGCAAACACTTTTTTTCACAAATGTTTGAAAAAATTACACATTTTGAAGGGGAAAAAGGCAAATTTTAAGGGGAAAAGACCGATTTCAGGACACAATGATTGATTTTATGGAAAAACAAAACAAAATTGAGGTGAATACGGGAAATTCCAATATGGCGGCGACACCTCGGCGCCTTAGCCCTCAGCCCTTGTCCTTGAATGGGCTTTTCCTATCTACTCAAGTACGTGCCAATCATGGAAAATTTGGATTGAATCAATATTGAAGGCATGACAGGCTTGCTCGGGAAGGCAAATTCAAGTCAAATAGCAAGATTGGCATAACTTTACACGCTATGTGGGGTAGTACTTAAGAAAACAGATGTGAAGAAGCCGTAGTTCCACACGCCAGCAAAATGGCGCCACTGGCCAATAACACATCCGAACGTCGTACGCCAATCAGCACCTGGTAACCTATTTGCCAGCCGGCAGCCCAGCCAATACGGAACCTTCCACAGCACGCAGCAGCAAATCAGACCCCAGGGCCCACTTCCGGAGTCTTCGCGCAGCCAGTGAGAGAATAGGCACACCAACATCAAAGGGACCGCAACCGCCATTTTGGTCCTGTGTGCTTATCTACTCGTGACACAGAGACGAAATGATGTGGCTGTCCTTTTGATGCTGACGTACACGTTCTTTGGATGGGAACGGTCCTTGCGTCTGATTGGCTGCTGCGTGCTTCGGAAGGTTCCCTATTCTCGGCCGCCGGGTGTCGAGTAAGTTGCCAGAAGATGACTGGCGATCGCCGTTCCAACACAGTCGGTTGATGCGCCACCGGTCTGTGGTGCAGGAGGTTCTGGGTTCGAATCATAGGAAAGGCGGGTGTTAGTTTAGCTGTATCATAAGTTAATTTGTAAGCCGTTCCCTAATAAGCCTTCAGGCATAACACCGGATGACGTTAATAAGCCCTTTCCGATTCCAATTCAAATTCCGTTACGACATATTTGGTGGCCGGTGACGCCATTTTGCTGTCGTGAACACAAAAAATTATTGTTGTAATTTTACGAAAAACATTTTTTCAAAAATAGATGCTAAAAATGTTTTCAGTAACATTACAAGTTAAAGCTTGTAAAATTTGCAAGTGCCAGGATTACTGCAAGAGTTTTTCTGTAGCTCTACAAATCCTGTTTTGCGCTAGTACAAATGCAACAGGTTTACAAAGAAATTATTTGTAAAAATATTAGCATTTGTATTATTGCAAGACTTTTTAGTTCGGTTTAAAAAATGGTTGTGTGTGCGGCTTGAGTTCGCGGTAAAAGCAACTGTACCACCTCTGCCTTCTTTAGTACGGTGTGATATAGCTACAGGTAACTAATGGCTGTTCACGGCAAACTGAGCTCTTTTGAAAGCCCTGCTTGATATCTACTTGCACGCACATCGTGCATTATATTCCACCACATGTAAAATTAGCATTGCCATGGATTTCATCATTTGATTCATGCATCAGTTAAGCGAAACTGTAAAACTATTAGAAACGTAAATATTTCACCAATTTGCGAATTCTTACACTCGTACAGTATGTCTTAAAAAAAAACTGAAATCAAAAGAAATCATTTGAGTATTTTTCATTTTTCATTCAACGTTTAAGACACACTTTAACTAGTTTCCCTTTTATCGTTGCCAAATTTACAAGACACCTGCCAGTCGGTGTGCCCACTAAATTATATTCGGGTAGGAGCGGTGACATTTTTCAAAGGTTTATTTCAAAAATGCTCACATGACCGTGAACAGCGTACAATCCATGGCTACGGCGCATGCGCGTGTGAAAACGAGCGATTCATTCACCAAATATCCTAGGTTTTTCAAACTGCAAAAATGCTCATTCAAATAGTATTATGGATTGGTAAAGCTTAGTTTAGACTATAAAACACGTATTCGACCAATATCCTGGGTTGGTTTCTGAGGCTCTATTGAAAATTGGTGGGCGAAAACGAGCATGCGCAGTAATGGCCGCCCACAAACACACATGCGCTGTAACCACGACCTCGGCGGTCCACAGATTGTCGTTAACAGGAGGACCTTAGCTTATTCATTTGCCGAAGTAGTTTCTATGGTACTGCCAACGTTAGAACGTAGAGTAAACCACCAACATGCACTTTATGCTGGCAGACAATTCTTATGACGCCACCAGCCTGTGTTTTATTAGGTTTTCTCAGCAGTATTATTGATTGCGTCGTTTATCCCAAGTTATTTCAAACCACTAATGAGTTTGGGAGACTACACGGAGGTGAAAAATTGAATCATGAACAATTTCACGTGAGAATTCATGAAACTTTATGACGAATTTACACATGCGAAAGTTACATATGCAAAAGAGGTTGTGATACCACATAACTAAAATATAGAAGCCAAGCGCGTGTTTCTATAACGTGTATAGAGTGGAACCACAGAACTCTTTATTGTATATTCTCGCTACGCGAAGCTAACAAATGTTTCTGTTTAAATTTGCAAACTGTTTATTAAATGCCGAAATTGGTTGTTAGGACCGTAGAAACACAGCGTCAAGTTTCTTCGATAGAAATGCATGCTGCAGCTGTCGTTCTGTGATTGCCTCCGAAGTCAGTCACCAGCCGCTGTGATCCCTTTCTTGAACATGAATTCTCATGCGGAAAGTGTTTTCACAGGACATCTTGTTAACGTGTTAACTTCTCTTCCCGTTAAGGTGGAAGTAGACTGGTCTCCAAATGAGCACTGCACCCGAATGTACAACATGCACAACTCATTGACAAGTTGTACACACACTACCAAAATTGCCAGACAAGTATTGTTTATATTGTATATGAAAGACGAATTCGTATATTACGTAACACTATAACAAACTTTACTAAAGTCTACTTATTCACATTTTTTTTTAATTGAATAATAAATACCTATGTTTGATTAAAAAATTAAGCGTATCTGCATTTTGGTTTCTTCATAAAACACATTTTGCAAAAAAAAATTCCTTCATCAAGGAAGACCATCACAATGGATACTGTGGTTCTATATAACAAAAAAATTGGTATTAACGAATAAAGATATTTTCATAATTTATTTTATGACAACCGTTTAGGCTACAGGAGTTCAATTTTGCAACTGAAATAAACGTATATAAAATCCGTTAGTAAAAAAATTAGTTTTAACATTTGTACCAACTTTTTTACATACAACAGTAATTCTTATGATAGCTCTACTTGACGAAGGTTTTCTCACAAAATGTGCTTTCTGAAGCATCAAGAAAAGAAATGTGCTTAATTTTTTGTTAAAATTTCGCTCCTAGTAATGACTTTACAAATTTTAATAAGTAAAGTCTAATAAAATATTTTATACTGTTACAAAGTACAAACGTTCTTATTTCATACGAATTGTTAATATTACTTTTATGGTCATCTCGGTATCGTACGTACTACTTTTTGTAATGAACTCTGCATGTTGAACAGTCGGGTGTAGTTGTCTACTGGAAGACACTCTATTTTTACCTAATCGCATATAACAGAGTCATTTGCAATGGATTTTATATTTACGAGTATAGTCCATTCACGGTTACTTTGTACTTTTCTAAAGCCCTGCTAAAGTTCTACTTCCAGTATATTCCTCCACCTCATGCAAACAAAGGTAGTAAATTACACGTGCGCAATCAGGTTAATAATATTTTGGATAAGAACTATTTATTACTAGAAATTACCAGCGTACTTATATTCCCACTGGTTTTGGTCATACTAATTACGAATGTAATATTACAATTAGATAAAATATAAATAACAGTTTACTTTAACAAAAAAATAGAGAAACTTCTATGTTAACAGAAGTATAATACGCGTGTGATACATGGCATATTAAAGAAACAACCAAAGATTTCATGCATTTGGTGATTTTTCATAGGTTTAATTCAAAAAGTGTGAAGAAACCGCGAATAGATTATTGTTAAACATATAGTATTACAAAATATCACAGACGATCATACAAAAATTCAGAAAACTTATTTTTTTTTAATATGCGAATAAAATATTTTTTCTGTGATGTGGGCACTTATATTTTGATGCTGAAGAATCTGCTAATCTTTCAGTGTAACCGATGCAACTCTGCATCTCCCAGCTTGCGTTGAGTTGCGGGGAGATAAAACTAATTTTACGACATCACTAAAGAATACTTACGTCATAAACTTGCACTGTAATTTTCTATGAAAAGCTGGGCCAAGAAGATCAGCCCACTAGATGCCAGGTGTTTAAAAGATGCCAGAAAAACGAAGTACGTTGCGGAAAGGTCGTGCTGCAAAATACCAACTCCAGAAGTACGTACACTTAGATATTGCATACTATCCAAATCCCAACCAACAGTTTGTCCAAAAGAGATGCGCACATAATAAATGCCGAATGTTAAACATATAATGAAGTAACGCTGAAAAACAATGGCGACTCGGTATGTCATGCAGTAAATATTTTGTTCTAGCATTGCTAACAAGATGATATATTTTTATATTTTTGACTAGAGACACATATGATTCATAGCAAAGACCACAAGGGAGTACGGGTTTTTAGGCACCAAGCGTATTCACATAGTTACATTAGACGCTAAAAGGCGTAGTGTTAAATTTTACAGACACTGTTAAAAAAACGTGTTACTCAGGTAAGGCTTCCAAGGACGTGGATGAAGTAAATCACATGTCAAAAATAAACCATCAGCGCGTGAGCAAAATAAAGAAGATCACGAGGGTGGCTTTGAAGGAAGTAGCAAACATGCTTGTATCTGCGAAGCAGCACGAGATAGCACGTTTCTCGTCTGTGAAGATGTGAAGGAAAGTTCACGGGAAATGGCGTACGGAGCTCGGACGTGCTGAGATACACTCGCAGGCACAGTTCGACGCTGACGTGTCAGCTGTACCCACGCCACGGATAACAGCGATGGCCCGCAAGGCACGGTGAGCTGACTAGTGAAAAGCCGAGATGTTACGTATGTCAGAAACCTACTATATAAACAGAGCCAAAGCAAAGAACAGCAATTATGAAAACAAGAGCTCTTAAATAAAAATTTAAATAAATTAATATGACATCACTTATTTTTATAATTTTCTTCGGTCACTGAAAAAGATTAAATCCTTTCGTTGGTTGCAAGTCTTGGAAGACAGCATAACTGCAGATTACACTCACTGTCATAAAAATGTGAGCACCAAGAAATTATTAAATTCTAAGGAAATGTTATTTAAGTGATTGCACGGACAAAAGAAAGAAAGTATTGCAATATCGTTGCTTAATGACAATGTTTCGTCCATCAACTGTACAAAAGGTCAGCTTTTTGCCCGTATACATTCGCCGATACGATCGAGAACGGAACAAAAATACCACTGCAAAGAAAGGTGACGGCGTTCCACACATAAATAGGTCATCGTGATGTCCGATTTTTCTATAAGAGTCGTCTTAAAAAGCTTCTGGCAGAGACGCAGAGTTCTAAAGAATCTGCTACATGTCGCAGGATGGTGAAAAATGAAGACGCTAACTATCTTCATGCCTGTCTGATAATCAAATGTCGATCGTCCCTGGTAGATTATCGGGATCATCCAGAACTGGTCCAAAGTATTGGGTATATTCACGTGTACATTTATACCAACACAATTTGACCATAAGGACCAAACGGTGACACTATTATTATGCCTCTAAACCTCCGCACGTTGTTCTTACGGATGCCTTGTTTGTATTCTCGGCATGCTTATCACCCATTAATCACGTCTGGAAAATGCCATGTGCGCCATATCATATTTTCTGTTCCGAAGACTGGGCATATAAAGCAAACATGGAGCGACAGTAGCGCGCTCATACAACGTACGTAGGTCGCACGAAACATTGATAGTTTGTGTGTAATCTCTCGATGTGCTTATCCACCGCATTTCACTGTTGCCAAGAGATTTTTACTGGCTGCAGAAATATTTATTGTAAAGAGTGATTTTTCTTGAAATTATTGGTGAATATTTCCGATAAGTGCTTGTAAATATTATACTGTCTCGTTTAAAGATCCTATTCAAATCAGTGTTTCCAAGTAGTAGTTTTTAATCGCTTAAAATTTACTTGGTAGAAAGCTACCTACTTGCATGTGAGTAGAATCAAACAGGTACCATTGCCTCGGAGCAGTATAGACTTTACTGGCAAACAACAAAAACCGGTTTTACACAAACTGTAACAGTTAGTGGGTTCATTCATGCCTTTAAAGAATATGAATATGTCACATGTTCGTAGTCCCTTTTGAAGCAAATTTCACTTTAGTTGTTATGAAGTTCTCGTAGTGTGTAAGTACAAAACTGCTGCTACATTTAAATGTGAACATTTGGAAACGTGGGCAAAACTCATCTACAGTATGTCATTATAAACCGGTGTTTGAAAGCCAATCTGTAAAAATTAGGAAATAGCAACGGTAGAAAATACTTTATAAGAAATAATTTGGTAATAGTGTTGAATCACTGTGTAGTTAATTCTTGTGGTAGAATTCAGTTATAAGTGCGGTGGAAAGATAACATTCAAAGAAACATGTCTGAACAAAGAATGATTCCAAAAGAAATTTATGAAATAGTGTTATTCAAAATTGCTACAGAATTTCCACAAATTTCTTCGGTCACCATATTTACATGAACATAGTAGGTGCACTAAAACACGTACAACAACCTCTTAAAGCACATACCTCCTTCCCCAGCCCAAAGAAGCTGCTCGGCGACGCCTAAAAAAGTGACAAATATTTTCCTTCAGGCTTTAAGCTTCCATCTTAATTTGAAAATTACAAAGGGAATCAAATAAACGACACAGTTTTATGCCAAAGTTCCAAAACATATATGTATATAAAGTGGCGTATAGAAGTTATTGTGGTAAAACTGACGTCAGATATTAAGAAGAGACAATTTTGCTAAAATGAGATTGCACCTGTTATCACAGTAAGAAGATAGTTGAGATACTCTTAACATTAAAGAAAAAGAACTAACATGTGAACCGAAGCGGTTGGCGTAGAGTGGAGCGGGGAGATTTGTGTGGCTCTTAACATCGAGGTCTTGAGAGCCGATGAGGGTGAAGTGAGATGAGTATGGAGCAGCGCCAGAATGCGACGGCGAAGGAAACAGGAGATCGGCGAGAAAACCAGCTGACCAGAGGCATCGTCCGGCACGATTCCCACATGCAAATGTTGGCGATTGTATTACTGCTAGAAAAAAATGCAAATATAAAGAGGTACTAGGAAATGTATTCTAGTACTTGTTTTAAGTCCCTTCTTTTATGTTATTCAAATAACTAGGGGAGGAAGGTTGAGCCCTTGCATATAGGAAACTGAACATAAACTTTCTAATACCCCAGAGTTTCAATCCAGAATTTTGCGTTCGGGGTAATATCTTACCTTGGCGATGAGGATCGCCTAGCCATAAAACCGACTGTAAACCAGTAAAGAGTTGGCATACATTGCATTATTGGTAAACACCCCCTTGGAACGAACGCATGAAATTATGTAAGTCCATTAATGTTGCCTCTGTAATTTTTGTTTAAAACAACGTATGTGTATGTTATCTTTGGACATTAATTAAATAGATTATCTGAAGCCAGTCTTTACAACGTAGATCGTTACACGTTGGCACATGATGTGAGGGATTTTCCGTATTTATGAGTAAAATATGTTTCAGATAAGCTGACAGTTTATTTCGTTAATCTTTTGTTCAATCAATATTCACACTGATTCACACTATTTCCCACGATTATCGGGATTTATTGAAAGCGCTCAACTCTATGTTTGCATTATGGGAGACTATGCAGGAGCAGAAGCTTATTTTTTGTATTTAAAAAAGTTATACGGGCGTTAATAGCATGTAATTTTAACTGATACTGTTCTTAAGCCATTGTAAAATACGTAGAGTTTATCAGCGTATCTACAATTCAAATTTTACCAGAATACCATGTTATTTGTCTACCGTCTCAGGCAGATATCCTAACTATTATATAAATGCGAAAGTGTGTTTGTTTGTTTGTTTGTTTGTTTGTTTGTCCTTCTTTCACGTCGCAACGGAGCAACTGATCGACGTGATTTTTTGCACACAGACAGTTGAAGGGCCGGGAAGTAACATAGGATACTTTTTATCCCGAGAAAATATCTCATTCCCTCGGGGAAATTCTTATTGGAATATGAAAAAGTACACAAACGGAATAACAATGCAATGTCGTAACCTAGCAACATATCGGCGTAATTTCTTGCCCAGAAATAGTTTATGGGCTGAAAGGTGATATTGGCTCCTTTTTTATCGCGAGAAATATATATCTGTAACAGAAATACTAATAAGTGTGTTTACCATATAATTTATGAATATATAAATACGTAAAATTCAAGCTGTTGTTTTCCCAAACAGCATACTATTCCCGCCTATACTTTAAGAGATATCAAAAGTTTTGTGGAAAAGTAATTTTTTGCGAGTCGGTTGACCGTACGCGGACGTGGAGAGCCATGGCGGAGGCGGTTTGGAGCGAGGGGGGGGGGAACTTTATTTATATAAAAACCTAAACAATAATTCTGTAGTCCACGCGAGTGGAGCTGCGCACACAGTTAGTGTGTTTATAATTACAGTAAAAAAAAGTGTTACATGCCCCTTTATTATAAAATTATCTTCCTTATATAATTTACTTGAATGTCTCCCATAGTGGAATCGAGCCAAAATGCTAATAATTAGAACCACCTTAGCAGTAACTGTGACGGAAATATCAACAGTGTGGTTAATCATAAACTGCCCATGTGTAGCTATTGTGTTAATTTTCTGCCTCCTCAATAATAAAAATACGCTCATTTTCTGTGGAAATTATAAACGTTCGTTTTTCCTCCCTAGTGCTTCAGAAACCAATTGACCGAAATAATAAAACGGTTATATATTTTGTAATACAGAATCTCGTTCCTGCCAGCAACGATTTTGATGTAAATGTGAAATTTGGTATAAAAGCTATGATATCACTTGAAAATCAATTTCGGTCGTACTGATATCCCTTTTTACCTCAACTTGTATTTGACAATAAATGCTGCATATGTCGGAAAACTTTTGGAAATGTAACGTATAATGTATTGAAAACTACGGTAATTGATTTATTCATTAATTTATTTATTAATTTATTATTTTCAACTCCTTAGTCTCTAAATTTGAAAAGGTGAAAAAAGGCTCCAGATTCGAGAAAATAGTCAAAATAGTTTGCCAGTGGCATCTAACCGATTCTCTTGGTAGCTGAGATTCTCTGATTTAATTGTGATTTCAGCTGAATTCCAGTGAGTCTCGCTATTCCAACGCACTGGTTCACAGATAATGCGACTGACTGCAATTGGTAGCAGTTTGCCAAATGACTATCAGTGACCAGTGTCTCAACGGGTTGTGTCACAGGCTTAGGTTAATAGTGAAAGTGTTCCGATTTTTTTTTCCAATTGTAGAATAAAATATGTTTCTATTGGGGATAGTGGCCGTTTAATTCCTTTTCCATTTTCACAATAACGATTGTTCAAGAGATAGTTAAAATCTCATATCAGTCATAATTTGATTATGCGATAAAATAATTTCCTAGATTCTCCTTCAGGACTTTTAGAAAATTGTGATAGTTGCACATTTGAAACTACGAATATTGCCCTGTGTTATTAATATTAAAAATTACGTCATTTGAAATAGTTTTATAGTTATTTATGGCTTGCGACTTATGTACGGTTAATGAAATGGTAAATATCCTGAAGATTTTTAGGTCACTATCCAGGTTAGAATGCATTTCTTCGAAGAATAATTCATAACTATTCATTGTTTATGTTACTGAGTATGCCAGCGGTTAAATAAATATTTTGATAACATAACATGAAAGTCCGAAGACATTCTTTTATGTACAGCATGCTGCAAAGGAAGTTAAATTGTAGAAGTTGCTGAGAATTGCCGAAGATCAGCACTAAGGCTACTTTGTGTCTAACGATGGCATAATGAAAATACACGTTTATTTCTTGATTAAGTGGCCAAACCTGCAGGGGTTGTTCTCGGAATAGAGTTACAATGTTCAATTTAAAAAAAAACATAACATTTCCGGAACTTTGACAATCATAATGCGTACAAGGGCGCCTGTAATCACGCAACCATTAACATATAACTGCCGTGTTGGATGCAGCTCATTCAGGCGGTACAACAAACGCCGTCATTACAACAGAATACGTTAGACATGACGCTAATCGATGTTCCAGCTGTCACGAACATTTCTGCCGCAATACCACTCCACGTGCAAACGCTGAGAAGTTCTGGAAAAAGTTGGTCGCTCGAACCGTGCACTAGACGCATGTCTGCCCGCTCAACTCGGGTGTACAGCTCCACTGCAGATTCACACAAGTGCAATCCAGACTGCACGGCAAAGAATGGCTTTAACTTTTGAAGTCTTGACACGATTATCACCGCCTTCGTTGCTGCCCGCGCACAATACACATGCGTGTGGTCGCAAGCGCGTTGCTGCTGTGGCGACATCACTTTCCTATGAAAGTGGGGCTACACGACAAATATTCTACAAGCTCTGAAAACTAGATCTTGACTATGTAACCGTCTGTTGGTTACGCAAAGCTCTAGCAAGAAATGTAAACATAAATATGTTGTGTAAGTGACGATTAGGTATTCATAAATAAGTAATTTTCAGGTCAAAAATATCTGCTGTTCCATAACCATCATTGAAAAATTCGGGTTTAATTAAAAGGTAAAATAGAGATCATGTAACCAATAGTGATTGAAAAATAAAAAGCTAGTTTCGCATGAATAAGGTGAAGTTACCGGAAAGACAATGTTCAGAATGACCTAACCCTGAAGGTGAACACACCATCTGAATGGGTGAAAAGAGATCACTCTACAGTGGAGGTGACGAGAAATGGAATGGCGAAAGGATACTACAGCGCCCTGATAAAAACCGACAGCTGCCAGTGAGTCATCCAGTTGCCTTAAATGGGTATGTGCATGATAACAAAATTTTCAGGAAGTAAAAAATATTGCGTAATAATTTATGGTTTATGTTTAAAATGCTGACGGTTTTGTGGAGGCTGTATCTCATTGACAGAAGGATATTGTGTGAATTTTCTAAATTGTGTGCATGTTTTATCATAATTATTGCAAATAATAGATCGCACTCAGTGAGATTGCAACCGTAACTATTTAATAACTACTTTTGCTTCCGTAGTTCCTAAAAGTTACGCAACGAGGAACAACCAAATTATGGAAGAATTCTGCAAAACAGAATGTGCATTTACATTTTGTTGAAAACTATTTTAATTTTTATTTAACCAATAATAGAACTAAGTACAAACATTAAACTTGTAAGTTTAAAATAATGTCAAAAAAATATAATTTTCCAATCCACAGAAAGTAAGCTAATTAAATTTCATACCGAAAGGACTTTATAAAAACAAAAATCAATCATTTGCAAGCCAGGCCAAGAAAAATTTTCCGCAGGCATATAACATAATAATATCAAATTAAAATTAATGAAGTATTTTATGTATCAATCCTCTGTTATAATTAAAGCAATCAAGATGTACAATATCTCAGTAAGTGAAATGAGATTAACTCTTAACCTTAACTTTTTCCCCCTTTTTTCGTTTCTACTCGCTTCTGTTTGAGTTTCTCGTCCTTCCTTTTTCTTTAACTACTACTTTAATATGGCAATAGCTTATTTGACATTTAAACTTAAACGCCTCTGAAAAGCAGTTTACCTTGCACACAGTGTTCAACAGTAATATATCAGCTGATTATTATAAAAGGAAAAAATGTTCATGACCAAGAAGTGATGCCAATTACATCATTCGCTCTTTGAAAAAGTCAAGGTAATGAAAATGGTAGACTCCTGTCAATATTGTAACAGGTGCAAGAGATATCTCTGCTATATATTCTGGATATACCAGGCCGTGCATGCTTCAATGTGGATGTACCATTTTTTGGCACAGTAGTGATTCCCTAGATATAATTTTGATGTGGATGTGCCCAGTTATGTAGCACTTTCAAGGAGATGGATACACATGGTTTTGCTTCCATAGTGGTAATTGACACACTCACTTCTGCTTCTATAGTATGATTTTGGAGTCAATTTAAAATAGGATAGAGTAATTTCAACATATTTATTACAGTCATGCACTGTGGCCAAGTAAAAAGTAATATTAAAGTGGTACCCATCTTTACCCCAGAATGGATTTATCGAGTTCTGCAACTGGCCGACTCAACTTTCGGCAAATGACAAGACTCATGTCGAACTCAGGTTCTAAAGGACTAAAGTCCTATTCACACAGCCAACAACTCTTTTCTCATAATAGATTTTGCTAATATTTGTACTTCTTAAGACCTAACCACGCAGCAGCCTCACCACACGCATTAATATAACTGCAACAAGTATGCAGTAATTTGCACACTTTCGAAATCAGGTGTTCAAAAATATGTTTTCGTCTCAATTGCAAACAATTTAAAGACATATTAAATGAATTATTATCATTAGTGCTGGCAAATACTTATGAGTATAAGTATAGTATATCAACGTCTTATTTAAACAATTAATATTTAAATTGTAACCCATTTATATTGTTTTCTTTTGTTTCATAACAATATAATAAAAATTGTGTATATATATATATATATACATATATATTTTTTTTTTTTACTTTTTTAAAATTGTATAGTGTTACTTGACTTACTCATAAATTATAGTGGTTAGATAATTACGGTTATTTATGTTGGAAAGTGAATCAGTGTGTAGAAATAAGAAACAAAGCAAGGCTTCCGAAAGTGTTGAATAACCCACGAACCAGCTTCACGGAATATCAATATCACCGCGTGGCCAGTAACAACAGCTGTCATTTGCACGCTTTACCCGTTGTCTACATTCGTACGTGTTCACGCAGAGAGAGAGTGTTTTTTGAACGGCGAGAAGCCCAAATGAAATTCACGGAGTGCTCTTGGGAGCAGAGCCACAGATGGTAATTCACAACGGAATTTTTCACGGCGCTCATTTCTTGTCGGCTTAGCGGCTGAAGAGTGCTGCGAGTTTTCGGAAGAAAGAGCGGCGTGGTGTGGGAGGCGTGGCCGAGCAGCCGCGAAGAGGATTCCTGCTCACGACTTCTGTTTCCCACGGAGTATCTTGCTGTCGAGGCGACAACAAAACAAACAGAAATGAAATTTCCGCGCAACTCTTCCAGTCTGTTGGAAATAGTGTACACCAGAAAACCACAAAACTAAAAACATCACTGGCAGTCATCTGTACTTTCCATAACAGTATGTATAAAACATTTTAAAGTTTAGACTTAAGTGATCGGTATTATGTATTGGTAGCTTTAATCAGAATAAACAATCCATCGTTAAAAAATATTTTCATTGGTGTTGATACAAATTCAGAAATTTGTGAAAGAGAACAAAAAAAATTATTCGAAATCTCGTTTATCAGTTTAAATGAAACTTACCAACGAAACTAAGCTGGTATCAATGACAAATCTGCTCATTCTGTCAGTAAAAGAAAATTTAATTTCTGAATATTCGTGAAAATATATTATTTTCCTTGAATCTGTATAAAAACTAGAACCTTGTAGATAAAAAATATATTTTTACAATCAATAATTATGTGTAAGAGAACATTTTTTAAAAAATACAAGAGCGGGTTCTGCTGGTTAGCGATATCTATAAGACTCGTTTTTACTTCCTGAATTGCAAACGACTCTAAATTTTAATGAGAATTAAATAAAAAAACAGGAAGCGAAAATAACGAAAAAACCTTTGCTTAATTGGTCTTAATTGCATGGTCAATGAAAATACATCTGCTCCTATTTTATCTCAGGAGATAAGCGGTATGAGTAATATTTGTAAGACAAATTCGCAAATTCAAGCCCACTAGCAAATGCTTACTTTTGAGGAGGTAAAAATAAATCCGCTGAAGCGTAAACTGCTTTTATTATCTAGCAACGACGACTTGTCCCGGAGCGTTTCGACGAACGGCCTCAAGAACTGGGCTCGGGGCACGTCGGGTACGACGGATCGCGAAGACGCAGCAATGTTTTTTTTTTCCTAATAAAATTCTGTAAGCCCCTACCCCCGTTCCGAGGGGTAGGGGCTGTTGCTGCGGTGTAGATAAGGCACGGGGGCTGCCTCTCGGGGCAATCAATATCGCGACTAACGAGCACGTCGCCGCCGGTCGGCCGGTACATCGCGCCGCACTAACCTCCTCGCTACACCGTCAAAAAATTATGTCCGTCTTTGTACGTTTCACAAACAGTTCTTTGGATACCATTTGCTAACGATTTTTTGTGCGACTATGTGACGTTTATAACGTTCCTTTACTATACTTCATTCACGATTACTTCCAACTTTTCTGAAGCCCTGCTAAGGTTAATTCTACTCAGGTTATGGACAAAACGAGTTTTCTTATGGAAGAGTGTGACAAAGCGAAAATTTCCGCCTGTAGATGCACAGTGTTCCAAAGAGGTCACTTTTAATTAAAATTTTAAGCTACGTGAATAATTAAAGAGAAATATTTTACTTAGCTACGTAGTTGTTTTATATTTGATTTATGATCTTTACAATTATTTTGTTTTTTAATGTACAAAATGCAGAAATCCTGTACACTAGCGCTTACCTAGTGGCGAAAAAGTTTATTAGCCAAACTAAAAGCATCGAGCTTCCCAACCCAAGTAGAATCAACCTTAGCCCTGCTTAAGTTCAGCTTCCAGGAAGTTCCTCCGCTCCATACAAAAAAAGTTCAGATAACTACACCAGAGAGCCAACGCACTGCATTCCTGCGCACTGAGTGTAAAAATGTTTGCATAAGAACTATTTCTTTCTAGGTATTATCAACACGCCTATATTCTCTCTGTCAATATTCAAATTACGTAGTTATAAATGAGATATTATAATTTTCAGGTAAAGTAAAGTAAAAGTTAAATTTAACAAAAATAAGGCACTTTTATGTTAACTCAAGTATAAAACTCTTGTGATACATTACATATTTAGGATACAACCAAACACGTCATACATGGAGTGTTATTTCAAAGGTTTCATTTAAAAAGTTTCAAGAAACTGCGAATACAATACACGCATTCCAAAATTGTTTATCTCGCTTATAATAAACTTGAAATCTAGAGTAATTCATTGTTAATATTAAGCGTTAATTTCGCAAATGTAATATTAAAATTTTGTAAAATTAGTTCTTATTCACTTGTAGTGTTAAAAAAAAATGGCAATTAGTTTCCTATTTTTTTTTTTTTTCTAAAAGCACAGAAAATTTGTACCGTGTAAAATCTACTCTACTCATGTTGGGAAGCTCATTGCTTATAGTTTGGCAAGTAAAACATTTCCCACCAGGTAGCACTGAAGTGGCGTGTGTACACCTAATTTTCTCAGTTTTGATCGTAAACAAATATGATTATTAGAATTTTCATCAAATAAATACAAAATTGTGAAATCTTCCGGCTTGTTTTGTGTTATAACCTACTTAAATAATAAGCATACTTCTTCTCACTAAAGTAAAAAATGTTACGAAATTCATTCACACGTGGTTTATTCGGTTGTAATACTGGATTAAGCAAAACGTTGGTGTACACAGTTAACTTATTTAAATTTTAAAACTGTATCGAAAAATTATTTTTTATAACAACTGTATTTATTTAGTTCTAAACCATTTTTCAAAATACAATAAACTAGTTTATAAACGTTTAATACCAAATACATGTTTATTTTTACTCTAATAAACAGCATTGGAGGATGTTAATAATAATTATAAAATAAATTTAATGTTTAATATTTGGCTGGGGCGAGTATATATTACTTGTCGTGCCATGCATAAACTTTTATATTAAAATTAACAGAATTCCCCCATTTACCAACACGTTAAAAGCGACCTCTTTGGAATGCCATCTCTTCTTGCGGCGGAAATTTTCCCTACGCCAAAGTCTCCCATAAAGATTGTGGTCTATATTTTCAACAGCAGCGCTTGTAAATAATCCATGCTTCATTACACGAGGACAGACTACTTGTTGTTGATGACATTTCTGGCACACCTTATTACCCAACTGTGTAGACAGCTGCAGGACATGGTCATATGAAATACTGATGCCAAGACTATAAAGCTTTTCAATTATTTCTCTATTTCGTGTGCGAGCATACAACATGAGCTCTAAATAAATAGGCACTGGGGTTTCCTGTGATTGACTGTGTCGTACTGTACTATGAGAGGAGGCTGTTCTTATAGTATGTCTGTGCTTAACGCTACTGAACTTCAGGAGTTGAGCGACTGTAAGTGCGGCAGTTGGATTATCTTCAACCTGTTCCTTATAAATACATGGGCCACCAAGTATCATATTCACCAGCGCAAGTAATAACGGTGGAACACTGTTTTGTTTACATGTACTGAAAAACCCAGTGAAATGTTTTTCTTCTCCAAACATTACCCTCTGACAATTTGTGCAGTATGTGCAAGCTGAACTGCATCAAATTTCATAAGAGAATAACCTACATCTTCATTGAATGCTTCTATTGTGTACCTTCCTTTCGTATATGCCCTCGTGTCAGGGAAATGTGCCAGAACTCGTTGTTTCAGTCGTGTTGTGTGAACTCTGTCATCAATTTGGACCCCACGCTGATTGAGTCTGTTTGAGTACAGGTCAGAAATATCAGCAATTTTGAATACAGGAGATGTCTCATCATCCTCACGTACTTCCTCAATGTACATAACTAATTCAGCTATGACATAAGCATGCATAGATTTATCATGGTTGTTTCTTTTGGATTCACCACACTTAGGCTTTCTTGCTTCGTTTTACAACTGTACCAGACAACTAGTGTGGTATTTAGCCTCAAGTGCCACCATATCTCCTGCGCTTAGTCTACCCAAAAGGTCATTATATTCAACAAGTCGTGCACAAGTCGTAACACGAGCGAGCATCTAGTTTAAATGGAGAAGCATCATGAAGACCTTCGTGGCCAGCTACCTTACTGCAGAAGAAGCATGCCTCTTTGTATACCGGACAAGTTTCGTTGCAGGGTGCATGTGTCTTCTGGCAAACTTCTTGTTTAACATTGTGTTGTTATATTTCAATTTGCATGACTGATGATATCGTGCATTATGAGCTATCAATGCAGCCTCAATGCCAGAACCTTGATCAATCCGTTTCAGTGGGGAGTGTTCTTGGTAACAGATCGAGTTCAGCAAATTCATTCAAGTTTTCTGCTAATGTACTATATCCACATCCCAAATATTTTCTTTTGTATTGTACAATACAAGTAAGCTGTTTATGTGTTTTGCCCTATTGACAAATGACACAGTGTCCAGTTGATTTCAACTTCATGTCGCGGCGTTGACAGTCCTGGATTCTGGAGGTCAAAAAACTTGAAGTTTTTCTTCGTAGATATAATGCTATTCATTCATTGACTACCCTACAAAAAAAACGAAATAATTAAAACCATAAATAACAAATACGAAGGAATGTGTATAATAAATATTTTCACTTTCTGCAAATTCCTATTCAAAATCTTTATAAAGTCAAAACCGAAATTAAATATAATGATATGCTTCAATTAAGGCTTTTCAAAAACCGAAACCAGTGAAGATCAAATAAAATAATCTTAATGTATAATTGACCGAACGTGATTAAAGAANCCATTGACTACCCTACAAAAAAAACGAAATAATTAAAACCATAAGTAACAAATACGAAGGAATGTGTATAATAAATATTTTCACTTTCTGCAAATTCCTATTCAAAATCTTTATAAAGTCAAAACCGAAATTAAATATAATGATATGCTTCAATTACGGCTTTTCAAAAACCGAAACCAGTGAAGATCAAATAAAATAATCTTAATGTATAATTGACCGAACGTGATTAAAGAACTCATATTTTTGAAATTTATTTACATATTAATTCATTTACAAGACTTCATTTACACGTCATACAAATCTTCCTTATATCATAGGGGCATGGGTGGGTTGTTTACTGTTCAAATACTTGAATATATTGCAACGTTACACATTAACAAAGAAAGAATATAACATAAGAAGCCACCAAAAACTATAAATTTCTGAAATAATCTAAAGTAATACATTTCGTTTGACAGCCATATTGGAAAATGGCTGCCATTATAGATCCATGTGCCCCAATATATATATATATATATCTTTCAACACTATAAAGAGGTTCCTCGGTGCCGAATTTCATGCTTTTATCACAAAGTGCACAATAATTTTACTTTGCCCTATTATCTTGAAAATAATGAACAATAGCCAATTTAGTTATTTCTGTTATAAACATTAGATTTCAATATTATTTTTATTTTACAAGGTGAACTGCAGTCATTATTAGATAGATGTATGTTATGATGAAAACCATTATCGATATCTAAAACCCAATTTTCATTTGGAATTAATTTATTTTTACCATTCTTAACACATGTATTTCTCACGCATTAAAATTATAAAGCATTGAAATAAGAACCTGTTGATTAAATTATTTTTTCAATTTTTCAAAGATTAACAATAACAAAATCAGGCATATGATGCTAAATGTATTTAATTGCTTTTATATTAAAATTTAAACACAGTCAAAACATTTTTTTATATATCTGCCGTCCTTCACTTGCACTCGCTCGCGCGGGATGCAAAGCAGCGGACACGTAACAGTATAGTCACCGCCGAGTAATATATACGAAAGATAGGCAGGCACATCTACACACAAACACAACAGACTCAGTCTGAAGATAATGGTAGTCCGTTGCCTGGCACGCAAGATAAGAAATGATTGGTCAAAGTGGCCGCTATAAGCGCTCATCTCTAAGTCGCATTGTAAGGTGGTGGAGTGGGGGGCAATTCAATAATAAGAATTTAACAACGTGTGTGGTAAACACAACTGCAACTATTTTTAATGATAATTCACTGCTTACTTTAGCAGTAACGGATGTAAATATTTAGAGTCCAGTAAGGGCATGTTGTTGTTACTACTTACTTCTAGTCGTAATGGCTTAAAAATGCCAGAAAATATATAAAATTGTTTTTCTAAAGGAATTTAATTTTGGATTATTTCATACTTCTGCGAGACATATGAATTCAGACTCACTCACGTATACGCTGGGCTCTTTTGTTTTACACAAAGATCCAAGGTTTATGCTGAACAAATACGATTCATCCAATCCTATCAGATAATTTCTGTTTTCGGTTTACTAAATTTAACTCTATAATATGGGGTACAGGCAGGCACACTTTGCCCACACGTCCTCAAGGGGGCTGCGGTGGCTGAGCGGTTAGCCTGCTCGCCTCCCACCGAGGCGAACCTGGCCCAATCCCCGGCCAGGCCACTCCCGGATTTTCGCAAGTGGGAATCGTGCCGGACGATGCCGCTGGTCGGCGAGTTTTCTCTGGTGTTTTTCCCGTTACACCCGCCCTTTCATTCCGGCGCTGCTCCATTCTCGCCTCATTTCCCCTTCATCGGGTCTCAAGACCAAGTTGTTAAGAGCCGCTCAAATCTCTCAACTCAACACACGTCCACAGGGAGGTGAACTCCCTGTTTCAACCCACTTTGCGTAGTTGCAGTCAAGGTGGCCAATCATAACACTCCCATTTACAAGTACAATGCGAAAATTGCGCCTGAACCACTCATTCCCAGTCTGTTTGTCCATGAGGTAAATTTATGTTCAGTGATATTTATGACTACTTTGCGGAAATTCTCACTAACATGTTTACGACAAGTTTACAAAAGATTTACAAACAAAACCTAACTAATATTATAAATGCGAAAGTGTGCTTGTTTGTTTGTTTGTTTGTCCTTTCACGTCGCAACGGAGCAACGGATCGACGTGATTTTTTGCACAGAGATAGTTGAAGGGCCGGGAAGTAACATAGGCTACTTTTTATCCCGAGAAAATATATCATTCCCTCAGGGAAATTCTGATTGGAAAATGAAAAAGTACACAAACGGAATAACAATGCAACGTCGCAACCGAACAACAGATCGACGTAATTTCTTGCGCAGAAATAGTTGGAGGGCTGACAGGTGATATTGGCTATTTTTTATAGCGAGAAAATATCTCAAAAAATTTACAAACGATAATAGCGAATGAAGTCTGAAAAAATTTTGCAACCAGCGCGCTCTCTGGCAATACACTGTCTAAATCGTTAAAGATGGAACAATATCATGCAGTAAAGAATTGTGTAGGATAAAAATACCTGAAAAAAAAACTTTGCGGTATAACAGAGAAATACTAATATGTATTTTTACCATTTAATTCACCGAGACGTTGAGTTTTATAATATGTATAGAGTATAGAAGATTAACACTAAGTAGAATTCAACTTTATTTTAAAAAAAACTTTAACAATAATTATGTAGTCCACGCTAGTCCGTGGGCACATCTAGTACACAATAATACTTAAAAATATGATTAGCACTTAGAGAACTAAGTAAAAATTCTTTATTAGTAGCAGCACTCAATTGTTATTTCACATCATTCTACATACTGAAAATATGTACTTTTTAGTAATAAATTTCATCATATTTACGGTAAACTTATTTTTTCAGTATCTTTCAATTATTAACTTGTAGCCTCAAAAATTAAGAGAAGTGCGTGTCATTTTCCTAAATATTTTGGTAATTTTAATGTTGGTTTTCTACAGGTTAAATGTAACGCATTTTTTAGAACTTTAGCAGTTGGGTCGTTTTCAATGTATTTGATACATGGAAATTTCAGATCCCTTCAAACATCCTTCTCCAACCGATTGATTCAACGTATTCCTAAATTAGTGACAAATGTTCACCTCGATGTTTAAATAATACTTATTCAATATTAATTATGTAATACTTTGGAGAGTATTTCAAAACAAATATAAGATAAACTTCACTTGAAGGACCGCTCCGAGAATGCTTAACAAAGCGCTAAAATTTCAAGAATTCTCAAATGAATGAATTAAATTAATTCAGCCACGATTTTCTCTGGCATGAATAAAGTTAATTTTTGCATTGTGATTATCGGTATCACGTAGTATATAATTTATTATAATTACGTTAAGATGTTATTGGTTAATTTTCACCCGTAGCCATTAAATCAACTAAATTCGAAAAAATAGAGTTTGTGCAATAAAATAAAAAGCATTTTTATAATGCCAAATTTTTGTTCAAAATTTAAAATGTCAAGCCAAAAAATTCACACCATTTAATGATATTACAATTAATATCGTCCCATGTTCCTCGTTTGGTGATATAACTGTAAAGTGTGTCTCCTTCTAAAAGTTCAGTAAAATGAATAATATTAGTTGTTAAAAGAGATTGAGAGAGAGATTTGAGCGACTATTAAAAACGAGGTCTTGTGAATTGTTAAACAAAGTGGATTAATCCAAACTTAATAAAAGTCAGCACTGCAAAGAGAAATTGTCGTAGTCATAATTATAAATTCACCGTTGTTATATTTCCTGAGTTAATGGGTATAGTAAAAGAAAATTTTTATGTAATGTGTATATCCTTTTTCTCTCTCTCTCTATCTCTCTCTCTCTCTCTCTCTCTCTCTCTTATATCTTGACACCTCCAAAAGGGTTATATTTTTAATTTTAGTTAGTTTCTGTGATTTTTTATATTAATAAAATAATTATGTTCGCCTTAATGGCAGCAATGAACATTTTCTAAATTCACAATAAATATACAATTTCAACTGTATTATACCTATTAAATAGGGCTTAAACGATTTATAAAAACTGTAAATATATGAGGAAATAAGAATAAAATTGACGTTTGCCAAAACTATCGAAATATTTATAAGATAATGACGACGTGATGAATGACATTTTAAGAAATGCCTGTGTTAATACAAAGGTTTTCGGACTTCCTCCAAACAATGAAATCCATTACAACAGGTAAAAGTACAATAAAAGACACTTCTTCATGTACTTATAACCCGTAGTCTCAAAGCACAGTCAGGTTCAAACACAACACAGGCCCTGCAAAACATGTGGCAGTCCAAATCCCCAATTTTCTGAGGCAGGAAATTGCTTTTCAACCTAATTACCATATTTCAGTAGCTCGCATAAAGTAGTGCGATTGGTCGGTGTTGGGACGAAATTACCGCTGTTGTTATTGGCCAATTTCCTGCCGACACTTTCAAATTGTGTAAGCGCATCGCTCGATCTGGTCGCTTCTCGTCTACGCTTCATTGTCTGAGCAAAGTCCAGCCACGGGGCATGACAAGCTGATTCTGTTCCTTGTACCTCTCATTCTCGCGGTAGAAGAGCTATTCAACTTTATTGTCTGACCTAATAACTCTAGTTGAAACAGTGTAAATTGCTCCAGACTACTGATGTTATACCGATTATTTCAATTAGTAAATTTCACATACTTATTTTACTGATTTACTGCGTATTCAGCTGCCTAGGGCACGAGCCATTTCTTTTCGTTGATTCGCCAACATACTACAGACGAGATTGTGCACGCCCTTCACAAAGGCTCACGACAAACTACTTAAATGAATGACACTGCTTCCGTAATAAATTATTAGTTATTGGTATCACAACAAAAGTTTTACCTTTTGTTATATTTTGAATATGGCATTTAGTTTATATGGTTCTCTATGCACTACGATGAAGAGGATAAATGTAAAACAAACATATTTTCATCTCTGATCCAGTATCAACAACCATAATTGGATAGTTCCAGTGGTGGAAACTGTCAGAATTACGTCTTTACACAGTGACTTTGATGTTTGTTTAAATTTTGAATTTGATGTGAAGCGAACGTTTTACAAATAAATTGTTTTATCCTAGTTCTATTAAAAACTTCACTGGCTGTGTATTAACATTTCCAGAAACGCATTTCTGTAAATAATGAGTTAGAATTAATGGAAGCCACGTGGTTTTCATATCTAAAATGATAAAAATAATAAGTTAAATTTTGGGTTACAGATGTCGATTACTGTGCAATTGGAATATGCACAAAATCATATTCTTTTATTGATTCGCCAGTAAGTAGAGCTTATTATCTGAAGTTACGGAGAGCGACGTTTGACTACCCCGAACACTGTTTTAGAAACAGACGGTTAAATAGTTGCAATACCTTCCCTCTTTAGTCTAATAAAATGAATAACTTTCACTGAAACGGCTAAAGAACGTAATTTTTACATACGTTTCAAAAATGCAGACGATAACTGCTTTTCTAAAAAACGTTATGTTTTACGTCATTCCGAAAAATGTAAGCATTCCATATTAGGTACTTGATTTTTGTTTCATTAAATGTATTCTTCTTACGGGATCTCTATTATTATTTTCACATGACATGCTATGGTCTACTTCGTGATTTTACATTTGTTTGCGGCTCATGTACAACATCTGGAGTAAGAGAATATTCTATCAAAAGATCTGCGTTATTGAAGGACGACCGTCGTATTTTCCATAGCTGACTCTACTAGTGAAACCTCGAGGTGACAAAGCGTACCTCTTTTTTTAGGTGAAAGCGACATGTTGGTTTGAAAACTTATCAACAACGCATAACCGCAGCTCTTCCAGATTTTTTTTTTTCATTGCACTAATTTAATATTTCGAGATAATAGTTTACTGAGAGATAAGTAATAATTTTTTAATCGCGCTAAGTTTTACGTCATTGGTACCGCACGAAGAAGTGTCCTTCCTATTACTAATTTGATATGATAATTATTTGCTGCGATCCTGTGAGCACCATTTTGAAGAGTTCAAGTGCAAAACCAACATGTTGCCTCCACTGAATAAGAAACAACCCCCATCAATGGACTAAATTATTTTCGTTTGCACTTGTAGATACGTTTTCAATGTGAAATGTACTTCTGCCTGTATCTCATGATCTACCTGTGCATAATACTTTACCACGAAGATTTTAATTTACTGGTGAACAGCTGTACGCCACTTGTACAAAAGAGTAACGTTTTCAATATTGGATATTCAAAGACTTGAAAGCTGTGTCATTCTTAGGACTCGGGCTTCACTTGTTTGTATCTTTAAGTTGTATATTCCCCTCAAGAAATTTGGATTTTTTGAATTTCATCTTTAGATATCGGTTTTTTTACTCCAACGGCCATTGCAAAATTTTCGTAGAACGGGTTTTCCAAGAAGATTAATAAAATACCGTTTATATACGATCCATCAATAGTACCTTGTCCAGTTTTGACTCCGTAATAACTGGGTCAATGTCATTAAACGATCTTCCACTTAATTCAGAAATATGTTTGCAATACTGCTGGGCGATGCCGCTGGTCGGCAGGTTTACCCCACCCTTTCATTCCGACGCTGCTCCATACTCACCTCACTTCACCTTCATCGGCTCTCAAGACCTCGATGTTAAGAACCGCCCAAATCTCTCCACTCCACTCCACAAACTTTGTGAGATGATAGGTAAAGGAAAATAGAAACATGGGGTATAAAACATGATAGGAGCTATTACCTAACGAGATTATTAAGCAAGTGAGACACGTCGTTTATAATAGGGAATTAAAAATTATTCCCTATTCAAACTAATTCCCTAAACAAAACATTCGTGAGTGATGTTAACTTGCTTTCACATTTTCATCTGTGATAATATGGAGTGAAATAACATCACCTGACATTAAGAAATGAGAGGATGCGATGTCATTAATTTGTTGTTTCACGTCACATAGTTTTTCACATTTTGTAAATAACTAAAATTTGTTCCCAGTTTTCAAAAACGTGTCTCTTCTCCCTTGGCAACCACCATAGGTAGTTAGTAAGTCGTATTATTTCCGGCCTCATTTTGCATAGCGAATAATCTCACAAATTTTTTTACTGGAGTTCAGTGTAACTCTGTATGTCCGTGCGAGTTTTGTTTCCAATGACAAATATATTTCTAATGAGTGTTGCTGAAGCTACACTCAAGAGTAGTCCTCGAATTTAATATTTTTATTCGTTTAATACACGTAACACTAAGAACTGGAATAATAGTTGCATATGTACTTTCCTTACAGTCTGCCAATTTCTCTTGTTTGGTGCAAAAATATTATCACCGAGTCCACGACAATGTTAACCCGTACAACTCGGGGCAAAGTTCTGTAGAAAAATCATTGCTTCCAGCGGACTAGTTGTGAAACGTGTACGCATATACGAGCCAATAAAGAAATTAAGATATTCTGTAAATCAGAGCTTTCAGAAGTTCTCAGTTAACGGCAAACCTCCTGTACCACCTCGTGCTCGATTTATCTTGCTGTGACACTCTAGCGACCAACGGAAGTGATGCTTTACCACTTGAACAACTGAAGCATCCTAGCACAGTGTCCTGAACGAGATACTGATGTAGCTTATGCGATACTTTCGCACCAGGCTCTATTGGTTCATATAGCTGCTAACATAGTCCCAAGTATTAACAAAGGAATTTCGGTATTACTGAATCGTTTTGTAGGACGTATAAGTTCCGCCTGTCCGCAGCACTTGTTTCTTTGTCATTATCTCGATACTCCTTGAGAAGATTTTTAGCCCGTGTTACGAGACAGAGATGTGAACGATTTTACTTCTTTAATACTAGGGCACTTTGTGATTGCCTTCTACCTGAGCTACGTATTAAAGAGCCCTAAAATAATATTTGCAGCCTAGAGAAATACTTCGTTGTGGATGAGGAGATATGTCTGGTGACTGTGATCTAGTGAAGACACGAGACGCTGGGCGCACTGGGACTTGGTGTAGTTCGCGTTGAGACGACACTTCAACTCTCCACAGGATACAATACCGCCTGGGGCGATAAGAAACGACGCTTCGTGATTGATAAAGTTCTGAGGGGAAGTTTTTCTTCCGGAGGCTGCGCGTGAGATCGCTACCCTCGGGGGAAAAAAGACTGCCGCTGCGACTGGGAGAAACGTACTGCTGCTATCTCCGTGGCGGAGGTTGAGTAGGCGCCTTAAGGAGACTTTTTACCGCCACCATATTGGATACTTGGGTGTGTGAAGATATTTGGGCGGCTCTCAAAATACAGGTCTTTAGAGCCGATGAGGGTGCAACGAGGTGAATATGGAGCAACGCAGGAGTGAAATAGCGGGGAAACTGGAGATCCCCGAGAAAACCCGCTGACCAGCGGCATCGTCAGGCACGAGTCCCACATGTGAAAATCGCGGAGTGACCCTGCCGGGAATCGAACCCGGTTTGCCTAGATGGGAGGCGAGTAGTCTAACCACTATTGGATACTTCGTTTTTATATCTTGTTTATATTAAAAAAATAAATTCGGAAAGTACCCATATAAGTAACTATATATTGAGAATACAAAGTAGTACAGGCATGATGAGGGAAATACAAACTCATAATTACGTCAGAATATTAATTCTGCCATAATTTGTCAAAATCGATATTATGGCGAAAATACGAGTTTATAGTTCATTCGTTCGTTTGGTCTGTACTGCTGTGTAAGGGCAGCAGCTAGTTGGGTATAAGGGTACTATAGGAATTTTATTTTTTTAGAAATATAAAAAGCTATAAAAACCAATAATACGATATGTCAGGGGAATTTTCAAGAGTCTAAAATACTTTTCTCAGTTTTTAGCATATTCCATATTTTCTTTGTGATATGAAATAACATTATTAAAAAAATATGAAACAGCTGAAATTTTTGAAAACCAATAAAAGCAGCAATATATATATATATATATATATATATATATATATATATATATATATATTGAGCATATCTCTAAATTTAACAAAATTAGTAGTTTAAACTCTGCTCAGATTAACTGTCCGCGTAATCAGGTCATGAACAGTATTTTCTTGGGCCCGTAATTTAAAATTTAACTTTTTTAGATAAAATTTAAAGTCAACACAGCTATAAGTTGAACCGTTACTGCAGGTGGAACATTAATCGCATTTCAAATAAATTGTGATATCTATAGGCAGCCAGACAAAATGAAAGCACCAACGCCACAAGATCGTCCTTGTGTGACGTCAACAGACTGCTGGGTCAGCAATTAGCGCACCCCAGCGATAGGCTGGCCACGTTGCTGCTACGTTCTAGGAGGAGTCTTCGACCCCAAGCGGATTAGACCTTCGACCGACCGCCAGACGAAGTTTGGATAATGCCAGTGGTAATCACGTCGTTACGTTTAGCTCTAGGTAAACGCTCCTTGCAGAATCTCCCCCAATCATATATTTAAACAGTAGTAATCTGTGATGTCCTTCATCCCCAACGGGGTCGCCCCCAGATTTTCGCACTTGAGAATCGTGCTGGACGATGTCGCTGGTCAGCAGGCTTTCTCGGTGATCTCCCATTCCCCCGCCCCTTCATTCCGGCGCTGCTCCGTACTCACCTCGCTTCACCCTCATCGGCTCTCAAGACCTCGATGTCNACCTTGCTTCACCCTCATCGGCTCTAAACACCTCGGTGTCAAGGGCCCCCCCCCAAATATCTTCACTCACTCACGCCTAGTATACGGGTGCGTTAATAGGTATGTACCTTCTCAAATATTAACTTTTCATAATAACACAACAGAATAGATATGTACATATAATCCATTCACGGTTACTTCACACTTTTATGGAGCCCTGTTAAAGTTCGACTTTCAGGATATTCCTCCACCTCGAGTAAACTAAGCTTAACTAAGTCTATAAAATTACAACAAAGGACATCGCACCGAATTCGTGCGCACTCAGTTGTAATAGTATTTTGCATAAGAACTATTTCTTACTAGGCACTACCAACACGAATGTTTTCTCATTGTTTTTATTTATATTTATTATACATGAAATATTATAATTTTTGAATAAAATATAGGTAGAACTTTAAGGTAACTAAAAGTAGTATGTTTTATGATAACAGAGGTATACAACGGCTGTGATAATGGCGTATTTAGGAAATAAATAAACACGTCATACATGGGGTGATATTTCATAGGTTTGATTCAAAAAGTGTAAAGAAGCCGCGAATAGACTATAGAAGTAAAGCGGCGTGGCGATTCCTTTGATATGCCCACTCGCTGATTAGCTGCGCGGGGCTTTGGAATGGGCCTTGTGTCTGATTGGCCACTGCGTGATACGAAAGATTCCCTGTTTGGCTGGGCTGCCGGTTGACAAGTAAATTACGAGGCGCTGATTACACAACGACTTTATGACGCGTTGCTGGCCAGTGACGCCATTTTACTGTCGTTTACGCCTGCAGTTCGTGGTGTAAGGGGCTGTTACACTTCTGTAGTCTTAGTTATTCTGTGGCAAGACTCTGAGTAGCCTCAACGCACAAATCAGCGGCGTTTGGTGAACTGTTGCAAGGTAAGCTGTGTTTTACCCTCTGCTATACCTACTCCTTTGCTAGTTTACACATGTGCAATGGGTAGGGACCTGAAAAATTCGCGGATTCATTTTGGGACAAGCTAGAATTCAAAGCACGTGTGTTTATATAACTTCAGCCATCGGACCACACGATGTTTGATACCTCCTGGAGAACGCTGGCCCAATCATCGCCTTCCACTGTGACAGCAGCCAACCAATGTGCAGTTGACATCGGCATATTTGTACACAAGACTGTAGAGTTCAGCCTGCAGGTCGTTGAACTCGCGAATTGTTCAGGTCTCTAGTAACGGGTGCCTCGTCGCTCTATCGTGAGTGATTGTAATACAATCAGTTGCTCCCGGCTCCACTCTGATTACTGGTTCCTGCTGCGTGCGCCGAGTGTGTATAGACCTAGCAAGCACCAGCTTTGCTTCGCCAGCTTCATCACACGCCGCTGGCACAGACGTATAGCCGATAAGCAGTTAATTGAGCGGTTCTGAGATCAGTCTTTAAAAAAGATAGGTACCGCATGTTTCAACTACACATATTTTAACTGGCATGTTGACTTGTATGCTTCGAAGGAAATTGGCAGCAATGTGGACTAAGTGGTTGCATATCTTAACGTCGAATTGAAAGCACTACGTTTAAATTTACAGACGCTGGTATTTTAATTTAGTTAATTTTTTATGCACATAAGGTTAATAATTAGCATAACAGTAACATATTTTCACTCTTATCACTTTTATGGTTACATTTGATTCACTCAACTTATGAATAAAGTTATCGGGCAAATGAAAAACTTAAGGTGGGTGGATAGAAATGTTGACGAGATTAGATACTAAGCAGGGCTTTCATGGTGCTCAGCCAGCCGCAAACTGTCACCAATATACTTTTTTGTCCGTTTACCTGCTTGGTACCGAAATGGTTCATAACCCAATGTAGTCAGGAGTTCCCGCTGTCTTTAGCTGTTATAGATGACCATACGGCGTTAAATGTCAACTTTATCATTGTTTTGTGACAAATGACAGCTGATCAGCTGTGGTAGGAGGAATTATATCGTCCAAGATTTCTTTGTCTATTTCGTGTCATCATATATCGTCGACATAATAAAGAGGATTGCCTCCTATTGTACGTGTTCTTCCGAAGTTTGTAAATCCACGGTGTTGAAAACACAAAACTAAACGGTGCAAGAGCACGAGGCGTAGTGCCGAAGCTGGTCACCCCGTCTCAAACAGCGACGATCGTGTCGAGTGGTTCTTCGTTCTGGAGACTTGATCGTACTCCGGTGCTCGCGCAACCACGGTGCAACATTCCATTAGCTGAGAGCGAAGAAACCCTATTACACGATAGCACTCAGCGCAGAAAGCAGAAGTCCGATCGGAAAATACGTCGTTCGATACCACCGCTGCAAGCTGATACGGTCTATCTGATCTGCGCATTGATCGTTTTCTTCTTTCTCGGAATCACCTCGCAGGGGAGTAACCTGCTACGTGTAATATGTTCTAGACTCTAGAGATATCTTCATCGCGTGCGGCACTTGTGAAGGTGAACTCGCTTCCCAAGTGCGACCGTTATCTTTCGTAGAACCCGAGTAGCCGTATCAGAGATATTTTTAAGAGCTAGACAAGGTACCTTGTGGATTAAGTTGCTGAATCGTGTACAATGTTACACGTTACAGCTGTAACTGAGTATTAACTGTACTGTTTCCAAACGCGTACACTCCTTATTTCGATACGGCAACATAAGTCTGTTATAATACAGCATAGAAATTTGACGGGCATATGGATAACCTAATGTTAAAAAAAATATTATTATTCACGTACACAAATATAATTTCAAACCTAGTGTGGAATTGCGCTTATTTTAAATATCCCTACTTCACGGTAGCGGGGCAGTGGTGATGTGGTGGTGAGACCACTCAACTTCTACCAGGGCGAACTAGGTTCTATTCCCGGTGGAGTCGCTCCCCGGATTTTCGCACGTGGGAATCGTGCCGGATGATGTCGATGGTCGGCGGGTTTTCTTGGGTATCTCCCGTTTCCCCCAGCCCTTTCATTCCGGTGCTGCTCCATACTCACCTTGTTTCACCCTCATCGGCTCTCAAGATCTCGATGTTAAGAGACGCCCAAATATTTCCACTCTACTTCACGGTAGCGCATAATTACTTGTTTTTCTGCGACAAAATCCCAAATAAATCTTCCAAACACTATGATTCACTTCGTTCTCTTAANCACTTATTTCTCTTTAAAAAAACCATAACATTTAATACCGGGCAGCTGTCACGCCCACTTTAACAGGAAGTCTTTAAATTACTGACCCTGTTTCAAGATTTTATAAATGGTTCATGATTGGGTGGATTTAAAAACTTTTTGCGTTGAACGTCAGGAAGTTAACACTTTTCGTTCCTGCCGCAGGTTATCCAATAAAGAACAATGATTACTGGGCAGACGAAAGCAATGTGTGTGATGTGGATGTGTGGGAAACAAAATGACCGGTTATAGGGAAATTACGTATTCGGACGCAGTATCAGGAACTCCCACCCACGAAGAATTCACTGAATTGGTGGCTGAAACAATTCCAAGAAACCGGCAGTAGACTACAGAGAAAAAAAGACTGGTAGACTTCGTGTGCCCGCGGAGTCGTTAAATGCAATTCAAGGTGCATTTCTCCGTAGTCCCAAGAAATCAATACACCGAGCAAGCAAAGGATTGCAAATACCGCGTCCATAAGTGCAGCAATTTTTTCCACAAGAGTTTGAAATTCCACTTCTAAAAACTCCAAACACTGCTGAAAATGCTATCAAAAGATAAACCGATACGGGCACAGTTTCCAAGTGGAATATTGCAGCGTAGTGATGAATATGACCAGTTTATCAACAATTACTTATTTAGTGATGAAGCGGCATTTCTTGTGTTTGGAAAAGTCAACAGACCCAATTGATGTATATGGGAATCAGAACACCTGTTACTTAACACCTTTTGCTATCAAACCTTTGAAAATCACCTTATGTATGAGGTGTTTGGTTGTGTCCTAAATATGTCACGTATCACAAACGTTTTATACTTCTGTTAACAAACAATATCTTATTTTGCATTAAACTGGAATGTTAGTTATATAGTATCTAGAAATATTTAATTAATATGAATAGAAACAGGGAGAAAATGGGTGTGTTTGCAATGCTTATAAATAAATAGTTCTCATGCAAAATTATATTAAATTGAGTGCGCATGAATGCGGGTGCGTTGGCCTTTTGGTGTAATTTTTTAGACTTAGTTAAACTTTGTTTGCATGTAGTTGACGGTGACCGTAATCAAAGTCACGGAATTTGGCAGTAGTAGTGTAAAAATAATAACACTACACTTTTGGGACTCGAAATTTGTTTGTAGCTCAGCTGGCATTTTCCCTCTACGTATGATACGTAACGGGAAGAGTGAAGAAATTAATCAGGACGAGCAAATGTTTTCTGAGTTTATTAAAGAAGTGGCGACAGCAGGGACGTGCAGTCAGCACGTGTCTTTGTTGTGCAAGCGAACCGCACGCGCGCGCGTGCGTGCGTATGTGTACGTAACGTTCGCGAGCGTTGATGAAGTTGGCGGTCCGCAGCTAAGTGTTCTCGCGCGTGGGATTGTGTACNTAGTTTGTTTAATTATGCTTAACTTCTCGCCAATTATAGTTAGCCCTTCGTTACTCGCTGAAATAGTGCGTGTCAAAGTTTTACTCTGGCAAAATGATCGCAGTAATTACTCTGAAGTTTTGGGATACAACCAACAGCGAGTAAAACATTTACTCGAAGTGTTTTGGGACAGCCAAAAAGAAAAGTTTTCTCGCAGAGTAACGTTTTGAAACGCCGCCTAGAGGGTAAATGGGGTAGAGTGCACGCCCGAGGTGCGTATAGCTATTCTCCCCTTGTTCCAACATTGGACTGCTTCTCTGGCAATGCGACTATCTTAAACGACGCGGATAGGATCTGAGGGTAGAACACTGTTTACGTAAACGAGTGGTTTGAAATGTTTGTGTGCTTCCACTGAACAAGTTCTAATGAAAATAGTTTACGTTGAAATCGGTAAAAGTATGTTATTGATATAACGGCTTGTCTTTCGAAAATTAAGATATAAGGCTGTACGTTCATCACTGCTTAACTCGTAAAGAGATTTGGTCTTGAGATCAGATGAGGGTGAAGCGAGATGAGTAGGGAGTAGGTAGTGTCGGAATGAAAAGGCGGGATCCTTGAGATCCTCTAGAAAACAAGCCAACAAGCGGCATTGTCAGGCACCATATCCACGTGCGAAAATCCGGGAGCTAAGCCGGTACGCCTTCGTAGGAGACGGCTGTCTAGCCTCTGCACCACCGATGCCCCGTTACCCATGTGACTTTCGCAGTTGGATTAATGTGGGGTAGCTCAGGGTGATCACGCCACCCCCGATCCTGAAAGTGTGCTGAACTGCTAGAGTTGCCAATATTGAAACTGAGAATTCCACTAGGCCACAAGTGAAGATCCATCAGAAACCACTAGATTAGTATTCGCATAACGACAAGATCAACCACACTTGTAATTCAACTTAAAACCATAGTTTAACGTATTTTTGGAAACTGGTTTTTTTTTTACGCCGTTAAATATGAATAAATATGACTTGTTAAAAATGTATGGCTGTTACGAAAGCAACAAGAAACATAAAGAGCAACAACAATGTATCATTAAGCATACTCGTTACGATGCGGTGCCATCATTTCATGAACATGCATTGCATAAGAATGCTATCTATAAATGGTAACCAATTCAACATGTACAATTTTTAATTAAATATTTGTAGGTATATTCCAGATAGTTGTAAAGTTTTCCTTGCTAAAAACTGTACCCATTCAACAAACAATTTTTTAAAAGAATCCGTTATATTATTTAGTGGCCAGTAGGTAACAATTCTGTCCACTAGGCAGGAATTAAAATCTACCATGGTCGAAAATCCACTGAGTTGGCAACTCTGTGAGCTTCTCAAACTATCCTTGCCCGGAGACACACAGGGATTAAGTCCACGGAGGCCAAATGGCGTGTCATTTCCTTTTATGTTAGCATACCTATTCCATGATTAGCTGCGCGAAGCCCTGGGAACGGGCATAGCGTCTGATTGGTTACTGCAAGCTGCGAAAGATTCCCTAGTGGCTGGGTTGTCGACTATAGCCTATTCGCGGTTTCTTCGCACTTCTTGAATCAGACCTTTGAAATATTACCTATGTATTACTTTTTTGGTTGTTTTCTAAATATGTAACGTATTACAAACGTTTTGTACGTGCGTTAAAATAGACGTGCCTTTATATTATAACTATAAATTATAATATCTCATTAAAAATGAATATGAATTAAAACAGGGAGAAATTAGGTGTGCTGGTAACGCCTAGTAAGAAATAGTTCTCACTCAAAATGCTATTACATTGAGTGCGCACGAATCCGGTGCTTTGTCCATTTTGGTGTAATTCTCTAAACATGTTCGAACTTTGTTGCATTAAGAGGGGGAATATCCTGGAAATAGAACTTAAACAGGGATTCAGAAAATTGGAAGTAGCTGTGAATGGACTATAGCAAGTAGTTCACCAGGTGCTGTAAGTCGATCGGCGTTCCAACATGTTGCTGGCCAGTGCGGCTAGAGTTCGCGCTATAAGTGGCTGTTTCACCACCGTATGTCTAAGTACACTCCATTCACGGCTAACTTCCCACTTTTCTGAAGCCCTGCTGAAGTGCAATCTCCAGGATATTCCTCCGCCTCATATAAACAAAGCTTAGAAAATTGCTCCAGAGGACCAACGCAACGCATTCGTGCGCTCTCAGTGTAATAATAGTTTGCATAAGAACTATTTCTTACTAGGTATTGCCAACACCCCTGTTCTGCCACTGTCTTTATTCATATTATTTATAAATTTAAAAATTGTAATTTCTAAATAAAATATAAGAATAACTTCAGTTTAACCAAAAATAACGTAATTTTATGTTAACGGATGTATAAACCGCTTGTGATATGACATATTTAGGAAACAACCAATAATGCCATACGTTGGGTGATTTTCCATAGGTTTGATTCAGAAAGTGTGAAGAAACCGCGAATAGCCTATATTTTCTATACTTAAGTACTTCCAGCAACTCACTCTCTCGCTTCTCCGTCCAACTGACGTCTCATCCACCCGACATCCCTCAAGTCCGAATCGCATCTATGATACGGAAAGCAGAGAAGTAAGAACCCACAGCTGTTCGCATGTCAACGCCACTGCTGTGTTACAGTTTTGGTGTTTCGTTAGTACTATAAAATGCGGCGGTTTCAAAACAGTTGCTTTTTTTTTTTTTTCATTTAGAGCTATTACTAGAGAACATAAAAAAAATCACATATCGATTATGAAAGCATATTAATATTAGTGTGAAACGATACAATTGTGCCTATATTTTTAACCGATATATTTTAATGTAATAAAATTATATTAATATCAATGTAAGATCAGTGAAGCTCCAAATATCTTCATTATCTCAACTGCGCGTGAACGTATAATACAGGTATACTATAATTTAATACGACATACTGTATAACGATATACCATAATGCGATTTACCAAAGTGGCAATATAGTATGTCAAATATTGTTACAAGTTGCCTGACGGGCGTATCCGAATGTGTAAGGTATGGAGGTCTTCATAAATATAAAATAACAAAATATTATTTTTATTTATTCACACATATTATTTTCATCATTAATCTATCTATCTCCAATATTAGTGTTTTAATTACTTAGTGTGTGCAATACTTAATGTCTATTTCAACTATAATTAACGTCCTTAATGTTTCTGTTTTGTAACAGTCAATTAACTCATACTCATCATTAACATACTTTCTGTCTGTCTGTTGCCATCATCTGTAAAGTCTTTCATTCAAGCATCCAGTCCATTAGTCAAGCCTGCCAGTCGTACTATTCGCTGCGCCGATGCTCGCAGTCGCAGGTTTCCCTCCTGCTGGTCACTTCTCTCGCCACTCGCTCGTCGTCTGTAGCTAAAACTCCAGCCACTCTTCCACTCATCAACTGCTGGCTCGGAGCCCTGTCGCATTTTTATATCATTCGCGGCCGACCTCCCGTGGCGCAGTCGGTTGGTGCGCCACCGGTCTGGGGTGCGGGAGGTTCTGGGTTTGAATCCCAGGTAAGACAAGAGTGTCAGTTTAAGTTAGGTCATTAGTTAGTTTGTAAGCCGTTCCCTGATAAGCCTTCAGGCATAAAAGCGGGGGACGTTAATAATCCCTATTCAATACAATGTATCAGTCGCCCTGACCATCTGGAAGGTTCAACGAACCCCGACTCGAGCTGAGAGAAACGAAGTCAGTAATCCGGAGCATTCTTCACATAAACGCGGAAACACAATCTGCTGAAGGTCTGCAGCGCGCGAGTCACAAAAGGTTTATCAAGGCAACAGGCGGAAGAGTGCGCGGTGGCACATCTCTATAGGGGCAAACACTGATTGGATTACCTTTCACCTGTCATTCAACCCCTCCTCTTCCGCTCGCTCGTGCGGGACGGGCCAAGGTCACCGCAGACCAGTGACACGTAACAATATTTATAAAATTGCCATATCCTTATTGAATTACCCATTTTTAATTTATTTAAGTATTTTGCATGTAAAATAACATTTATTCAACAATCTCAATTTACATTTTCAAAAATTTATTTTATATCCATTAAGTAATAAAGTTACAAATTTATAATTTAATATACAATAAAATTGTTTACCATAATAACTATTAACAATTTAGCAGTTTCGTGTTTCTTATCTGTATCAGTCTCTCGCTAAGGTAATTTTCTTTCTTATCACATAAGTATAACTAAAAACTGTCAGCAAAAAACCGAGTTTTATTATTTACTAATTTAAAAAAAACCAAATCGAAAATTTACTAATTTTGTACAAAATAAAACGAATAAGTAGACGTAAAATTATTAAAGCTTGCTTTTTTATTACGCATACCTATAATTGATTAGTACTTAAAAACAAAATTAGAAATAAATTGTATGAATGATAACATATAAATACTTATTTTTAATGTTAAAATAAAGAATTGCGTAGTAAAGATGATCAAAATTAGGAATTACTTAACAAAATAATTAACAAATATGTAATAAATTAATATAAATACAGAAATTTGGAATATTATAGTTGTGTAATATAAATATTTATGGCTGTATTCGTTTAAGAACTTTGGTTTACCTAATCATAACTAATTAATTTATAATGATAAATTAGTGCCATAAAATTAATGTATTGTAAATTGATTAGTAATATCAGCTATTTTTAAAGGTAGTTTTTAAAATGAGCGAAATATTTTATTTTATGACAAATGTTATAGCATTAAATTTGATAAACACTAATGAACTGCAAATATATTTTACTTTTTAATTGTATATATAAACTCATCTGCTTTGTTTTATTTGTATGTTTTCATTAAGTAAACGATAAAACTAGGTCCATAACTCAAGAAATTAAATTATGCTTATGTACTATGAACACAATCTGACTTTCAATCTTATAACAATATTTAACATCAAAGTACGATATATTTTATTTAAATTAAGACAAAAATGTTTTACTATTTTAGATGATAAATTTATAGTATTATTGCCTGATGGCTAAAAATGTTTTTAAAACTCTAAATTATAGAAATATGATTTTACTTATGAAGTATATTGTATCACGTATAAAGTATATTGTTGTCTATATTATGTCATATTACAGTATACAGTTTTATATAATTACGTACTATATAGTAGTTAATTATACTGTATACTGTACTTTTACATGTAGCTCAGATAAGCTATTTTAAATTTTATAGATGTTACGTTGAAATTTGTTTATTTATTATTATATGGGTTAAATAAAAATAAATGAAATGTACAAATTTTACTTCACTCTTTACACACTTTCAAGTGTAATCCAAGCGATTCTTTAAATGTTTTTTCTTAATAGTGCTAAATGGAAGTAATCTGCGTTACTTAGTTCACGACCTGATGAGTTTGTTGAAGTCGTTTAGTACCCCATTGTCGAAGTAAATACCGAACAAGTCAAGCACAGGAAGTGTTCTAAATATGGCCCATTTTATTTAAGATGGTAGATGTTATAGCTCAAATTAACTAACTATTATGGTATTCTTTCATATTTCTAAAATTTACTTTATGTTCAGTTTAGTGCTGCTTGTCGAATTCAGTTGAGTGGTAAAATTGATCATGTGAGTAACTTCTAGTTTTAAAAATACACATATTATTTACAGTTAACTATCATACACTGGAGAGGCAAAAAAAAACTGGTATAGGCGTGCATGTGCAAATAACAGAGGTATGGAACCAATCACAGTAACGCGATGCGGTCGGCAGCGCCTATACGAGGCAAAGTTGGTAGATCGGTTACTGCTGCTAAAATGGCATGTTATCAAGATTTAAGTGAGTTTGAACGTGGTATTATAGTCGGCGCACGAGAGATGGGACATAGCATCTCCGAGGTAGCGGTACAATTTGGATTTTCGCGTACGACCATTTCACGAGTGTACCGTGAATATCGGGAATCCGGTAAAACATCAAATCTTCGACATCGCTGCGGCCGGAAAAAGATCGGGAACTAACGGGACAAACGATGACTGGCAAGAATCATTAAACGTGACAGACATGCAACCCTTTCTCAAATTGGTGCAGATTTCAATGCCTCCTGCATACCTTCAGACATTAGTCGAGTCCATGCCACGTCATCTTGCGGCACTTCTGTGTGCTCGCGGATGTATGAATAGGAATAGAAATTAATATAATATCATTTCTACCTATAATTATAGAACAAAAAAATATAAATTCTAAATAATCAGCATTAACATACTTTTTAGTACAAACTATTGCATCAATATTATTATTAATATCAATTATCATAATAATAATTAATACAAATACATTCACCCTATACGATATTAGGCAGGTGTACCAGTTTTTTTTACTCNTTAATACAAATACATTCACCCTATACGATATTAGGCAGGTGTACCAGTTTTTTTTACTCTTCAGTGTATTATAAATGATGATAATTCGTTATAACTATTTGCATAGTGCTTGTTGAACTTTATATATCTGAGAAATATCGGCAAAATCCTCTCTTTTCGCGTACCAAAAGTTAAGCGAAGCTCGTGTCAAAAACTTGGAACCGTTGTGATTGGGTTTTAGGCTTTCCGTTCTGTTCGCTTATGGCTACCAGCGTAAATGTTTGTAAGCGCACAATCTACAATCATTAAGTCTGTATAAAGTGAAACTTAAAGTTTTACATTAATAACAACATTAACAATTTATGTTAAATTCAGTAGATAGTTCACACTTTTGGTAAAGATGAGCCCTTCTTGAATAGCACTCAAGTTCAAAGTCCATTATTCAGTGTACTACATTCATGTTTACGTTTACATTGTACGGTAATGTTAATGTGTTCACTTTTCAGTTTCACGTTTTACATTATTGTGTATATGGTAACGTTTTAAACTTATACCCTTACATTTAAAATGCGTTTTACGTTGTAGATATATGGTTTATTAATTTCATGAAGTTCACTTTAATAAAAGCATAATTTTTTTTATTTTTACATTTAACGCCTTTTTAATATTAATTTTACTTTGATGCGTTTGGGTTGAAAAGTCAGGTCAAATATTATCATTTTACATTAGTATTCACATACTTTACTATTTAGTCCAAAACTATTTATAAAAGGATTTTTGATAATCGCTTGAGACACTCGAACTTCGGGAAGAACGGGTTCATTATAAACGACTGGCGTACCAAATAAAACTTTATTTTTTTGTTATAAATTTCTAAAATAGCCTCTTTATTATATTATATCACTACGTAAGTAATTTATTTATATATTTTTGCTAACATAGTTTTTAATTTTTTATATCCTCTTCGATAACATTGATCTCTGAGCATATAAAATTTGTTTATTATTAAAGTAAAATCAAATATTATTACTTAAGCCGGGAATTAGCATTTAAATCATGTTCACATACTTAAAAAGATCAAATTTAAAATGTTACAAATACGTTTTAATGAACTCTGTACTTCAAATATTTTTTTACAAATTTACTCACTTTTGAGTGAGACGCNATGTTACAAATACGTTTTAATGAACTCTGTACTTCAAATATTTTTTTACAAATTTACTCACTTTTGAGTGAGACGGAAACCAGTAAACCATAATGGTCCGATTTTCACGTTCTAATGAGTCTGACTCTATACTATTGCTGGAACATACATGTCAAAATAATTTTTTCTGACAAATTGTGAGTACTTATGATATATTTTCGAATAAGTTCGGCCTACTTGGAAGAGTCATTTACCTCGTATATAATTTCATCGCGTGCCTTTCAAAACGCAATTATTTCAAGAATAAAATTTTTGTTTTTCTCCTGTCTTAAGAGTCATGAATTTTAATTTTTCCCCGGTTTACATAAAGCGCAGAAAACATAAATGCAAGAAAATGCGCAAAGAGAAAAATACGAAAATTTTACATTCGTACTTAAATTAAACGAGGATCTGTTCTTCAATAGGAGCGAGAGACGGTATAATGAAACCTTTGAAAACGGCAGACCGAGAAGTTGTGCGAAAGCGTCGCGCAAAAAAGATACGGTCTTATATTAAATTTTATTTTCTGGCCGGCTCGCCTGCTGCTTCGCGGGAACGATTTCTCAGCGGCAGACGTAAGAGCAGTTCGGAACAAATAAGAAGCCCAGCCACCTCTCTACTAGTTTCTCCTCTCCCAATAATAAAGAACATGGTACCAACCTATCTTTCTTCTGTAGCTTTTCTCATAATGCATGTAACAATTTTTAATTATTTCCTGTCGAAAGGGTTTTTTACGGTGTCTGTGCCGGTTTTTCCCTTTCTCTTCTAGATGTAGTTTAACTATAGGCACATTAGGGAGATTTTTCATGGCCAAACGCGGCCATGGGAAACTCAATCCCTCTTTGCCGCGATGCACGTCTCCTTGCATGTTTTTCCTTCCCTTGGGAGCGTAAGAGGTTAGCCCTGAGACGCAATAATCCCGTTCCTACCGCGGACTAACATGACACTTAGTTTTAGAGTAGGTTAGAAAATTAAAAAAAAAACGTGCCTTAATTCCTTGCGCCTTGCGCAGAACCAGCGTGATAAGCAGCTGTGCTGAACCGCCCACAGCCCAGCGGGGTTTCCAGTACTTTTGACGTCTGCAAACGTCCACTGACATTCAAGGCAAATACATAGGCTGTCCACGTTAAACTGAGCACTTTCGAAAGCCCTGCGTGAGATCTAATTGCATGCACGTTGTGTATCCTACCGCCATATGTAAAATTAACATCCCCATGGGCCTGATCACTTTATTCGTGCGTCGGTCAAGTGAATCTGCGTAGTCATTAGAAAAGAAAATATCTTACAAAATTTTGTTATTCTTATACCCGTGTGCATTTAAAAAACAGATATTAAAATTAATCAATTTACTGTTATAAATGCTGACCTGACCATTTTGACTCAGACATCTTTGTCAACTTACATGGCGCTTGCCAGGATGTGTGTCCGTTAAAACACATGCAGGTAGGCGCAGTGACTTTTTTCAGAGGTTGAGTTCCAAAGTGTTCAAATAACCGTAAACAACCTATAGAAGTCAGTCGCTTACACCCACCATTGCAGGAAGACCAGTTCTCCTGGTGTCTGTTTCCTAACGTACTGTCGCTCAATCGGCTCACACCACACCGGACATGCTTACTATGCTCTACGGTGTTCAATATTGGCTGGTAATCAGCCACTATGGTGCACAGTTAATTTTGTCCCAATCAAACGTATTTTACTTGTGTGAAAGCATGTACAATCTCTAGTGCCCTATTTGTGGTTAAAAACAACTTTTTTTTTTTTCATTTTAGAAAATTATTATTGCTGGGCTTAACTGAAAATCCTAGAAATTCCCTTAGGCAGTATATATTTGTAAATTTTTTTGCGAATTATTTGGAACAGTCACTTTACTAATGATTATTCACGGTAAAGTGAGCACTTTTGAAAGCCCCCTCATTTGTAATAAAAAGTAATAAGTACATTTTATTTTATTTTATCCTTAGGCGTTAAGTTCCATATGCGGTGGAATCTATACACTGTGTTTATTACTCACATGGCAATATTTATTTTTAAAAAGGTAGTTAAAGGATAAAAAATGGTTGTAAGGAAAAAGTAACTAGCGCCTCAGATGTGCTCACTTTACCATGAACAGACTATACTAGCGAGNAAAAAATGGTTGTAAGGAAAAAGTAACTAGCGCCTCAGATGTGCTCACTTTACCATGAACAGACTATACTAGCGAGTACTTAAGAATACAGCGGCATATACCGCGAATTCCAGCTGCAAACACCAGCAAAATGGCGACACTGTCCAGCAAAATGTTGACAATCAGTGTCTGGTAACCTACTCGCCAGCCCGCGGCCCAGCCAATAGGGAGCCTTTCACAGCACGCGGTTTGTCACGCAGACACAATGCCAGTCCCCAGAGTACTCGCGCAGCCAATCAGAGAATTGGTATGCCCACATCAAAGGAACTGTCGCCTCATTTCGGCTATGTACGTATTTACTCAGTGATGCAACTGTCACAAAAATATGACGTATAACATGCAAAAAATCGGTATTGACCCTGCCGGGAATCGAACCCAGATAGCTGTGGTGGCTGGACGATGCGCTGAAAGTGCGCGTGACGCACTATCCTCGTGTCTAGAGTGCCACACTTCCACGCTAGAAAAAATTACTTTCCTTGCTGCAACACATGATTTGTTATTATGATGGTTTTATTGAACTGTGTCCATTGCCGACCATGAAACTAAATAGCAATCTCGCACACACACTCACACACAACTCGGCAATAAAAAAGACCAAAACACCCTATACAACACCACAGACAGATAATTAGGAAAAGCTGTTTTTTCCTGTTCAATGAAAAATAAATATATACATAATTAAAATGACAAAAATGGACGAACAGCTTAATATTACAAAACACGACAGACAAATAAAGCAAACACATGTGTGGTGTTTTCGTTTTCGTCGTGTTGTCTTTTCTTTTAGTTTGCTTTCTTTGCCGAACCTGTTTAATAATAAGCTATTCGTCTATCTTTTAGTCGTTTTAATTACATACATATTTGGTTCTCATTGACAAGGAAACAGTTTTTCCTAATTATCTGTATTTGGTGCTGTATAGGGTATTTTTGGTCTTTTGTCTTGCTGAGTTGTGTGTGTGAGAGATTTTTATTTAGTCTCATGGTCGCCAATGGACATAATCCAATCAAACCATCATAATAACCTGAACTCACCATTGCCATTAAACTTCAAAAATAAAACATGATTTGTTGCTGAAAAACAAATCTGGTTAAATATGAACCACTGCAAAGTAGGTCGGCCATAAACAACCATTTTCTTTGACCTGTGCATCAATGGCATTGGTAACCTTGCATTGTCGTTAAGATAGTATAGCAGTGGTACAGCTGTGGTATTTTGGCCTTTAAACAATTTTGTCGATTATTTAATGAATTTAAAACGTTTCTCTGCGTACTGAAAACTAAAATGTACAAAAAATCAATTAAGGTTTTTTTTTTGTAAAATATAATATTCATTTTAAGTAATATTTATTTAAATTGAACGAAGCAAGCTTACGGTAAAATTTTTTTTTTTTTTTTTGCCTTTATAAAACTGTTTTGTAGTGTAGTCCACGCAAGAATGTAGGGAGCGCAAGGGAAAAATTTNTTAAACCATTTTGTCGATTATTTAATGAATTTAAAACGTTTCTCTGCGTACTGAAAACTAAAATGTACAAAAAATAAATTAAGGGTTTTTTTTTTTGTAAAATATAATATTCATTTTAAGTAATATTTATTTAAATTAAACGAAGCAAGCTTACGGTAATATTTTTTTTTTTGCCTTTATAAAACTGTTTTGTAGTGTAGTCCACGCAAGAATGTAGGGAGCGCAAGGGAAAAATTTAACTTCTGTTCCGTAGCTGTTGTTTCACACTGCTAAGAAATCGTTGCCGCAAATCGTCATAGAGATTTAAATTTTACCAGTCTGGTGAAAATACAATTTATGGAATTAGTAAAATTAATTAAATGGATACCAGATGTATGTACTACAGTTTAGCGGAAAAAAATTATTTTATTCGACGATGATACGAACTAGTGAATAGTTTCAGAAATGATTATTAAAAGTATTATTTCTTCTATATTAATTGTAATTATTTAATACCATGCTGTATTTATTTTGTATTTGTACTAAGATTTGATTGTAAAATAGTTGCCGAAGATATTTTTAACGCTACAAATAAAGTACAGTAAATATCACAAAACCTTAGTTTAGACTTTGTAAAACTAACTTCGAATTTTAACAAGCAAATGTAGTAAGGCTTCAAGTTTAATATAAACATTGAGCTACATAAATATTTTGGCATATTTCCTAAAATAATGAGCCATAGTTATGCAGTATTTCAGCTATATATTTACACAAAACTGTTTCGCAACAAGTTACCAAGGAATTGTTTGTTACAAGTTCAGAAATATTAAACTGTGCATATATGGGCGTTAACATTCTGAATCGGTAAGTACACCTGTACATTTATACGAGGCGCCATAGAATGGGACGAATATAAAACTAATAACAAAAAAAATTAAATATTAGTTAAATGGAAAAAATGAAAAGAGTTATTACGTAGAAAATGTCCTTGTTTATTAACATTGAAAATTTTTTTTTATCGATATTCACTTCCACGTTGCTATTAAATTCATTACTATGTGAAATAATAAGATATATGTGTTATTACGGGACCCACTGAAAGAGTTTCATTAGATAGATGTACTGTGAATTCGTCTGCAGTAGTTTGTCACTGTGCATTAGCGCCTAAGTCACGTGCACCTGAAATGTTCCGCCCGTCCCTGAACGCAGCAGTACCTGAAATGCCACTGATACTGCCATCACCTTGGGGAAAAGTCGAGCGTGCCCGAGGGTTAGGTATGAGAGACTCCGAAGGCGATCGCAGAATAAAAATTGCGCTGCGAAGTGCTGTATGTTGATCAGTATTCAGGGCCCCTCGGTCGCATAAAGCCGTTTCCGGAGAGGAATTCAGGCAATCTGCTCTAAGAAGAGCAGTTCACAGGCCGCCCGTGGGCTTGCAAGGCGAAGAGCGTCCCAGAGGAAATACTGCGACCCCGTCATGCTCAAGAGGCCGAGCAGTAAAAACCATTCGTGGCACATCAACCGGAAGTAAACTCACGCATATAACCAATTAAATCTCCATTGCCTTGACGAAGTCAAATATTAAGGCCTGAGGGACAACGTTTGGGTTTTTCAACCTTCCCCTAAATATTACTGAAGTAAGCGTGACGCAAAAAGAAATTTAATTCAGAATATTTGCATTTAAAAGGCTACTGATACGTATAAGAAATAATAATATTCATAATAGTATAACGAATTTCTCATCAGTTCTGGCAAGAACATAAATTGTTTGTTTTCACGCTAGCGCAAGTACTGTCTAATGCAGCAGTAAACATAGCACTTAGCCGTAAATGTTAATGTTATGCACTGCACGAGCAACTATCATGGTTTCATTTGCAGCAGAAACATTCTGTGCAGTTTCATAAAAAGGTCAAAGGAAATCATTCACAACTTAATTTCACTATTGATAAAATATAAAAATAGAAAACATGCGTTCAGTATAAATGTTAAGCCGAAGTATTTGGTAATAGTAAACTGAATGGTTGATATCGCCATTTGTGTTTTTTTGCTTAACATATTTATTTGACATCCATAGCTTACACCTACAGAGGATGGACAAAATAATATGAACACCATGCAATATAGTACATTTTGTTGCATGTTGGCAACACTGCTTCCGTGTAAATAATGCGACGCGTATGTATTGCACAGTTTACGTGCCAAGTCTTGTAGGTTATATTTCATATTATACGCTTTGTTCTGCGACGATTAAAACAAGCGATCGGTGAAATGTGTGATCTCTCAGACTTCGAAAGAGGGCAAATCGTTGGTGCTCGGTTAGCGGGAGCGTCTGTGACGAAAACAGCTGAATTGTTTAACGTTTCACGAGCGACAGTATCCACGGTAATGACAGCATACACAAAACATGGTAAAACATCATCGGCGAAGAGGAATAGTGGGCGAAACCCAAAGTTAACTGACAGAGACCGACGAACATTAAAAAGAATTGTGGCCAGACAACATAAAACTACCGCGGCAAAAGTGACAGCAGAACTCAACACTCACTTGAGTAATACTGTTTCGACAAAAACAGTACGGCGGGAGCTCCACAAAGCTAACATTCATGGAAGGGCTGCAATTGCGAAACCCTTTATAACGGAAGCCAACGCTAAGCTGCGAAAGAAGTGGTGCCACGATCATAAAACCTGGACACTTGATGATTGGAAGAATGTGGTATGGTCCGATGAATCATCGTTTACATTGTTTCCTACAAACGGCCGGGTTTATGTATGGAGAACCCCAAAAGAAGCCTACGATCCGGACTGCCTGCTTCCTACAGTCAAGCATGGGGGAGGTTCCGTTATGATTTGGGCGGCTATATCGTGGTATTCAGCTGGTCCTCTCATTCATATCACTGGCCGGATTACTGCGAATGAATATCTCGACATCCTCAATGATGAAGTTCTTACTATGACTAGCATATTGCTGCCAAACACTGCCATATTCCAAGATGATAATGCGCTCATACACACAGCCAAAAAGGTTCAGTCTTGGTTTGAGAAGCCAGACCTCAACATAATTGAACCGTTATGGGGGAGTTTTAGAGCAGAGAGTGAGGAGCAGATTTCCATCTCCAACATAATTGAAGCAATTGGCGGATGTTTTGGTAAAATAATGGGACAACATTCCGTTGGAAACTATTCAGACATTCTACGAAATCTATTGCGCGAAGAATTGCAGCGACCGGCGGAAGTGTAAGAGTCACCTGGTGGTGACGCTTGGAGTGCCCACTGGGGATCTCCGGTGGGGCCTGCTCATCGAAGATTGGGTGTCCCCCTGCTGCTGCAAAGGCTGCCAACCTAAACTCCTAAATGGGGTAGTGATGCGAATATATAGCCTAGCACTGCTCAAGTCCATATCCACCTCCTCGCGGTTGGGCTGGTAACATGGTGGCCACACCATGGCTAACGGAGTGAGGGCGACTGAAGGCGGTAACGGCCTGGCTGTGCACAGATATTCAGTTACGGCGAGGTTATGTGCAGTCTCCAGTGGCTGTATATATTCTTCACCTTGCGGTGAAGACCCGCGAACCGAATTGCACTCCCCAAGCTAAGGCTCGATTTGGCAAGTCGGGCTGATCTCGGGGTGGCGGAGCTCCAATGAAGGGACTGTCTGGCGTCCTGGAGGGGCTGGGCTGTCCCGGGTGAAAACTCAAGTGTGCATGTCTGAAAATTGTGGGTACCCAGGGGATCAGTGTGAAAGCCCTGGCTTAGGCCGTGCTGATCGCGAGTCGGACTCTGGGTGGCATTGGTTGAACCTTCTGCTTAGAAGGAGATCTGGAGGTGTGTGTTTGCCTGGAGGGCTGGGCCTGGAGTGCCTGTAAAGTCAGCAGCAGCTGCCGTGGAACGCAAGCGTGCTGACTTGCCACAGGCCGAGTTTCGAAGGGTTGATGCACGCTAACGAAGTGTCGACGGTCTGGTCCGCCTAGTAAGAGGACTCGTTTAAAAGCGGGTTTGTAGAGTGAGGATAGCACTCGGCCCCATCAAGGTGGCACGTGCGGATTCAACTTCGTACTCTGCTGTTGATAGGTGAGGTAGAACCATCCTCGGATGGAGAACATCCACCCACTGCGATTGGAAAGGGCGTATACTCTTTCTATTGATAGCATTCAACTGCTCCTAATTAGGGGTTCTGTTCAAGCCCCAATTAGACATGTTCTGGACAAAAAGCCTGGAAGAGTGCACTTCCACATCATGATGCCTGATGTGATTCTGTCTGTAGTGACAATATATGCCTGGAAATCCTGTACCGAAGTGCACTCTATTACTAAGCTCAGGAATAGCGTCTCCTGTTTAACCCTTGTGGTACAGGTACAGGAGGGAGAGCTTTGGAGAACAACAATAACTGCACAGATTGCAGTAAACACATGTCCTAAAAGCAAATGTTGGCCCAACACCTTATTAATAAATAAATATTGTGTATATGTCAGGTGTTCAAATTATTTTGTCCATTTCCTGTATATATTTAAAAAAGGTAGATTTTTTTTTTCTGAGTGCGCCTATGTATCGCAGTGTTTGTTACATTAGCAGTACAAAATGTTTCGTGCTGTTTACTTCTCCCCCCACCGTAGCTCACACTTAATCGCTGTTACATATCTGCGATATAAGCCACAACATTCGATAAAAAATATCGTGGAAAATCTGCTGCAATTACGTTTCATCTTGGGTTAAGAAATTAATTATCACGTTGTTAAATAATCTGTATCCTTGTCGTCGAAACACCATAGCAATAAGAGCTAAATTTTTACCTGTAACCTAGCAACAAAAGACAAAGGAAAAAAAATCACTGCATAACTGATTTTAGAAAAAAATAATAATTGTAAACAGAATAATATATTCCACGAAAACAAACATTAACATTACCCATAAAAAAGTAAGTATTTCTTTTCTTCGAGCAGCAAGGATTCTCTTTCTTTNTTGTCGTCGAAACACCATAGCAATAAGAGCTAAATTTTTACCTGTAACCTAGCAACAAAAGACAAAGGAAAAAAATCACTGCATAACTGATTTTAGAAAAAAATAATAATTGTAAACAGAATAATATATTCTACGAAAACAAACATTAACATTACCCATAAAAAAGTAAGTATTTCTTTTCTTCGAGCAGCAAGGATTCTCTTTCTTTAGGAATAGTGGCATTGTCTCTATTCCTTTGTCGATGTTTATGAGCAAAATAAAGACATATGAATGCCAGCACTTAAATTGCTGTATATGCAAAATGGACTGTCGCAAGGCAGAGATTTTCGGCCAAGGACCATAATAGTTCTTTCTGGCGGGAAAACTGAATTTAACATGGAGCACATGAAAGAAACTTAAACTGCGCGCCATACATATACGATCTTACTCTAAGGTTACAAACAGCCCTGCTTTTGGCCACTGTCTCTTGGAAATGGGCACATAGGAGAAGCAGGTAACTAGAGAACACAGCGTAGAATTTATCATATGGTAAGTTCAGAACTGCGAAGGTAAATTAGTTTTCAAGCTCCAGAGTATCTCTGGAACAATAGTAAATTCGTGTAGTGTTAAAAAGCAGATACAATAGTTATGTACTCTAATCAACAGTAATGAATGGATTTGGAAATATGAATGGGTATGAACGAAATTGGTCACCGCCACAATATATTCTGTTATTCTTTACATAATGTGTCATGGTACAATCTGCTCCTTTACAGCCCAACCACTCGCGCTCTAGCGGATTCCAGGAATCGTCAGTGACGTCACCAATGTCACCGTCCTTGTGACATTGTTCAAGCGCCCAGACATCTGGCGAGCAGTATAACGGGACACCCCGCAGTCTGTAAGAATTAATTGTGCCTGGCAACACAGTTATAGCCAAGAAGAGCTCATGTGCCTATTTTTTTTACGCAAAAATACTTTTTGGTTTAAAGCTTTACATGGTTTGCGAATGTGGCAAAGTAATCTTTGTCGATTATATCAGAAATTCTATCATTCAGACATAGAGAAAGTAAAATTTTAGTATTCTATTAACTTTAAATATTTAAAGCGTNACGAAAACAAACATTAACATTACCCATAAAAAAGTAAGTATTTCTTTTCTTCGAGCAGCAAGGATTCTCTTTCTTTAGGAATAGTGGCATTGTCTCTATTCCTTTGTCGATGTTTATGAGCAAAATAAAGACATATGAATGCCAGCACTTAAATTGCTGTATATGCAAAATGGACTGTCGCAAGGCAGAGATTTTCGGCCAAGGACCATAATAGTTCTTTCTGGCGGGAAAACTGAATTTAGCATGGAGCACATGAAAGAAACTTAAACTGCGCGCCATACATATACGATCTTACTCTAAGGTTACAAACAGCCCTGCTTTTGGCCACTGTCTCTTGGAAATGGGCACATAGGAGAAGCAGGTAACTAGAGAACACAGCGTAGAATTTATCATATGGTAAGTTCAGAACTGCGAAGGTAAATTAGTTTTCAAGCTCCAGAGTATCTCTGGAACAATAGTAAATTCGTGTAGTGTTAAAAAGCAGATACAATAGTTATGTACTCTAATCAACAGTAATGAATGGATTTGGAAATATGAATGGGTATGAACGAAATTGGTCACCGCCACAATATATTCTGTTATTCTTTACATAATGTGTCATGGTACAATCTGCTCCTTTACAGCCCAACCACTCGCGCTCTAGCGGATTCCAGGAATCGNCTTTACATAATGTGTCATGGTACAATCTGCTCCTTTACAGCCCAACCACTCGCGCTCTAGCGGATTCCAGGAATCATCAGTGACGTCACCAATGTCACCGTCCTTGTGACATTGTTCAAGCGCCCAGACATCTGGCGAGCAGTATAACGGGACACCCCGCAGTCTGTAAGAATTAATTGTGCCTGGCAACACAGTTATAGCCAAGAAGAGCTCATGTGCCTATTTTTTTTACGCAAAAATACTTTTTGGTTTTTGCGAATGTGGCAAAGTAATCTTTGTCGATAATATCAGAAATTCTATCATTCAGACATAGAGAAAGTAAAATTTTAGTATTCTATTAACTTTAAATATTTAAAGCGTNCTATCATTCAGACATAGAGAAAGTAAAATTTTAGTATTCTATTAACTTTAAATATTTAAAGCGTTGGCAAAAAAAACCTGCTGGTCTCAACGAAGTGCACTATGATAGTAGGGAGGGCGTGACATCTCGTCGACAGCGAGGTTACNAAAAAAACCTGCTGGTCTCAACGAAGTGCACTATGATAGTAGGGAGGGCGTGACATCTCGTCGACAGCGAGGTTACTGGAGACGCAGAAAGGGGGTCAGAGAAGAGTGGGGAAGGAATATCACCACTATCAGTATTTTCCTGCAATGACTCCGGGTAACCATGGAGAACAGAAATCAGGATGGCCGAACCGGGATTCGAACCCAGGTTCTCCCGAATGCAAGTTCGAATCTCACTCGGTGCGAACAACACAATAGTGAAAAGTGTATGCTTAAGGGGTTATTTCCACCGTCTGCTTAAGCAAACACTTGTGGCTCGAGGAATATAAAACTTTAAATAATGCATTAAGGAAGTTCGGTTTAAAAAATNCTGCTTAAGCAAACACTTGTGGCTCGAGGAATATAAAACTTTAAATAATGCATTAAGGAAGTTCGGTTTAAAAAATGCGCTATGAACTCGCATTTTCAAACAATGCTCAGGTGTTTAGAAGGAAGTATTTTGTTACAACGAAAAATAGCATTTGTATAATTTCTGGTTCAGTTGTTTCAGTGTTGTTACTCTAAGCAANAAGTATTTTGTTACAACGAAAAATAGCATTTGTATAATTTCTGGTTCAGTTGTTTCAGTGTTGTTACTCTAAGCAAGTAGCTCGAAGTCTTCGCTTTATAACCGAATACTATACGTAGACTGTCTACCTAACACGGACTACATACCTCGGCACTTTTTCCATTGAAGTGCCATAATTTACGGATAATGTTTTGACAACTCATTAGATAAAGTTAGAAATAAATGTATAAATCTACTTAAGTATATTTTGAAACACAAAAAGCAGAACATAAAACAGAAAACAACAAACCACAATTTCAATATTTATAAACATGCATCTCAAATTAATGAAAACTGACCGATGACCTCGCGACGGACCACCAGTGGTCAAGGGAATTAAGTTTGAAGGCCACTGCAGTCAGGGCCATAAAAAATTAATTAAGAAATTAAACATTAAAATGCACCCCTTATCAAAACAACAGACGTGAATATTCCGTCAGAATGTGTTTTTGCAACAATGCAACTGTACTTCCCAAATTAATTAGCAGAAGGTAGAATATGAAGATGTCCGAGAAAATTAATGTCTGCAGTGCTCAGCGGATCACGGTATCGTTCTTTCTGAGCACACAGGAGCAAAGCTTATTTCCACAGAGCTCGGGGGGAAAAAAATGCTTCGGAGCAGGAGGGGGTTGGCGATACGAGAATGCAACAACGAAAGAGACACGAGAATTAAAAGAAAATGGGGAAGTCGCTCGCTGCCGTAACGACGTTTGGCGCGGTCCCCGCGGAGGAAGGCAGGGGCCGGGGAAATAAAAAAAAACACGCCCAAAACATCGACGTGGAAACTAATTTCCCGTTCCCCCGGCTGCAGCTTGATTGACCGCGCCGTGGGAGCCGCCTAGTGCCGGACGACGGCGCCCCTCGCAAGAATTAACTTCGTTTCCTGCAGACACATCGCTGGCATTCGGATGAAACATGGCGCTGTCGCATCGACCCCCGAGGTTCTGCACACAGTCGGCACGTCGCCAGAATAACACTCATTTTAAAGACACGACATCTTGTTTCCGCACTGATCGGAAAGCTATAGGTGTGTTGGAGATAATTATGAGCTTTTGAGTGAGTGAGTGAAGAGATTTAGGAGACTCTTAACATGGAGGTCCTGACAGCCGATGAGGATGAAGTGAGAAAGAGTATGGTTCAGTGTCGGAATGAAGGGGTGGGGGAAACAGGAGATCCCAGAGAAAACCTGCCGACCAGCTTGGGAGGCGGGTAGTCTAACCACTACACCACTGCGGCCCCTTCAGAGTTTTTGAAAAGCTTAAGAATTTCTTTCAGCACACTAATGTATCCTTCCGCCACATGAAACACAGAACTAGCGTTCAGTATCCATGCGTTGATTACGCGACATTTTGATATTTTTACAGACACTGGGTGTTCGGAAAACGTTCGACATAATTTCAAAAGGTGTAAGAGCACGTCGAGAGAAACATTTTGATATAAGGAACGTGTCTCCGGAAACTCCCCCCTACCGAGCTATACGCGTCCAACGATGCGCGCATCATTTGAATTAGGCGCGCTTCCTGGGCCGATCACGCGCGTGCCGGAGTGGAGCCGGCCTACAGGCGGATAGCAGACGACAGTCGCCAGTCCCCGCGCGCGACGGCAAACAGCTGATCGCAGTGCATAAACAAACAAAGAAATGTGAAGCACGGCTCACATTTACACGAGCTGTTCGAAGTGACGTCCTCCGACTCGCAAGCAGACGTTAACGCGGCCAACCATGTTGCTACGCACTCTGCCAAAAACACCGTGCGTTTATTGAACCTCAAAGCAGGCGGCAAGAATTCTCGCAGACGAGTCCTTCCCTCCACGTGTTTTTGGTAAACAAGACTTTCGACGTAACCGCACAATAAAATGTTTAAAGGTATTAAGTCGTGAGACCTGGGGGGATTGGGGGGCAAGCTACCGGGCCTCCTCTCCCCACCTGTATACTCCGCTCGGCCCGCACGAGATTGGCCCAGGCAGCACGATTGTTTGTCTCGGCTTGTCCTACCGCCCCTTTAAGTTATGCCCAGCAATTTCCGAACAACCCAGTATGAACGCTTCGTGTTCTCTTGCCTACATATTTTAAAATTAAAACATAAGTGTTAAAAGTCCAAAAACCCGATATGTTTTTGTTTTTTTACGTTCCTCGGTGATGGCTTTGTTTAGAAACGACAGAGTAATTGTTCGACTACTGTGAAAATTAGATTTAAATTGTACATTATTAATTGCCTAACGATAAATATACATTAAGTGAAGAAACACGGGGAGAAAATTTTAGTATCCAAGATAACCATTCGACCAAACAAAATAACTAAACAAAATGTTCTGTTCCAAAAGAGATATTAAAGAAGTTAGTTTCATTCTGAGTGAATTTCCTGAAAGTTATCTTTAATCGTTCAGTACCGCGTCAACCAATGACAGGCTATACCTTCTCTGATTGGCCCAATCCTTTGCTCATTGGAGGAGGTGGAGGCTTCTCAGAGAAGAAGCAAGAAATGTTTTCTTTTAAAAACACACCTCCTCGTGACTGACGACAGGATTACACACATTCAGATGATTCTTCTTTAAAATGTGTGGTAAGTGTATGTTCTTAAAAATATTTATCTGTTTTGCATGGTTATTTTAGTTCTTAATATTTTCTTCTCCTGTGGTGTAGTTTTCCTACGCTTGGTCACATTTTTTTTAAGTCCGTAGGCAATTGACAAATTCGAATTAAATTCTGAATGTATTTCATTCACGCCATCGTCATTTAGACGAAAACAATGCATTTTACGGTCTAAAATGGTGTCCGTTTTTGTCAGAAAACATTATAACATCGTATAAAACTTTTGAATTATCGCAATAATAAAACTATTTAGCACTCGTCTATCATATGCGTCTTAATATTTTCCTTTAAATTATTCCGTTAANTTATCGCAATAATAAAACTATTTAGCACTCGTCTATCATATGCGTCTTAATATTTTCCTTTAAATTATTCCGTTAAAGTGTAGATATTTACAGAAAATTAATAAAAGAAAAAATCTGCACACTGCTGCGGATTAGCGGACGGCACGATGTAACTCGTTGTTGGTGCACACGTAGAGCTTATTTTACTGTGACACGTGGATGTCCGGCGAACTGCAGGAAACTATAAAAACGATAAGGGAGTTATCCTGGGCAATCAAGAAGCCTTAACGCTGTCAACATACAAGCGTTAATGAACTACGGATGAAGACAGTATGTTACGAAAACAAATGGTGCCTTAATCGATTCAAATAATTATCTTCCCTCCACGTTCCCATGCCTTTTTTTTTATGCTGCGCCGTAATTTCTGGACTTTGTGANGATTCAAATAATTATCTTCCCTCCACGTTCCCATGCCTTTTTTTTTATGCTGCGCCGTAATTTCTGGACTTTGTGATTAATGAATGAATCCCGAGAAAAATATTATCATGTCAAATTTTATGAGTATTTTTTTTTAATATGTCCCCTTTATCTTGAACGAAAATCGAGGTAAAGAACTGTAATTTCAATTTACGCGGGTAATAAAACATAAATATTGGATCAGTACTACATACATCAAATAATACGGAACTGCATCACGTTATCTCTCTTCCGCTAAGCTGTTCCTACTATAGTTTATGTTGCTACAGTAATTTGTTGGAGAAAAAATCTGTTCATGAGAAAACCATATATATTAGCATTCTTCATGAGTGTCTGTAGCCAAAATATCTTAACGTAGAATCCATAGAATCTTCTTTTATTATCTCTGCGGATTTTCCTAAAAATAGTTACGTCCGTAAGTTCTTCTATAGTAACTTCAAGCACAGATGATGTTTCCAAAAAATACAGGACATTAAGATGTTGCCACCCATGCAGCNTTCTTCTATAGTAACTTCAAGCACAGATGATGTTTCCAAAAAATACAGGACATTAAGATGTTGCCACCCATGCAGTTTGTATGAATGGCTAACAATGACTGCGTTTGCCATTTTTTGTGATTTCTTTCTACAAGCATAGCTACCCTATGTATTTTGAAACCTTTACTGTACTTGGGTGTAATACCCAAGAGCCTTGTTTGAAAACGGTTCACTATAATATTGGATAAAAAAATTAATTACTCTAAATCAATGTGATTTACCTTTCAGCTAGCAAAATCTGCTATACTGAACTTTTACTTGCTGTAGTTTCTAGAGTTTACAAATCTCTACTAATTTCTACGGAATTTCACAGGTCGACGGAAAATGCTCCCAATGAAATATTCTTGTGTATGCTCCTTTTCATACAATGGATAGTCAAATTTCCTTGGATAAATGATACGTTAATATCCGTATCTTATTTTAATACAAATACTAATAAAAATCGTATATTTTTTTTACATTAGTCTTAAAAATCTATGAGATCATTCCATTATTTGCTTTCTGACTTTGTACTTGAATACTGCATAGACGTAATGTCCATGAAATAGAGGCAGTTAATAGTATCATTAAGGGGGACTGTCGTCCCTAATTATAATCGAAATATAATTGAAAATCCCACGAATTACGATATAATGTACTGTACTGGTTAAGAAAATGCTATTCGGTGGCAGATAATTGATTCAATATTTAATTATTACTGTTTATTTATTTTCTAAATAATATGCCTGACAATTTTTAGATATAATATGTTTTCTCAAGAACCCCAAATGTATTTTTATCAGCTTCGGTAGATTGCTAAGCTTTTGAAACATGATTGAGAGTCACGATATTTTGTTTTGTAACATCAAACAAAAGATATATTGTATTCAGATTACATTAGAATGACAATATCAAATATTGATTTTATACTTATAGAAAGAATGCAAACGAACCGACTTTTTAAACGCAGGATGGCGTAAAGAGTATTTCACAGATTTTAACATAAGAACTATTATCTATAATAGAGGTAGGCGAACACCAAAACCCCTACCAGGAATTTTGTAATCAGTTGAGTTCCACTTAGGACAACGCCTTCGCTGACCAGATTNCGAACACCAAAACCCCTACCAGGAATTTTGTAATCAGTTGAGTTCCACTTAGGACAACGCCTTCGCTGACCAGATTGTTGTCACTCGATATTTATGTCTGAGATTGATGAAATATCCACGTTTTATATTAAAATAAAATAAAGTGTGCATAGTTCTTCTTGTCTGACACTGCGTTATCGAGTTTAGTTTCCTTGCTGTACAGATGCACGCATTAAAACTAAGTTAAATATTACTTGATGGAAGAATCTTCAAAATTTAACGGAATAACACAGTCCTGCTATATTACAGTATAGGAAAATTGTTAGCAGTATAACGAAATAAAGCAATTTTTGTTGTGATTTTAAATTTATTCTCAATTTTTCTATCTCACGAAAAGAATGTTAAAAGTGAATATGGATATACAGGAAAAGAACCTCTGGTTACGAATACATACTTGGTAAAAAGTGTTTACTTTTTATAATGAGGAAACAGTTTTTAGGAACATATTTATGGAAGATCAATCTCAGTACATAATTATATATACAAGTCCTCGTACAATATATAGTCTGTTCACGGTTTCTTCACACTTTTTTAACCAAACTTTTGAAAAATCACCCCATGCATGACGTGTTTAGATGTATACTAAATACGTAATGTAACACTAGCGTTTTATACTTGTATTAACATCAAAGTACCTTATTTTTGGTCAAAAGCCACTTTTAATTTTTTTCATCTACAAATTATAATATTTCATATATAATAAATATGAATAAAAACAGGGAGAAAATTAGTGTGTTGGTGACGCCTAGTAAGAAATAGTTCTTACGCAAAATTATATTACACAGAGTGCGCACGAATGCGGTGCGTTGTCCCTTTGGTGAAATAAGACTCGGTTAAGCTTTGTTTTTCATGAGGCGGAGGAATATCATGAAAGTAGAACTTTAGCAGGACTTCAGAAAAGTTGGAAGTAACAGTGAATGGACTATAAACATTCCTTTTCCCATCAAAACCTATTTTCTAAGCCATCAGTTCTTCTCTGCGCAGCATCTCACAGTAAGTAGTCTACCATCATGCCAATATTTACTTATTTTTATTATTTAATAGGTAAATGCTGAAATCAAATATGTCATTTTGTAAAAATCTTTAAATTAGAACTAAAAAATTTCTAACTATTTTTTTAACGCAATCAGTGTCTACGAAATTTGTCATGGTTGACAAAATAAAAGTGAAAATTATCGGTGGGAGTACTNGCTTTGTTTTTCATGAGGCGGAGGAATATCATGAAAGTAGAACTTTAGCAGGACTTCAGAAAAGTTCGAAGTAACCGTGAATGGACTATAAACATTCCTTTTCCCATCAAAACCTATTTTCTAAGCCATCAGTTCTTCTCTGCGCAGCATCTCACAGTAAGTAGTCTACCATCATGCCAATATTTACTTATTTTTATTATTTTATAGGTAAATGCTGAAATCAAATATGTCATTTTGTAAAAACCTTTAAATTAGCACTAAAAAATTTCTAACTATTTTTTAACGCAATCAGTGTCTACGAAATTTGTCATGGTTGACAAAATAAAAGTGAAAATTATCGGTGGGAGTACTTTTCATAGTGGTCCAGTACACGAGTTGGATCTCAACCTATTTGATTGATAACTTTAGCCCACGTGGTCTTCCACCGACATTCTCGGTATATAAACATGGGTAAAATGACTTGCACTTACTCGTCACAATTCCCTATGTATTACTTCAAAATAAAGTTTACTTATGTTAATTCATGAAAAGCATTATTATTATGTTTTGATTTCTGACTGTGCTAGGGGTTACTTATGTTAGGCGGTTTTCGTCGCGATTGCGCAGGATTAACACAAACACAGATCGGCTTAAGATACAAGGTACGTTGGTATACAAGCATTATAATTAATCCGCAAAAAACACGCAGAAATGATTTCCAGACACGTCTGGGCATGTTCTTGCATAATTTCATGCACGTAAATTGTTTGAAAGTAGTCGAAATTACGCATATGCTCTGTTTTATGCTCATATACTGAAATTCGTTGAGGCGTTATTGTCAAAAAGCATCAATTATTTATAGTTTTAAAAAATTGTTTTTTGTTTTCGTAAAAATTCAAACCACAGGAAATTAAATACACTAAAGTATATAAATATGTTACTTAGATATTGTATGTTACACGTGCGTGTATACAAATAAAAAGTTATATAAATATTAATTTAAAATTTGACCATAAAACGTGAACACATAAAAATTGCCGTAAAATGTAAACTTAAAAAGAGAACGTAGAACATTTAATCATGAACGTTGAACGATAAATTACAGTCGAGGATGTTTCTGCGTCAAAAAAGTTGTAAAATAACGATTGAATTTAACTTATTAAGTATAGGTGGTTATAAAGGTGAAACCTGAAGTTCCATGCTGATGCAGACTTGAGAAATGAGGATTGTGAACTTTAAAACCTTTATTCAAACACGGCCCTTCATTAAACAATATATCATTACAAAAACAATAATACTAACTTAACTGCAACTGCATCACAACGTGATGGTTCTCAGAAGTAAAGTTGTTCGTGTTATTTCGCATATCAAGGACAAGTATAAACACAAATTACTTAAAACGCCTTCTATTCTTTATCTTCAGAATTAATCTACGTTTTCTGAAATGTGTTCTGTCAGAATTCCTTTAAATTCTGGCTTTTTATACGTGCTGTATATTAAGAAGAACATTAATTAACTATATACAAGACCATAAAAATCCAAATTGTTGCAATTAACGTACTGTAAAAAAGAGTTCAGTTAATGTGTACGTGAAAATAAAGTGAATAAAATGAATTACACAGTGATTGTTAATTAATCACTTGTAACTACGTGCTTCCGTGTCCGGTATACGTAGTACACCAATTAAGTTCAGAATAATTTAGAGTATACTCTGGCTGTGAAAAGAATTTTAGAAATTTTTCACTTCCGTTGAGGTATTTTGTCTAAAAAAACACAAGTTCTCAGCTTCAGCTATAAGTAATGCAATCTAATAACCTTAAAGTATGCGTCCTATAAAAATTAAGCTTTAAAAATATTCTCCTTCTTTTGCTTTGGTCATATATTTCAAGCGTTTTTTAACCTATTTGTTCAACGAATTAAACGAATGTTTTAAATTAATCGNCTTCAACGAATTAAACGAATGTTTTAAATTAATCGTTCCCGCTGTGTTGATTTAGTTGATTCACGGTTTCTTCGAATGTTTTGAAACAAACCTATGAAAAATCACTCTAATACAAATATGTTAACCTGTTTTTTTAAATAACTTGTATACCACAAGCATATAGCACTGATTAACTTTAAAAGTATTATATTTTTGAATAAATGAAACTTTAANATGATTTCCAGACACGTCTGGGCATGTTCTTGCATAATTTCATGCACGTAAATTGTTTGAAAGTAGTCGAAATTATGCATATGCTCTGTTTTATGCTCATATACTGAAATTCGTTGAGGCGTTATTGTCAAAAAGCATCAATTATTTATAGTTTAAAAAAATTGTTTTTTTTTTTCGTAAAAATTCAAACCACAGGAAATTAAATACACTAAAGTATATAAATATGTTACTTAGATATTGTATGTTACACGTGCGTGTATACAAATAAAAAGTTATATAAATATTAATTTAAAATTTGACCATAAAACGTGAACACATAAAAATTGCCGTAAAATGTAAACTTAAAAAGAGAACGTAGAACATTTAATCATGAACGTTGAACGATAAATTACAGTCGAGGATGTTTCTGCGTCAAAAAAGTTGTAAAATAACGATTGAATTTAACTTATTAAGTATAGGTGGTTATAAAGGTGAAACCTGAAGTTCCATGCTGATGCAGACTTGAGAAATGAGGATTGTGAACTTTAAAACCTTTATTCAAACACGGCCCTTCATTAAACAATATATCATTACAAAAACAATAATACTAACTTAACTGCAACTGCATCACAACGTGATGGTTCTCAGAAGTAAAGTTGTTCGTGTTATTTCGCATATCAAGGACAAGTATAAACACAAATTACTTAAAACGCCTTCTATTCTTTATCTTCAGAATTAATCTACGTTTTCTGAAATGTGTTCTGTCAGAATTCCTTTAAATTCTGGCTTTTTATACGTGCTGTATATTAAGAAGAACATTAATTAACTATATACAAGACCATCAAAATCCAAATTGTTGCAATGAACGTACTGTAAACAAGAGTTCAGTTAATGTGTACGTGAAAATAAAGTCAATAAAACGAATTACACATTGATTGTTAATTAATTACTTGTACCCCTTGCTTCCGTGTCCGGTATACGTAGTACACCAATTAAGTTCAGAATAATTTAGAGTATTCTCTGGCTGTGAAAAGAATTTTAGAAATTTTTCACTTCCGTTGAGGTATTTTGTCTAAAAAAACACAAGTTCTCAGCTTCAGCTATAAGTAATGCAATCTAATAACCTTAAAGTATGCGTCCTATAAAAATTAAGCTTTAAAAATATTCTCCTTCTTTTGCTTTGGTCATATATTTCAAGCGTTTTTTAACCTATTTGTTCATCGAATTAAACGAATGTTTTAAATTAATCGTTCCCGCTGTGTTGATTTAGTTCATCCACGGTTTCTTCGAATGTTTTGAAACAAACCTATGAAAAATCACTCTAATACAAATATGTTAACCTGTTTTTTTTAATAACTTGTATACCACAAGCATATAGCACTGATTAACTTTAAAAGTATTATATTTTTGAATAAATGAAACTTTAANAATAACTTGTATACCACAAGCATATAGCACTGATTAACTTTAAAAGTATTATATTTTTGAATAAATGAAACTTTAAGATATTATCTGATATAATTTCTTATATTCAATACGAATTAAAAACAGAGATAGCAGCGATGTTTTGGCAATGGCTAGAAAGAAATAGTTCACAGTTAAAATATGGTTTTAACCAAGTTTTCAGGTTTGCTATGTATAAATTAAATGTTGCCTATTGAATTATTTAAACTTTTAGGTATGCCTGATGGAAACATATATTTAATTGTTTCAGATAAAAATATCAGCGCAAAATACAGTGTGCAGGCCCTAGTAACATTGTGGTTTTTATTCGACCGAGGAAGAAACTTCAATAGGCTGTCGGCGGAGCGAAACTTCTCTCTCTCTCCCTCTCGATCTATTTATCTATATATATATATATATATATATATATATAGTCTTTGTCACTCGGGAAGTTTCGTACCGCTAGTAGTAGCAGGAAAATTAAATATGTTTTTAATTTTAGCATATTTCATACTTATAACAGCAAAAATAATGATTCTTGAATTTGGGATTTAAAATTGCAATGAGATTATTATTTTTGAATACCTATTAAAATAGATTTAGATGTGATGGCAGGAGGGTTATAAATCTGAAGTTGGCAGAAGTGGCGACCGGCTAGTGGCGACATAACATGGCATGTTGCTGTTGCTCAACGAAGCGTTAATTTTTCTTGCTCCGAAAAATACTTCAAATTGCCACATAAAGTTAGCACACGTTGTGTTTTTTTAAACCTACCGAGGCAAGTTGCGATGTAGTGATAAATATGTGTTTCCATAGCAGTAACAAATATACTGTAACGCGTGTCGTGACCACTGCGTCATGTTCGTTACGCTGGCCCGGTGTGTGTGAGATTCCATGTAATGGACGTGCGAAATTTATACGTTTTAACCGTGAACTGTTTTTATGACGAAGTTAATTACTTTAAAGTCACGTCTGTTTATTTATCACAACTTTGTAACATTGCCCTTAGTGTTTGAAACACAGTTGTGTAACGTGCTTACGTTTCTGTTATTTAAATGTTTGCCATAATTCCAACAAATTACTAAGCCAAGTCAGAAAATTTTTAATGAATAAGTAAATAAAGCTATGAAAAATTAAATACCTAAGCAAAGAAACATGAGCGTAGTAAAAGTTACAGTAGGTCTATTTGTGTGCATGTTCACCGATAATTTTTAAGTTTGTCGCTGCTACGTACAAAAATAAGTGTCACAAGTTGAGTGATTGAACTTGCTGTCTTTTTTGGTTGGACTGGTTGCTCCTTCGTTTTAATATTTATTCCAACTTAAGCTGCCCTTTTAACGAAACAACCCAAAACCCATCAATAACCAGAGGTTGTACTACAGTTCTTTCCCCCACAGTTGTAACAGGGTTGAACACAGTCGCGGTAAAATATTAACGAGCATTGCAGGATAGGTAATGTACTATATCGTGTTCATAAAATAATAACCGTAAGAAATATCGTCAATACAGACCTTTTTAAAAATTAATAAAGCTGAATTTTATATGGTTCTAGGCCTAAATTGTGAATATTCGTACATAGTGGTTTTTGAAATATGACAGGATTATTTGAACAACTATAAACAGTAAACAAAGTATTTACAGTTAAAATGTAAAATTGTGTTTGCTATTTTTCATTTCATTCCTAGAGGATGGTCAGCATTAAATGTTTATTAAACAAAAGTACTAAATAAAACTATACTGGTTGTTTCTCGTCTCGCCATTTCTGATTGGCGGAGAGATGTGTCATGGTCAGACGACAGTCAATCGGAGGACAGAAGACAATATAAGTAAGGCAAAAGTAAAATAGAACTAATTTTTTCTAGAAGAATTTTTTNAGTCAATCGGAGGACAGAAGACAATATAAGTAAGGCAAAAGTAAAATAGAACTAATTTTTTCTAGAAGAATTTTTTTCAGCACGGCCAAAGATGGACGTGTGTACGTCAAAAGAAGTTTCAATGATATAATAAGGAATAATATATGTGAATTATAATTGAATTATTGTTAAAACATGCTTTTAAATGTTAATTGTTAATAATTGAAAAGAAAACTTTAATATTATTATATTTGAGAAAATTCAATTAGTAATTTGTTCAATGTNTTAATTGTTAATAATTGAAAAGAAAACTTTAATATTATTATATTTGAGAAAATTCAATTAGTAATTTGTTCAATGTGCTGAAGAAGAAAACGAGTTTAATAAATATAATTTGAAGTTGAGAATTGTGACATTATGATTTTAAGTTAAATGTTATAAACGGCGCCCATCGTGATAATTGTACATTTGTGAATATGTTTGAAGTGTAACAAGCTTTTGAAAAGTGTGACGTAACCGAGAATGGAATTTATATAGATTTGATTGGAATTAAATCATATTACTTGGTGTGCTTGAATTTGTTTAAAATTTGTTACGAAAATTTTCAAAGCTACATAACAATTGGTTTTTTTTATAAATTTTCTAAAAACTTCATCTTATCGCCAATATATCTAACCAAATTGGGACAATTGAAGGTTTTCTAAATGACTTAATTATTTGAATCCTTTTTCTCGAACCCGAGAGTCAAAGCTTTCAATAACCAATTATTTAATTTATCTCATCTCATAGTTGAAAACGTAATAATATTCCGTTGATAAATCGTAACTCTGGCAAAGTATAGTTCGAAATATTGTGCCAAAATTGAGTGCATAATACGCAGTTATCCGTCAAAAACGCATTGAATGAAAATTGACATCTGCTGAATTAGACTCAGGACTTTATTTTATGCCAGTTTAGATGTGTGCATTTTTTCTATGAATTCGTCTTATACACGTTTTATAACGTTATTAAATAATAAATAATGTTTCGTTGTGTTCTATTGAAATGTTTAAAGTGTGTAATGAAACTGCGATAACTCATTTATACGCATATATAAATCTTATTCTGAAAGAATAAATAACAAGGAAAAGTATGATTATTAAGTAATTTAGTGACTTAATATATTATTTTGAAAATACCTATACATTTAAAAAGAGTTTATCAAACAATAGCATTTCATCAATATACAATATTTGGTTAAGCAAGGTTATGTTAAGATTGGCTGTGATGTGTGACGCATTAGGAGTATTAGAGCGGTGCTGTCCCACAACC
>NQII01000301.1:900123-1000112 GCA_002778355.1 Clitarchus hookeri
CTTCAGGAACCAGGGCACGTTTTTAAGTGCTGCATTGTTCTGCTTCCTACCACCTCATCCCCTCCCCCAACAAGACGACATGTTCCGACAATTAGGGAAAGAAGCTAGGGAGCATATAAGCCTCCTTGTGGGAAGGTGGGGCGCAGTAAATTATCACCGCGCAAAGAGGTNCATATAAGCCTCCTTGTGGGAAGGTGGGGCGCAGTAAATTATCACCGCGCAAAGAGGTTAGAGGAGTAATCAGTATACCTTCGAGCAGGACAGTTCATTATCACCGCGCCGAGGGAAGAGTTGCGTCAAGGAATCGCGAGAGGAAGTGAGAACGAGCCCAGAACAGCAGTCCAGTGAGACGACACCAAATTCGGGCCTTTTCCAAGGCTGCCCAGATCGACGGAGCTCATCCCCAGCTGACATCATACCAGCACCAACAGCAGAGTAGTTAAGTATCAAGTCGCCGCCCAGAGGGGCCCCTCTCCTCCACGAAGTCACCCCAGTTAATACGAATAGCCAAATTTAGAGTACCACACCTCGTAAGTGTTGCTGTATGGTGTTTTTGTTTAAACTCGAGACAATATAATTATCCAGTTAAGTGAAACATCAAAAGACTACCTTATTGAAATACCCTCAACCTTCTAGGCACCTTATAGTCTATGCCTGGAGGAATTAACTACGACCCTATAAACCACCTATATTCCACAGGTGGGGAATAGCGTCAGCTGTATTGTGTGAATGACTTCCACGTGAAAATGGGTATCTTAAACCCACGATAATGTTTATGTTTCTTCTATTATATCATAGAAAGTAAACCTCAGCATATGACTATATTAGTGTTTCAATATATTAGTTTTGTAGTGGTATAAAAATAGAATGTTCACAGTTTTACAGTGAGTTAAAGTCTAATGGCAGAGTTGTAAAGTAGGATTCACCACAAAGTCGTGTGCGAACACCAACCTTACCTTTCCTCATTTCCACAATCCCCACCACACAGGCGAGCCATTAAAGGCTCCCACTGCTTTCAGCTAAATGCATTAATAATTCACATATTCCACAGTATAGTAATTTATATGTAAATCAAAATATATTTGTATGTCCACCTGAGTTTATCACCTACTAAATCTTGCCATAGTCAATGTGTATTCTTATGAAGGTCAAATAAAACACGTACTAAGATCATTTACTCGGCGTAGGTCTATAATATTATTAATATGTGTAAATAAAGTAACAGGTTTGCCCACCGTCGCTATAATAGTCATATTTGTATAATGGAAGTTTCACAAGTGCTCCGAAATGAACAACTCTAGTTTGATTTCCTCGGTATGGAGTTAATACTTCTGCAGTCACTGAGTAACTCACGTATGTATTTCCTTTGGAAATTTTTACTCCCCCTGAATGATATAATTCATGTTAAGCACAGAGTAACGTATATTTAGTAGACGAACACACAAATACGGTATGTCATAAGTTAGTAAGTCCAGCTACTAAGGTAGTCCAGCTACTCAGTAATTCGAGCAGTAGCTTTAGAACCTACAAAATATCATTCTGGCTGATTAACTAAATTCTTATATTTGCACTGCAAGTTTTCAGATTCAGAATTTACGGGTAAGCCATGAATATTTACGCCAATTTTAGATGTACGTTTAAGCCAGTAATGTAAGTAAGCCAACTCCCTATTAGTCCTCATCCATGAAGTATCTTACACGTTAACAATATAATATGTGTATGTGTACACGGAGGTGAACAGTTTTGATGCCGCTGTGCAGGCAGTCTGTATGTGTGAGAGAGAGAGAGAGATCTTCTTGGCGTTAAGCACGAGACTTCAATAACATTAAGCATTAAAAAATACATCTATAGACCTTGGTCTTCATAGCACTACAGTTACTGAGCCGCGTGACGTGACGTGTTTCTTACAATTTCCCAGTTAACAGTGTACTTTAACATGCTTCGCCTGTTCTCAACTTCAACATTTACTTGAAGATTCCTTCCTGGCCTAAATGTCTCTCTGAATAGCTGGTTTCCTTAGGCAAAACACTTATTATGAAACAGTTTTCTTAACATAACTATCGCGTCAGCAAAAAAACACAAAACAAACAAAGTAAACAAGAATTCAAGGACAGGACCTGTAAGCTACTTTTCGCTATCATCTGTATTCGTCTAGGCTCCTTAAAAAGAAAAGTAACACGTAAAAAGTATAAATATATTTGTAAAGGGCGGTTTGATTCTCGAAACGTATGAGATCGTTGCCATCCCATAAAAAAACATTTGTAAAGAATTCTGGAAAAAAATCAATATCTAATAGTTTTCTATCTTATAATTTTAAGTTAATTCTCAGAACATTTAATTAAGCAAAAATAATTGTAAATTCGACATTGGGGTTATAGACCTTTTTGACCATCGACTAGGTAAGGTCACGTTACACAGGGTAGTAAAAAATGAAAATAATTATCTGTCGCGTGACATTTATGGAGACTTCTTAGTATATTTTCACGGCTGTAGCTGTTACTTCACGCAGCAGGAACTGCGAGTCACCCTACGTACACCAGCAAGCCTACATGTGCAGTGCAGAGATGAAAATTCCTCAGTCACCTGCGAGGGTAGTGACTCTCCTACGCCCCGGGAGGAAATTGCCGACGTGATTGCCCCTTCGCTTGCCGCGATCACTCGTTAACGGCTCCCCCACCCCCCACAGCCCTTTCCAATCTCTCATCTCGTCTGCCGACTCGCGTACCCTCGGTTCCATCCACGTCGAACTCTCATGTCCCCTGGAGGCCGTGCTGCCGCGGAGACCTACAACTGGGGTTCCCACAACTCGCTTCCTTCCACAGTCTCCATTTTCCCCTTTATATCAGCCATGGGGAAACTGTGGCACGCTAGCCATTCACGGGCCGCGAGCTTCACTTTAGTGACCCCACTGCAAATTTAAAAATAGTAACTATGTAAATGGTCCACGAATATAACTGAAATGGCTCACAATGACCTACGAAACCATTTATAACTGTAGGCCGTTCACGTTAAACTGGGCACTTTCGAAAACCCTGCTTAAGATCCACTTGTATAGTCTGTTCATGGTTACTTCCAACTTTTTTGAAGCCCTGCTCAAGTTCTACACCCAGAATATTCCTCCGTCTCGTGCAAACAAAGCTTAACTAAGTTTAGAAAATTACGCAAAAAGACAACGTGCGGCATTCGTACACTCTCAGTTTAGTAACGGTTTCGTACTAGGCACTACCAACACAGCTTTTCTCTCTGTTTTTTGTCCATAATAATCTGAAATGAAATAAAATTTATAAATAAAATATTTGTAAAAAAATTAGTTTAGGCAAAAATAGGATACATATATTTTAACGTAATTGTAAAAAGCTTCTGATACGTGACATATTTTTTAAAAGCGTGAAGATATTGCGAATAGACTATACACATATTGTATATTCTTCCACCAAATGTAAAATATCAATTTATCCATGCATCGGTCAGGTGAAACTGGGGAATTATAATAAAAGTAAATATATACAAATTTGTTATAGTCATTATAAAACAGAAAGCAAAATAAAAAATACCAATATTTACATGTGTTTACCCAACACATTTAATTCAACGTTAAAATGTGGAACTACTTTCTCTTCATTGTTACCAACTTAACTGGGCGCATACCTGTTCAAACATGCAGGTAGGGAAAGTGACATTTTCCCAGGGTTTTTTTTTTCTTTCCAATGTGCTCAATTAATTGTGAACAGCCTTTAGAAGATTCAATTAAACTCAAGGATCACACCAAAAGTCCAACGATTATTTATGAAAATAGCTTGTTTACATAGTCCTGTGTGGTACTGTGTCTGTAGATAATTTATGGTACTCGTTTTCTGGAATATTTTTCATGTGTGATTATTTTTGGAAATATAGATACAGTAAAAAAATTCGTACATATTATTTGTACTCGAAAATTACTCTTGTGAGGTGAGGACAAGTAAGGGTACAAGACTTTCGTCCAAGGTCACGAGTATCTCGGACCCGGTACTCACCCAACAATAACAATTAATAGTGGTATTATTAAATAGTTTTCTTAACATAACTATTGCGTCAGTAAAAAAAACACAACAAACAAAGTAAACAATAATCCCAGCGTTTAATCACGTTGCACATAACAAACTAACTTAATGTTTGGCAACGATCGCAATTCATTTTAATTTCCATAGTAATTATACTAACTAAAGGTACGAAATTGAAATTTCAATTTGGCCCCCATGCGAAAAAGTTTCTTCACCCCAACTCCAGCTTGTCAACTCCTATCGACATGCTTACCCGTGAGGCCGGCTCACTAGCTTGATGCCTATTCCACATACAAAGTAAACGTACCGAACCCACACAACACATGGTGGTACATGTCGATTGCGTGGCTTGTTCAGGGTGTGTTAAACATAAACGCTCCAAAACACGTTGTTGCGTTGTGCATGCGTTAAAAAAAACCGAACTAGGAGAAAAGTAACAAAACGCCACGGTAATTAGACACATTCGCGATTTTTATAAAAAATACAGTATAGGTTTGAAATATGAATTGTGTTAAGTTTTAAGTGCGGCGCCAGTAAATATTTTAAAAGTGTAAAAGTAAGCAACAAATACTTCCAACTGGTGTATGAGAAAAATTGGTCTTTAATACTGCTTGCTGATCATTGTTTGAAATAATAAAATATCACAAAATTACAAATTATACCTACTTACTGGCGAGTTCGGCGAGTGAGGACGATAATGCGTCGCTTCTGGTTCACAAAGTTCCAGGTCCAGATACTGAATAAACCAAGGATGTGTGCACGTGTGTAATTTTTTTTAGTTATTCGGCTTAACATGTAATCCCCTCCTCCTCTGCTCCCAACAGATAGCATTCTGGCATAAAACGGTGAGGCTACTAGAATCAGTTATAATATGCATTTAATGAAACACATTTTCAACATTTTATTAAGAGTTTTACTGATATACTTCAATCAATAGCTAGTATAATGGATTACAATTTTGAACCATTAATATGAGACTGCCTGTGCAGACTCGTGTTTGTAAGCATTTAGTGTACGTATAAGTAATCTTCAAATAATTTAACATCATATTACTTTAAATCTTTAATAAATACTATTTACACCAAATTTAATACGTAGGTTCTCCCTTTTCATATTGACCATTCAAAAATTTACATTTACAGTAATTCCAGTTACCATGTTGTAAATATGGCATATATCATATGTCAACCATCAGCGCCACGTAATGCATTTTCGCCTGTATAATGGAATCCTATAAATTTGTTCAGATTAAAACTTGAATATAAGTCACTGAACTTATTGGCTCGAAAGCAAGCATTTTATCATTTCGATTCCTAACAGAGACAGCAGGATTACAAATGATGTATTGTGATTCCGTAAAACGTAACTCACGTTTTCAAATCATGGCACCCTCAATAAATGTCAATAAAAAGACGGCTTAGAAAGCGGGTCGATGAAAACATTATGGTATTATTTTGATTTATCTTTTCATGAAGATACTCTCGTCTAGAAAAAAACATTGAATAAGGTTGCACACCAATATATGTTTGCGTGTACGCTTAAATGTACGCCTGTGTGCGTGAATAAAGATGCGTTAAGAAATATACATATGCATAATTTACCCTTGAATAATTTGAGTGTGCATTGCTACAATTGAACTTATTTCACATAGGCAACTTACAATTTCACCCAATACGTATTTTAAATTGGTATTGGAAAGGGTCTATTAACGTCCCCCGGTGTTATGCCTGAAGGCTTATCAAGGGACGGCTTACAAACTAACTTATGACCTAACTTAAACTAACAACCATGCCTTACATGGGATTCGAACCCAGAAACTCCGGCAACCCAGAACGGCGGCGCACCAACTGACATATTTTAAATAAAGCACATTTATTATATATGTGAAACAAACAGTTATCCTGAATATAAAAGGAAAATAAGTGTGCTGTAAAAGCCAGAAATTTGTGCAGATACGCCAGTTTAATTTCTTAATGTGTTTGGAAATTTCCTCCATAAATATTATTTGGTTAATCACGTTTCAAGAGACTTTCAAAAGTTAAAATTATCAATACTTTATGCATTTACATGGCAAATAAATTGTTTTTTTTATATGCCCGCTTAGAGAATTGGTTTGTAAGAACATAGATTTTTCTTTACTCTCACTAATGTATTTATAATTTTTACTGTCGCAGTTCGTTTAGTTTCAGTGGCACTAGATAATACAGTATTCATTATGTTGTATACGTCTCAAATACTCTTCAGAATTTATGTAACATGATATATTTTCGGGGAAAAAATATTTAAATTAAATAGTTACAACTTTCACATTAGCATTGCAGTTTTGGTTGCTGCTACCTTGAAAACTGATCAGAAAACTGTTTTGTTAATATTCAATACTAATATTTTTGAAGTGTACTGTGGAAAAAGCATCGGGATTAAAAATCTACAGCGTGATATTGGCCTGCTCAAAATTGCAAATCCAAAATATTACACATGCGGGAAAAATAACAGTTTATGGAATCCTGGTGTTTATTTTGTTAAGAGCCGGTTTCCTTGGACATCACATTCACTTACTGTTGTGTATTGCCCATGTCACATACTTCCGTCTAGGTAATAGTAATATCGATCAGGAGGTATTCCAAATCTGCTATCATTTGCCATAACTGAATAGAGATTCAAAGTAAAGCAGTGCGTAAATTAAGTTTTCACTACGATCCTCATACTTTGATTGTTATTTTGTTTGGCATTTTATAAAGTGAAAAACTGTATTGTTTAATTACCACGATATTATGTTTTCTTGGTTGCCTTTTATGGTGGTTTTTTTCTCTGTTATGGTTGATTTCTGCTCCGCTTTATATATTTATTTTAGATAGTTTATTGTGTGTTCTCGACGTTTCAATAATTTCCAGGATTCCCGTTGCTTCCTAATTATTAAATCCTATGCTTAAATGTTACTTTAAGTAGTGCGATTTATTTATAATTTATTATTTATTTTTGGCAACGAACGCAATTCATTTTAATTTCCATAGTAATTATATTAATTAATAATAGTAACCATTGCAATCAAACTTTGATGGAAATGTTAGTACTTAAGCTAGGGTGGAATTTTGACCATATAATAATGTGGCAAAATTACGATCGCACGTGCAAAGCCCGTTAACACAACTAGCCGATACGTTTGTGTGAAGAAAGGATAAATTTGTTTTTGTAGTGTTGGCTACCACGTTGCAGTAAAAAATACCCGGCGAAAGGCCCGTAAGCTATTAAAAAATATGCTAGTTATTGGATGAAAAAACTACGTGCTCAGAATTGCGTTAGCTTTGTCTACCGCGGCAGTTATACGTGTTTGTTTGTCAAGGCAAGTCCACAGATAAAACTTGTCATTATTTATGATGTATTATATGAGTAGGAGTGTTCACACCAGTATTATACGTTTAAATAATGAGTTACATATAGAATTTGGTGTAGTGCGTAGCAGTCGTTGTACAACTAGAGTGAATGCACCATGCGTACGTCTGTTAAGGTGGCCGCCTGGTTGAAGAAATTTTGCACTTCTGAAGCCTAAAAGCGTGGGAGCGCTAGGGGCGACCGAGACATGCGCATCGACTCTCTCGCCGCCTCTACGCGTAAAACACTTGAACTGGCGTGCAGTCTTGCCATCGATAAAGCGCCTCTATGAGACTTTCAGCGGAGACCCAACCATTTTTTACGTAATAATAAAAATTAAGGTTTTAATGCAAGTCCGTATTCCTTCTTTAATGTTTTGAACCGGAATGTTCATAGCTAAAAATGACTGGGAAAAGAACCGTTTGAGCCATTTTCACTATCACAAAAACATGCTTTATAGAGAAACGGAGGGACTGAAAAACATATACGGACGCGTAACATTTCTTGGATGCTATTCGTAAGCAGACCTCACTCAGACACGTCGGGCGGTTTTTTAATAAAACGTATTCTGCTGGTGCTCTGCACACCGTGCGGCGAACTACCCAGGAACTAACCGCGCTTTTGTATCGCGTACCAAGAGAAACAGAACAGAAATTACTCGCGAGTCGGAAGTCGCCGCGCGCGCGGAATGCATGTAAGTCCGGTTCGTTCGTTTATTTAGCGAAGGGGTGTGTTTAAGCGGCTTTGCAGGCCCGTTGTGCCTCGGGCACAATGCCCGGCGACCTATTGTGTGCTCTAGATCGTAATGCCCGCCCACAAGGAGCTGCGTGTGTCTGAGGTCGCCCCGCAGTTCTGCTTCATTACCATTGCCGGAATATTTTCGCTTTGAGCAGTTCACCTTCCGGAAAGGTCTCGCTTTTCCCCGTGCATAATACATTATCACAAGCTTCTATTTAAAACAGCTTCGTGTGCTGACTTCTCGCATAAAAATTACTGCCGTGTCTCATTTACGAACGGGCACTTGCTCACCTAGCAATAACAACCAATATATGGAACTAATTTTATTTGCCTATTTTCAGTTGTTTTCATTTATTTGGGATGGAAAAATTATTAAGTGTCATGAAATAACCAAACGTGGCATTATAACAACAATATTTTTTCAGTCGGGTTTCAAAGTACTTCTTTCAAATGGGATTAACGTGTTATAGCTTTCAAGCCTGTAGAGGTCCTCTTATTTCTTTATCTAGGAAAACATATAAATACAGAGTAATGAAAATAATAATAAGGAAAAAATTGCAAGACAATTATCATTGGTTTGATTACCTCATATATATACATATATATGTATGTCACAATTGCCTTTGTTATTACATTATTTGTGGGGTATCTTAACCTTTTTTAATACTCTGACACTCTCAGAATATTCAAAATAAAATATTAAACAGCTATTCTAAAAAAAAAATTCTTTCAAAACGGTACATTGCTGTATTTTCATACTCACAGTTTTTTGCCGCCTTTTTCCCGCATTTCTGTGGGAAGAGAAGTTCCCGCGATTTCCCTGATTCCGCCAATATTACTCTATATTTCAAACACTGTTTTCAACAAACTGCTTGCAAATAGTAGAAAAAGTATTGATTTCGAAATTTGTTTAATTGCTTTCGAACTAGCAACAGTTATTTATATTTTTATAATATATATATTATACCTTTTATGATTTATTTTTTTCTGTACTTTTTATAAGCTATAATTCTTGCGGCTGTGGGAAACTGTTTCCACTTACGTTCACGTATATTTTACATTCGTAAGCCTATATACGTGTTGATAATACTCATTACTAACAGACTTGCCACCAGATTTCAACTCAATAATTTTATGTGTGTTCTACCTTTCTTATTCCCGGACTATTCGTATTTCCAGTTATATGGCGTTACTTCTGGTAACGTCAAGAAGAATTATAGCATGAATTGAAACCAAATATCATGAGAAGTCATAAGAAGGAACGCCTCATTTTTATAAAATACCTTTAAGTGGTGTTTTTTTTTTAACTTGCAGTGTTTTGAATGTTGTATAATAAGAGCAAATACACCTAAGAGTTAACATAANAGCATGAATTGAAACCAAATATCATGAGAAGTCATAAGAAGGAACGCCTCATTTTTATAAAATACCTTTAAGTGGTATTTTTTTTTAACTTGCAGTGTTTTGAATGTTGTATAATAAGAGCAAATACACCTAAGAGTTAACATGAACAAAATAAATTTTAACATTATTATTATTTTTATTTTACTGCATTTTGTATTTCGTAACTGACAGCCGCTTTCGTTTTGTACGATGTATCACGTGAACATTTTTAGCCTAGCTGAACTCATCGAAAATCCTCGTTAACTACGCCGTGGGTAACCGAGAAATCTCGTTGTCGTAACGAGGGCTACGAGACCCCTCTGAAACTTTCCTATTCGATTCGTACTTATTGCTGAAGTCTGTAAATAAGCAGTAGTATGTTGGACAAGCCTCTTACACGTTGAACAAGCACTGTGGTAAATTGAGCCAAATTAGTGAAAACCAGTGAAATAAGCTTCATTTAAAACAGTCACGCTTGATGATAACTGTTGAGTGTGCTTCGTGTAACTTTGTTAAATGTCGGGTATTTGTGAAAAGCTTTAACTTCGTAAGCCGAAAACACTCGAATTAAATTCAAAGCACAAAAGCTGTTCTGTTTGTGTTTTAGGTTAGCTCTTACACAGTGTAAAGCACGGTGTATGTGGACAGAATGCTAATTTATTTCCCAAACACGAAATAATTTTATGTGATGATAATCTTACGCCTACGTTACTATTAAAAATATATTAAGTAAACCGATTACTCTTGTTGTTACGGTAGGGGACCGGCCCCATATCTCAGGAGCAGGGTGGCCTACTTGTAGACGGAGGGTTGGGAGTGCACGCCCCGGTTCCTCCGCGGCAGATTTTCATTTCGCATGTCGCGCACATATGTACTGTTAATAATTTGTAATCAGGTCGGTCTACTACTTGAGCTTGTCACACGACACGCACTCTCTCTCTCTCTCTCTCTCTCTCTCTCTCTCTCTCTCTCTCTCTCTCTGTCAAATGTAAAAAATAACAGTAAAGTCAACTTAAAAAAAGTATGGTAGTTTGAAAGCTCCTCGTGTGCATGATCAAGTACAATTTTAAGTTCGCGGGTTAAATCCCACCCATCTCCAAAGACTTTTTTACATTTTTTTTATTTTTACTAATATTTTAACATAAATTTCTGATTAATACATTTTAATACAACGATTTTAAAAATGCGAATTAAACCACCATTTTCTTACCAAACTTATGCCCATGAATCAGCCAGGTTAAACAAATCCTACAATTATACTTAAGTTTGTAAATTATTTTCTGCTATGTGCATTCCTTATAGTAGTTTTGTTTAACACACAGGTCCTATTTGAGTGATAACTGTAATCTGCAAAGAAAAATCCGTATTTTCCCAACAATACCTGTCATTTTGTGCCGAAATTTAATGCGTTATTTTAATACTTAACTAGGAAATTAGTTAAATACATTATTTTCACACGATTCAGGTTTTAAAATATATTACAACTATAATGTAAATTTGACGTGGGCGAAATATGAACACGTAAGATGAAGACCTCGCAATTTGAAAGAGTGCACTATTCCTCGACCAACTACGCTATCACAACAATTTGCGAAGAAAGGAAATGGTTTCTAATGTAAAGTATTAATTGCGTGAAAATGAGTTTTTTATTAGTTTTTATATACAGAGAAGCCAGGTAGCCTTCCTTTCTTACTTGACTTATAAATTCGTGTTTCCCGGTGAATAATGTTTGCATTTGACACGGTGACTGAGAAAATTCTAAGGCGTACATCAGAACATTGTAGAGTATTTTAGACATTCTACTCGTGCATTTTCTTTTCTTTTTAATCATAAATAAGTCCAAAAATATATGCTCGTTAATTTAAAATTTAATTTATGACTTTATTTTTAGCTGTATTTCTTTCAGTGCTTTCTATTTCACTTCTCGTGAACAATAATTGGCCGGTTAACTGTGTTAAACGTCGTTTAGCTGAAACTATCGGTATCAGAAAATGTAACGAACATTTTCGGTTCACTCTTTTCCACTGATGTTACAGAATCGCATCCTCGATAAGCAGCTATCGTTACATCCTACGGAGTTCGTTATTAGAGTTCTGCCGAAATAATTCGTTTCGAGGGTAACGAGTTTCAGAATACAGCTGCAGAGAATAGTGCAGTTCGTCACTACAGATAATACCGAGCTGGTAGAGCAGCGGTAACCCATTCAACTCGCATTCGGGAGGAGCCGGGTTTGATTCTCGATTCTACCATCCTGATTTCGGATTTCCAGGACGTACGGAAATCACCCGAAGCGAACGCAGAGGTGGTTTCTTGACATCAGACCTGGCAGATTCCTTCCCTATATCCAGAAGAAAATGCCTTATCGCCGTTCGGGGAAGAGCTTAAAACGCGTACAAAATAAAAAATAATAAATAAATAAACACTTTGCCAGTACGATACATTTCACGTTGCTACATGCTTACACGACTGCAGTGAAGGCGTGGTTGATTAGGCACTAAAGCCAGGATTTGTCAGTATCGTCGGAATCACGGATTTTCCTTCTCCAGACTCCTCGAAATGTTTCACGTGACTACAGTGAAACTGCCACGTATTACTGGACGGAGGGCGAAGAAACCACCAGCTTTGTTTGTGCCCATCTGGTAGTCAATTCGTCTTCTCTCCTGGTTATCTGCTGGAGTCGTCCAGAGCCGGCAGTCCATGTACGGACACCATCTCGCGTCCATTGCTCCCAGCACACTGCGACTGCGAAGTCCGGACGGTACAAGCAGGTTTGTTCCTTTCGACCAACTGTAGCCGGTGTAGTGTAGTGTAGTGCAACTATGGCAGCTCTCCCACTCGGCGTTTAACTACACTGACAGCTTGGAAAGAAAAATGCTTTTGTGCTGTTTCGCCAACATTTTGCTGCACAATAAACAACACGTTTTTTTTTGGTGGCGGATTTTATTTGTAATAAGACACGAGTGAGTTTCACGACATTATTTTTATTGCAATGCCTCTTAACATTCGTAAATCTTTTCGATATACTCCAGTCTGCAATCACATATCTGCAAAGCTCGACATCCCCAAAAATTACAATTTTATGTTTATTGTTTGGAAAATTTTAAATAATATCTTTTAAATCTACAAATCAGTTCCAACTAATCTTACATTAATTTATTATAAGGTTTTCCAGAAAACATGGAATGTTTATGGTTACATAAACTTTATCTCACATTCAAACACACTTTATTTACCGTTTTCTACATCGAAAACCTTTAGACCACAACGTATAAGAGTATTACAAACTGCCATCTCGTATTAACAACAGATATTTCCTCAAACAAGCAATAATCAATAAACAACTCGCATATTTAAATTTCGCGCACTGTTATTGAAGTACAACATGCTAGACGTCCTCAAGAGTTGGTGTAGTTTATGCTGCACAAATTCATCCATGCGAAGCTACGCCTGTTAAAAGAAAGGATCATTTTCGATTGGTCTGATGACATATGCGGTTGAAAAAAACTACTTTCGTGCAGTTTCGCTCACCAGTGTAGTTGAAAGAAACAAACCTAACGGCAGGCATGTCTTTCGCAGCCCTATTAGCCGACCTCACTCACACTCCATCAGTTGTTCATACGGTTGTCTCGTGTATCTCCTCGGCACGCATATTTCTCATTATCCCTCTTTCCGATATAATCACACGTCACTTCACGTGCATTGTTGCAAGGACTTTTTATATACGCCAAACAACGAGCGATTGCAACGCCTCCGTGCGACCTACATGCATGCGCCATCGCAAAAAACTGCCATCAATGGTATATCGTCCATCGATGTGCCTAATTACCAAATATCATGTTAACCGAATAATTTTATCGGATACCCAATTTTTTTATTGCAGTCAGTTTATGTTCATGTGACACCTAATTTTTTATTCGCGATCTCGTATTGCATTTCTAACATACTCGCGGAAATACGTTGTACAGGAAAATTAAAGTTTGCAACGATTAACATAATAAATAGTCAACTGAAAATCTGGGAGCCACAACTCCGAGAAGTGTGGCAAATGTGTGTTGTTTCCAGTTCGAGTGCTGTTATCGATTTATCCATTCAAAAGATTTTTGATACGAGCACACATCCCTACACAGGCAACACACGCGTACACAGCCGATTTCTAATGCCCTTTTTCCCAAAGAGAACAAAAAAAAAAAAGTTGGAAATGTGATAGGTACGTTGTAGGTAGATCGGCAAGCACAGAGTCGGTGTAGATGTTTACAGTCACTTACTGAGGGTCGCTCTTCTGGTAGTTTTCCAGTGAGATAACGATCTTCAACTAGGCGCGCAGCACTTGTTCATTCTTTCATTATACACATTCTCTCTCTCTCTTTGCCACCTACGTTATTCTTCTCTTTTGCCTTTCTTTCCTCACGTCGACAAAAAAAAGGCAGCTTCAGGCGTGGCAGTTGAAACATTGTACGGAGGACTACTAGCGGGGCACAGTTATTGATTATCCAGTTACGTTCGTCTAAAACTGTACCCGGGCGGCGGACTAGAAATAACGCTAAGCGCGGATGGATGTGGCTGGCTGAAGGGCGGCAAATGCACAGCTATGGACCGCATTCTGTGTTCTCGATCACGTAAATGCATTGCATTTGTTGATCACAACAATCGACCTGTCCACCCAGATACATCGCACCTGCCAAGTAGCTACCACTGAGTTCCTTTCGAATTGTAAATAACACGGTATATGAATAGCATGAAAAGCAATTTCTGGTAATTTCTTTACCTTGAACATTTACGTATATTATAGAAGAATGTTGGTGACAATAATACGAATAATGCCGACTTTTCATTCTTGAGAGACTATCGTATTTACGTCCAGTAATGAAATACACCTAACCTTAATATTGTAATGCATGGCTATTAAGTTACCTATTTTTCAGTACATTTCTGTACACTGTGAAGTTTTCGATATATCGATACCAATAAATTACTTCAAACCCCCGAAAATAACTTTGACGTAAGATACGAGGATTATAATTGAGATAATGTTTCGCTCGCTTGCCTACTTAGCTTGAGGTCTCAGCGTACAATGTATGAATACAGTTCTAAATTCCGAAAAAGGTTTATCTAGAAGAGGCGGTATTAACGGCAAATAATGTGTTACAGCCTATTTATGAATGCAGAATGAAATAATTCCGTAACGCTAGTAAGCATTTTAAGATTTACGTCATTTGATGTAGTCTTCCCAGATAATTTTTTTTCTTTTATAGAGAATCCTATTTCAGGGTTTTTGTAGAACGATTTGGATACAAAATGTGATCACATTAACTAATATTCATATATAGCCTCGAAAATGCTCGATATTTGAATGAGACCTCGCTAGATACGTCGTTTCAATATGCACTGTACTTTTAAACAGTGCTGGCATGATTGGCAAATAGTCTGAAACTACCCGAGATGTGCCCAGGATGATTATACGTGGGCTTTGGAAGTCAAAAGACGTATTTTATATTTCAGTATAAATAACGGGCTGCTCCCGTTTCCCCCGCCCTTGCATTCCAGCGCCGCTCCATCCTAGGGTCTCATTTCATGTCATGTCCAGGGATGACATGCACCTACGGGTCCCAGCTTGAAAGCCCGTCATTAGGAAGGTGTCGCATAGCCCTGAATGCACTCCCCAACACAACCAACCAAAAAAAACATAGGATTTTGTGAGATTCGTGGTTGTCCAGCATTGATTTAATTGAGAAGTCCATCATAAACGGCAAGATTTGAATGACTTCTGTCTCCTCACAGCAGTAAATTGGTCAGTCACAAAATCCCTGTTCACAAATGCACTACAGTATGTAACATTAACATTGTAAATTCCGGCATAACACTGTTAGTGATAACTATTCATCAAAATAACGCTGACATTGAAAGCATTCCCCATGCCAGGTTGGTGAGCATCCAGCTCAAATATGTGCGAATAACGGTGTTTATGTTAATGCACCGAACAAAATATCAGAATAAGCTGCGGTTGGAGAACTTTAAAAAATGTATATATATAAAAGAGATTACCGCCAAAAAAAACGTTCACATTTAATGAAAAAGGAGACTTACACCAAGGATCTAGCGGGTCAAATCAGCAATAATAGTTGTTTTGAGTATTCTTGAACAATTCGAAATCCCTGCTTCGTTCCTGAATTTTTGTAGACCTAACAAATATTCATGACACCAAGTGACAATGTCGATCCAGTTAATAACACTGATGTGTTACAATTATGATTGCTCTTACTCTAGAATTTGTGTAACTGTTAAAGGAATGAATATGTTTTGTCACAAAATAAAGCATTAAAACATTAAGCATGACATTAACAGGTCAATATAAATTATAGGCTATATGATGCTCTTGATTATCTAGAGTAAGATTCATCACATTCTTTAAATTTTTTATCCTTCTACCAAATGTACAACTTGCATTGCTATTAGTTATTCGATTAAATTAATGTGGAATTGTTACGACTGCAAACATGCTAATAACATGCTAATTCTTGGGTTTCGTGTGCACGAAAACTGAAATATTATTATTTTAATATTATATAGACACAATTAACTGTGTTTCTTACTTCGGTGCCGACTTTACTAAGAACATGCTAATCAGTGTGCCTGTTGAATCGATTTCTGTTAGGCCCAGGTAATTTTTCCGATGTAGATTTCAAAACAGCACAATTAAGGGGGTTCGGTTCTTCACATTTTGAATTTTGAATTTTTTGTTACAACTACACCGAGAATAAAATATGGTTGTAGGAACCACTGAGACAGTTCATTTGTGGCAAGTCATCTGATGGGCTGTAGTTACTATCTAAATATTGTTAACATAGGTACAACTACACCGAGACTAAAATATGGTTGTAGGAACCACTGAGACAGTTCATTTGTGGCAAGTCATCTGATGGGCTGTAGTTACTATCTAAATATTGTTAACATAGGTACAACTACACCGAGACTAAAATATGGTTGTAGGAACCACTGAGACAGTTCATTTGTGGCAAGTCATCTGATGGGCTGTAGTTACTATCTAAATATTGTTAACATAGTTACAACTACACCGAGACTAAAATATGGTTGTAGGAACCACTGAGACAGTTCATTTGTGGCAAGTCATCTGATGGGCTGTAGTTACTATCTAAATATTGTTAACATAGGTACAACTACACCGAGACTAAAATATGGTTGTAGGAACAACTGAGACAGTTCATTTGTGGCAACTCATCTGATGGGCTGTAGTTACTATCTAAATATTGTAAACATAGGTACAACTACCCCGAGACTAAAATATTGTTGTAGGAACCACTGAGACAGTTCATTTGTGGCAAGTCATCTGATGGGCTGTAGTTACTATCTAAATATTGTTAACATAGGTACAACTACACCGAGACTAAAATATGGTTGTAGGAACCACTGAGACAGTTCATTTGTGGCAAGTCATCTGATGGGCTGTAGTTACTATCTAAATATTGTTAACATAGGTACAACTACACCGAGACTAAAATATGGTTGTAGGAACAACTGAGACAGTTCATTTGCGGTAAGTCATCGGATGGGCTGTAGTTACTATCTAAATATTGTTAACATAGGTAAAACTACACCGAGACTAAAATATGGTTGTAGGAACCACTGAGACAGTTCATTTGTGGCAAGTCATCTGATGGGCTGTAGTTACTATCTAAATATTGTTAACATAGGTAGTAATACCGACAGAACTATATATCGTTGCTACAGTTGAGTACTGCGTTTCTATTACAAAACAGAGAGTACTTCCAACAGAACAAATTCAACAATATTTGGATTGTTCCTACAACACTCAGAATTGTAATAACCTAACTGAATGCTCTCTTTCTAAGACTGAACAGTTCTGTAGTCGGGTTTGAGGATAGCAGCAACAGAAAATTATGTTAGATTATAACAATCCTAGTTGTCGTGGAAACAATTGAAATATTGTTGGATTTGCTATGTTATAAAGGACTGTTTTGTAGTATGGACGAAGTGCTCTGCCGTAGCAACCAAACGAACAGTAGCAAATACAATCCCAGACAGTAATACAACGAACAGTTTTGCTGGTATTGCTATCTATGTTAACATTACTTCCATAGTAACTGCAACCCATCACATGGCTGTATCTATGGTTCCTACTCTCGTTTTATTTTTGCATTGTATTTTAGATGACGTTTGCAAATTTTTGTTATCACAGAGCATAAATAATATCATTTTAATTCTTTCAATTGTTACATAATCGCTGTCTTGATTATTTTCAGGCTTGTAACTGCCGAGAAAAAAAAACAGATTATTCAGAGCAGTTCCTTCTCCCTGTCGGTCAGGAAAACCAAAATATCAAAAACGTACTCAGGTTATAGCGAAAAACAAATATTTCGATTGTAAAAATCAGTCTCGCTTTTTAACCATGAACCGGTCATACCGATATTCCTGGCAGTAACCGAGTCAGTGTTTACAAATAAAACATTGGTATTTATTATATCAAAATAACATTTTACAAATTATCAAACCTAATGATGACACCAGCAACATAAGTCAAAACATTGCCAGAAAACAGTTTCACATGAACAAATATTAATAAATTTAGTGGAAAAAAATATTAAGTGCTAGGGTATAAAATATTTTATTNAACAGTTTCACATGAACAAATATTAATAAATTTAGTGGAAAAAAATATTAAGTGCTAGGGTATAAAATATTTTATTAATAAAATCGCGTCTAATATGACAAAAAGTACAGATTGATTGGTTTGTGAAATCAGTGTGTACTTTACCATACTTTTGTGGTCCATACCACTCTGTAAACTACTGCAGATTTATTTATTTTGTCGTATTTAATCACACNAACAGTTTCACATGAACAAATATTAATAAATTTAGTGGAAAAAAATATTAAGTGCTAGGGTATAAAATATTTTATAAATAAAATCGCGTCTAATATGACAAAAAGTACAGATTGATTGGTTTGTGAAATCAGTGTGTGCTTTACCATACTTTTGTGGTCCATACCACTCTGTAAACTACTGCAGATTTATTTATTTTGTCGTATTTAATCACACGGAAGTACACGTAAAGTGCAATAATGCAAGGATATTTTTCATTCAAATAATACTACAAGCTGTTGGCGGTTGATTGAGCACTTTTGAAATCAGCATTTTAAAAATGCCACCACCCCTACATGCTTACATTTCAACAGGCACACAGAGTGCCATGCGTCCAGTAAAGTTGGTAGCGACGAAGGGGAAGTAGTTCCACGTCTTCACGTCGAATTAAAATTGTTAGGTAAACATTAGAGAATATTGGGATTATTTCTTGTGTGTTGTAAATGTAGTGTAATAATAAGCAAATTTTTGGAATATTTACATGCCTAATAATTTCTCTGTTCCACTTGAACCACTGGGGGATAAAGTGACCAGGCTTACGGAAATGTNAATATTTACATGCCTAATAATTTCTCTGTTCCACTTGAACCACTGGGGGATAAAGTGACCAGGCTTACGGAAATGTTAATTTTAGATGTGGGAGAAGAATACACAATGTCTATAGAAGTATATCTCAAGCAACAGTGCTCAAGTTTTTACCGTGAACGGTCTGTGCACGAGATGTTGAGTGAGGGCAGCGGTATACGCCGGTGTAATTCGTCCCCTTTGCCCACGGCAATGTCACGAACGAACCCCTGGCTGTGGGCGGGTGGAGATGCAAGTCTGTGCACAGTGCAACTCTGAGGGAGACGTGTTCCGTGCCAGGGGTAAGGGCACGAGCCCCCTTTGACTCGCTCTCGCGTGCCGGGTAGATGACGCTCCCGGGCGTCTGCGGCAGAGAGGCCAGGCAGCCACTGCCACGGGACCTCTCCGCCTCGTCGGGACACGAGCACAGTAGTTTGAGGTGGCCGCCTGGTTTAAGGAATTTTGCACGTCTGGTGCCTTGACGCGTGGGAGCGCTAGGGGGCGACCGAGACATGCGCAGCAATTCTCTCATCGCCTCTACGCGCGAAGCACTGAACTGACGTGCAGTCTGCCGTCGATAACGTGCTTCTATGAGACTTTCAGCGGAGACCCTACTTCTTTGTGACCTAAAAATTGAGGTTTGAAGAACGTCGCTATTCCTTTTTAAATATTTTGTACCGGAATGTTCATACCTAAAAAATTACCGTAAAAACACCCGTTTGGGCCATTTTCACTATCACANAAATATTTTGTACCGGAATGTTCATACCTAAAAAATTACCGTAAAAACACCCGTTTGGGCCATTTTCACTATCACAAAAACATGCTTTATAGAGAAACGGAGGGGCTGAAAAACATATACGGACGCGTAACATTTCTTGGATGCTATTCGTAAGCAGACCTCACTCAGACACGTTGGACGGTTTTTTAATTAAACATTTTCTGCTGGAGCTCTGCACACCGTTAGGCGGCCTACCCAGGCAGTCGTCTTAATATCTGATCCAGGACTCGGGATGGTGACCCCGTTCCTCCGCGATCCACGGAGGAAACAAAAACACGAAGTGAGACAGCAAGGAAAGCTGACTTAATGTTCATTCATGGTTCCCTCCAACTTTTCTGAAGTCCTGCCTAAGTTTTACTCTCAGGATATTCTTCCACCTCTTGCAAACAAAGCTAAACCAAGTCTCGAAAATTACACCAAAGGGATAACGTACCGTATTCGTGCGCAGTCGCTTTAATAATATTTCGCATAGGAACTGTTACCTAGGCATTATAAAAACACCTTTTTCTCCCTGTTTTTATTCATATTAAATACAAATAAAAAATTACAATTTATAGAGTTAATATAAATAAAATTTCAATTTAACCTAAAATAAGATTAGTTTATATTAATATCATTAAAAAACGCCTCTGATATCTGACATATTTAGGTTAAAGCGACCACGTAATATATGGGGTGATTTTTCAAAGGTTTGTTTCTTAAAAGAATGAGAAGAAACTGCGAATAAATTGTATAGGCTTTTCACAGTTAATTGGGCACTTCTGGAAGCCCTGCTTAAAAGATACTTTTCTCTTCATATTGTACGATTCCACCGCACGTAACATTTACATTGATATGGGCCTCATCACTTTATTTATGCACAAGGCAAGTGATTTGTTAGGAACCTAAATATGTTACTAAAGTCATTTCATTATCTATGACGTTTTTAAGTAGGAAATTAAACAAACTTCATTTGCGACATATTTAAACGTTACACTCGCTATACAACGTCAAGAGTTGGAACTATTTTTTTTTTTTCTTAATTTGTTGAAGGGCCAGTGTGCCAGTGCTTACGATAGTATCTGTGCAGTTAACGGGCAGTGGTTTTTATTCTAATGTTGATTTCGAAAGTTCCCACTTTACCTTAAACAGCTTAAAATATTTTTAGTCATTAACCAATCGTTTTATAGGCTGTCCATGGTAAAGAAAACACTTTGGAAACAAACATTAAAAAAATTACTGTTCATAATTACATTATACACGTGACGTTGCGTTGCGAGTGTAATGTTGAAATTCGCATCCACTGAAAATAGTATTTCTTGTTTGAATTTTGTGACGTGTCGTCACATTTGTGTTGTGACAGGTGGGGCTTCTTTGTTTTTCACTTACTTACTTACTTAACTGCGTATTCGTCTGCTGCGCCCTAGTGATTATAATAACCAGTTGAAGCTCTTTGGAATTGTAAATAACAAATGTACAATATTACTGTGCACTACGAATTAATTCACAAAATTATATTTAATATTATTTAGGTAATTATTTAAAAAAATGTATTGATGTTGTTATGTATATACTATTTACATGTTAGGATAGACATTTTTTATTAAGTTGGTTTGGGTTCGCGGCCGCTTGGGGCGCTGTACTGAGTTGTGCACCTTAGTGTGTGTTGGGGGACTGACCTGCGAGCTAAGGAGTTGGACGGTGTGCACGGAGCAGGCTTGACGTGTTGTTACCACTCGGTTAGACAATGGCACCGGATAGTCGGCCTGATCACAGTGGTCATATTAAATTGACTTTGGATTGATTGTGCGTATTATATACGGCCTGGTAAATATGCGGGCTGTATTGTGAAATTCACGAGCCATGCGACGAGAGAATATAAATGCGATCGTGAGACAATTTAAAGATCGTGGACTGTGTAATGCTGCCTTTTGATAGAAGTTAACTGTCCATAATTTTTGATTGGGCCCTTTGTCTTGGAGGAGAAGATTTCATCGTACATCGGGACTCTGGTTGCCTCGTTGCCGAACGTCGCCTCACCCCATTTGTTGACGAATGCTTGCAAGCTGCCGGTGAGTTCTGCTGCCCATAAAGCAGAGCATTCGCCGTTGTTGTATGACTAACAGGAATCTACATTTAATGGTCAAAACTGGTTTTTACCATATGCGCCGAAGGAAACAAGGTACTACTGTACTGCATTTTGAACTTATGGTGCGGTATGTTGAAGCTATCGCTGTTTCTTTGCTCAACAAGTAACTGCTCTTATCCTAAAAGTAATTGTTCTTAACCTGCCTGGGGTTGCAGCAGGTTGGGAAGTAATCTAATGTGATCGCTCGACGATGTCAGTAGAGAGAAAATGAGGGTTTGAGGACAATATTACAGAAAATGGCATACAGACAATATATAGACAGCTATAGCCATTTTTACAATTTCTATGTAGCTGCATATGGATAGTTTTTTATATGCTTGTGTAGTTTTATGCATTGAATGTGTTACATATATTAACCTGCATAAAATTATAAGTAATCTGTCAACCGTCAAAATTTTATATATATTTTTTTTGTGTACTGTGCTGTTGTATTGATATGGCACTTTTAAAAGAAGTAGATATATATAATTTATTTAATAGATGCTTTGTTGATAATGAGTACAAAATTGCCAATAATAATATTCTTGTGTTGGCGCAGATTTTAGGAGAGAAAGAATGTTAGTTAGTGTTTAGGTTAACGAGTGTTAACTTCCTCACAGAGCGACCCAGTTTGAAACCTGTGTTAGCACAGCTCAATCTGCATATAAGTAACACATTTATAATCGTAGTAATTGTGCAATTTTACTTGGCTGGAGCATGAATAAGGTGATCAGAAATGTAGATCCTAAGCATGGTTTTCATAAGTGTTCAAATAAACGTGAACACTCTTTAACTAGGGCCAGTGATTTTTCGCGAAAAAATCGGAGCATACGATAGACTTTAATACCATATACACACTTCGGCTGTTATATCTGCATTGGCTGCTGGTGTCGTTTCCGCTTTTGACCGAGCCACCCAGGATTCCGTTACTCCGATGCTGTACCTTCGTGGTTCGTGTGCAAACAGTTCATATGGACCAGAACATGTTTCGGCCAATCAAAAAAGCTGGAAACCTCCGCAGTGCTTTGAGCTGTATCTTGTCTCGAAATCGTTTCGCTAAGTATCACTAGCACCAAAATTGTACGTGCAGACTTGGCGTAAATTCCATTCCAAAAACTCTATATAACTGACTTGAGAAAATTACTTGTTAAATTTTGTTTTCTTTGCATTAAAATATTTAATTTTATTGTTTTTTTTTATTTATACATATACTTTGGTAGTGAATTTCGTGCAAACGCAGGCAGCCACTAGCGTACAATACTGAATAAAAATGATTGCTACATCTTTGCAGCTCTTCTAACTAGTAGGATTACATAAAGGTTCATTAATAAATAAAATAGCCAATATGGATATTGATCATCTTATAAATAAGTAATTATTTTGATATTAGGTTTCGGAANATTAATAAATAAAATAGCCAATATGGATATTGATCATCTTATAAATAAGTAATTATTTTGATATTAGGTTTCGGAATTTGAATACTTGTACCACGAACTACGAATAGTATGTATTGACACGAGTGCATTATTGTGCATCTGAGGAAACGAAAGCGGTAAAATTAGAAACGAGGGCGGTGATATTCCAAACATACACTCAGACGTAATAGTTGACAAATCGCTACACACCACGTCGAGGCGTAAGCAGATGATCCCTGCCAACCGACAACATCGTAATCGCCTATTCAACCTCGGAGACACTCCTCAACATTATACTTCTTACGTTAATTGCGTACTCGAGTGCTTTGACGAGCTCCCATATAGTAATTACATTTTTTTTCCTTATTGCGGCAATGTAACCGACGCAAGTATTTCGCGTAATATTAATTTCATATGCAGGAATTGAGAATTCAATTTATGATTGTACACAACATTTCAACGAGATGCTTCCATTTATATATCTACTTATATTTGCCTCTAACACATATAAAATGTATTCAGAAAATAACTATTGTTTAAAGACAAAAATAAATGTATGGCTTATTTTTCGTAAGTCCATAATGTTACGATATCTACTCACTCTACTGGCCTCGTTATGATTATAATCTCGTTACTGATTAAATCTGTCTCCAATATTTTTATCTATCAGCTATCACCTGTTATCATTTAAATACTTTCACGGTAATGATTTATTCAATCACCCAAACTAACCAGTAATGAAGAACATATTTTTGCTTTACAGTGAATGAAGATTTAAACTTTCCCGCCATTATATTAGTAATACTTCTAATAACAAACAAAGCTTAACAATATTAAATAATGAATACTGGTACTAGGTGCACCCTTATATGCGTATCACTCTTGAAGAAGACAACTGTGAATTTCCATGTAACAGATTTTGTTTAAAAATAATTTGAGAGAAGAATTACTCATATTGTTCTGTGATATGACCAGAATTTCACTGAGTTGTATATGCATATATATCATAACTACTAAGTAACGCAAACCTAGTAGAAACCAAACAAAATTTTATAATAATATATATAGTCTTTGTAAGTAGGTTAATCTAAATTGACGTCTATTGCCTATAGATAATGAATTACCGAAAAATAATTGGAGAAGTTGACACTATTAATGTGGATTAATTTCCACTACTATGAATTAAATATCCTTCTCNTACCGAAAAATAATTGGAGAAGTTGACACTATTAATGTGGATTAATTTCCACTACTATGAATTAAATATCCTTCTAGAAAACTTGCAGTTTCAGATTTGTTGTTAAAATTGTGTTTGTTATGAATTAAAAGTACATATTAGTTGATTTATGAAATCAATGTTCTCCTACTGTTACCACCTATAACACTCTACAAATTAATAGAGTTATTTATTTGATCGTGTTTTACCACACATTAGTATGCATGGACAGTACTCGAATTCTAAGAAATTTTTGGAACTCCAAAACCATTCTACTACCGCAAGCCTGATTTCCCTGAATTTACTCTAGGGATATATCCAGCACAAAAACACAGTAGTCAACTCCCGCTTCGTACATAAGGCTTCTTTAATGCAATCCTGCCTCGGCTTTCCTGAAATTAACCGCTGCGGTATTCCTAATAAGCAAATGTGCATTCCATGCCCGTGCTGCGGTTGATACCATCGCACTGTTTCTCTCTTTCTCTCTCTCTCTCCCTCCCTCTCCTTTCTCTGCTTTCATAAACGAACACATGTACCGGACGCAAAGCCTACAGTCCAATTTTAAACGAGATATTTACGCATCCGGACGCAAATATTGGTGAGGGCGCGTTTTGGCACTAGATAATTTATTATACCAAATGATTATGGTTTATCACGTAAAAAGTTGAGCTTACTCTCATTCAACGTATTGTACATTCGTCCGAGTTTCCTGTAGTTATTGACTGTCGTGTCGTGCATGTATGAAGATACCATCCCATTTTACTGGGCCAATGAGGATTCTGATACTCAAGCAAAACGTTTGTGATTAGTTTGCAAATATCTTAGTCGGGTCAGAAACTTCATCATCCACTCGGAAAAGGATAAACTAACTAGAATGATATCAGAAGATATTATGGACTCAAAATTTTCACGATTTTCCTCTGTATCTAATTACAGCTGTGAGTAGCAGGACAAATGGGTAGAAGAAAATATTTGTTGAGACAACAACATGAACAAACAAAAGTGGACGATTAATTAAATTAAATATTGATTTTATTAATACATTAGTTTTAAATAGAGGTATTTATACGTGTATGTAATTTTATTCTGAATTAACTGGTTAGAGTTATTGAAGTACTAGCGAAAACGAAAACAATTTTTTTTTTTAACCCACGTCCGGAAATGCAGGCGTTCACCTTCAGAGCGCATCGCGCAACGCCTGCCAAAGGGCGTTTCTCGACATACGAAATTAATTTAATTTTCATTTCCTAAAGAAAATATTACCCCATTACGTATAGATCCTCTTAAAACCCACGGCCGTTACCCTCACACAGCCACACCTCGNCTAAAGAAAATATTACCCCATTACGTATAGATCCTCTTAAAACCCACGGCCGTTACCCTCACACAGCCACACCTCGATAATTGGTTGTGCCGCGCTGTGTGAAGTGCAGTTGTGTGTGGTTCTGATGGATGATTACGCATTCGACGGAACAGCCGGACAATGCATTTAGTGCACGGTGCAAGCAACTGGAATGCCAGGGCTTCACGGTGTTGTCCGGCNGACGGAACAGCCGGACAATGCATTTAGTGCACGGTGCAAGCAACTGGAATGCCAGGGCTTCACGGTGTTGTCCGGCCCGGCTGACAAGCACCGACCGCCGCCCGTTTGTTAGCAGTCCACCGAAACGCCGTCCGCGCGGAAAGAGCATTTTGGCGCCTGCAAGATATGCAACCCACGTGACTTTCTCGCGCAGATGTTTGCCTACCTGCGCGATGGTTTTACAACACATTCTGATGGTGAATGTTTGCATTTCCGTACAAAGGTTTGTAAATAAAAATGTATTATTTTCGCCCCCTTCACCATCCTTCTTCCTCGCTAATTTTGCCGATATATTAAGTAATTTTGAAGTTTTGATATGATTATGAGTTTGGCAGCCCGGAGACCTGTTGGTGCCTCAGGTAACAACACTATGAAGGAAAACAGTGACGCGTTCTAAGAGAGACCAACCGACCTATTGCAAAAAAAACCTAATGTCAGTGCTGNACTATGAAGGAAAACAGTGACGCGTTCTAAGAGAGACCAACCGACCTATTGCAAAAAAAACCTAATGTCAGTGCTGGGAATCGAAACAAGACTTGTTCGTGGGAGGCAATAACCGTTATCCAATACATATCGGAAATGGTCGATTTTGAAACTGAAAAACAAAAAAGCGATAGTGAAAATGTTTGTCGCCGAAGTACAAACGTTACAGTTTCTCATAAATATTTCAATCTGTACGGAACCTTCCTAGANGTGAAAATGTTTGTCGCCGAAGTACAAACGTTACAGTTTCTCATAAATATTTCAATCTGTACGGAACCTTCCTAGAATCCGAGAATCGTAATGCCCCCTGGTGACGCGCGCTTAAGCTGAGAACTTGTGTACCCTATATGTACTCTGCGGATGTACAACTACTGCCCTGAAAACTAATTTAACTGCGTGGCCAATCGAGATTGACGAGGAGGAAGGTGGAGACTTAGGCAGTCGCCNTGGGGTCGTCGGGCGCGGCCGTAATCGCGTATGCCGCCGGCACCAGTAACGACACCTCTTACGACTGAAGCGCCGTGTGACTTTCACGCTTATGGGAACTACGCCTACTTTCTCTTCCGGTGCACCTTCCAACTTCCTCCCACCGTATGGGAACATTAAGGCGGCCGCCTTACTCGAGATGTTTTCTGCGTTCGAGGCCGGGAAACGCAGGAACACTGCTGCGCGCATCAAGTGCGCTATCGCCGCTGAGTACAAGGCTCTGGACCACCACGCAGATACAGGAGCTGCCTGTATCTATGAGACTTCATGCGCTGGTGGAAAGTCTATGGCAAGGTTCAATGCATGACNGGAGCTGCCTGTATCTATGAGACTTCATGCGCTGGTGGAAAGTCTATGGCAAGGTTCAATGCATGACCCTTGAGTTATTTTTGTATGTATCTGAGGCTTATATTTTGAGATACAGAGATTTGAAAAAGTCGTTTTTAGCTAAGCCGGAGTTCTTTGGAATGGTGTTTCTAAAGTGCGTGACGTCTTGAAGTCAACCAAGAGGCTTCGTCTAAAGTACGTGTTATTTTCGTATATCTGCACTTTGAACGAACGTTTCATAGTTTCGTGGTAAAATCGTATATGAGCTGTTCACGGTAAAATGAGCACTTTTGAGGCCCTAGTTGCGTTTTATTTTCCTGCATTTTTTATCCTTTAACCACCTTTTAAAATGAAAGCTGCCACATAAGTAACAAACACAGTGTTTGTATATACCACCACACTCGAAAGTTAACGTATAGGGCTAAAATAAAATATATTTATTGACTGTTATTACAATTAGATAACTTTTAAAAGTGCTCGCTTTATAGTGAATAGCCTATAACTCAAACACTCTGCAACGCAGTTCGGCGCCAGGTATGCAGGCCCCTTAACACTGCCGCAGATTAAACGAATATAGTTCACGTTTTACTCAAGTGCATTGTGAAAACTTCCCCACCATCTTTCCCTCTCTGGCTTGCCGACCGGCATAAACATAATAATCTTGAACATTTGTAACGTTTATTAACGTTCTCACACACCCAACGGTATCCTTTAGATCAGTGTAGCCCAACCCGCGGGCCACATGCGACCCACCTATTCATTTTTGTTGGCACTTGCCCCTCTTACTGGAAAAATTATTTTAATATAACATTTGGAAAAAAAATCGCTTACCCTTCTTACTGCTTTAAATTTTAAAGTAATACTACTTTAGGTTTTTTAAGGTTACGTCAGCAGCACCTTACATCCTTCATTTCCCCTATAACAGTCTTCAGTTCCCGAAAAGTCTGCCAGCAATCAGAATTGTTTTTTCACGAATACGTCCGGCGCGAGAAGCGGCCCCGCCTCCAGGCGACAGGTGGTCGCCAGTGATTGGCTGCCGATAGGTTCACGATCGTTCGGGTGCTGCGGAGGATTTTCTGGAAGGTTTCGGTTTCCCTATAAAACGGAGCGCAGGGCAGTTCGAAGTGGTTCTTTTTGACGAGAGAGGTTGTTCGACAGGTATAGTACGACGAGAGATTGTTGTCGCCGTTGTTGCGAGAGCGGCACCTAAAATGGCGCAACTTAAGAAACGGCGCGTTGAAGATGAGAAACAACAATTTCAGTCTAAGTGGCAGGAAAGTTACTTTTTTGTTGAACATAATGGAAAACCACAGTGTTTTATCTGTTCTCAAGTCTTAGGTGTTTCGAAGGAGTATAACGTGAGTAGACACTATACTAGCTTGCATAAATAAAAATATGATCAATACCAGGGAAGTGCCAGAAGCTGTGTGTTTTATGATTTGAAGCTGAAACTAACTAGACAGAAGAATATCTTTCAGCAACCATCAAACACTGCTGGTTTAAAGGCATCTTATGAGGTATGTTTAGAGCTAGCTAAAAGTAAAAAGTATTTTAGGGATTGTGAGCTCATTAAGAAATGCAATAAGACAGTAAGTACAAGAATTAATTATATGGGTGGTAAAGATTCATGTTCTCTCAAGGGCATTTTGGAAAAATGTGAATTTTACTCTCTAGTTCTAGATGAGAGCACAGATATACCTGACATCAGTCATCTCCTTATATTTGTCAGAATAATAAACGAAGAATTTTAAATTCATGAAGAACCGTTGGAATTGAAATAATTATAAACCAGCAAAAAAGGTATTGACTTATTTAACGCACTGGATGATGTCGTTTCTAAATATGGAGGTTTTGTGAAGTGCTCTGACATTGCAACAGATGGAGCTAAAGCAATAGTTGGTTATAAAACTGGGTTAGGTGGACTGTGCAAAGAAAAAGGCATGAATTGTTTGTTTTTCCACTGCATTATCCACCAGGAGGCTCTCTGTGGAAAAATTATAAGACTCAGTGAGACAATGAAAACTGTTGTAAATACTGTAAATTTAATAAGGGGAGGCAATAAAGCCCATAGACAAAGAGCATTTATTGCATTACTGGACAATTTGGAAGCTGAGTATGGTGGCATTTCAATGTACTATGAAGTGCGCTGGCTAAATGCTGGAAAATTTCTGCAACAGTTTTTTGTGTTGAGGAATGAAATTCTTGTTTTTCGCAGAAATAAAAACATTGGGCATGAGTATCAAGAAAAACTGGAAGAAATCCAGTTTTTAAATAATCTTGCTTTTCTGACAGATTTTACATCCCATCTAAATGCTTTAAACTTGAAACTACAAGGCAGAAAACAAAATATCTCCCAGCTTTATGGACATATTGAGGGCTTCCGCAAAAAACTTGATGTAATGCAAATTGCACTGAAGGCAAATAATACGGCACACTTCCCATATTGTCAGCAGTCGAAAGTAGAAAAAAGTGACACAAATTTTAGTATGTTTCATGAAATAATAATAGATATCAAGAAAGACTTCCAGTACAGATTCCAGGATTTTGACTCCCTTCCTTAAACCAAAACTTGCACTGTTCAACAACCCCATGGATATTGAAGTGAGTGAGGTGCCCTGCGACCTTCAAATGGAAATTTGTGATCTTCAGGCAGACCCATTCTACCAGACTAAAAAGTATGATGTCCCTGAAAATTTCTGTAAACTGATTTCTAAAGAACGTTTTCCTAAACTGCTTAAATTCTCTCTGCAAATGTTAGCGCTGTTTGGCAGTTCATATGTGTGCGAAAGTCATTGTTCTGCCGTCAAACAAATCATATCGAAAACGAGAAATCGAATTGAAAGTGCTTCACTGCAATCTATCCTGAGACTCTGCCTTACTGAACTTACAGTGGACATTGATAAACTTGTATCAGGAAAGTATTGTCAATCATCACATTGATTTCTCGACTGTAAAATGAAGTGGTATATTAAACTAGTATATTAAACTTCTTTAAATATAAATTTTAAAAAATATTTTTGAATAAAATATGTCATTTCTTTTCTTTCTGGAATTTATCTGACCCTCACATTCCTTCCATAAAGTTTTATTGGCCCTCGGGTAGCTAAAGGTTGGACCACACTGCTTTAGAGCATCAAACACAGGCAGTCCCATCAGATTGTCTGTAGTAGTTACTATGTTATTCCCATTCGAAGAGTGTAAACATTAATTTGGGACACCGATATACACCACTGCACTTGTTTCAGAAGGGAATCATGTTGTGGCATGTTTGCACTGTTCAAAATGAACTATTATTAAAAACATATTACTCTGACTTCTCGTAGTGTGGATCAAAACAAAATATTTAACAAAAATATAATTAATGCCAATTTCATTGCACACGAGCACTGGATATTTTCTAAGAATTTTCTGTTGTAATTTGTCTATGAAAATTATCCGATAAACACGTTATTCCCTATCCTTTTCAGCACGCTGATTCTATCTTTACGCCTTTAAATTGTACCTTTTTTCATATTTTTATAGTAAGCATGGTCGTTTTGGGGGTTATCATAGAACGGGTGCTAAAATGATATGACACTCATTATAATTCCAAAGATAATGGTTGCCTCTACTAATACTTCTAAGTATTTTAAATAAACAACATGTGCAAGGAATTTTACGCATTCCGACTCTNAATGGTTGCCTCTACTAATACTTCTAAGTATTTTAAATAAACAACATGTGCAAGGAATTTTACGCATTCCGACTCTGCTCCATACTCATCTCGCTTCACCCTCGTCGGCTCTCAAGACCCCGATGTTAAGAGCCGCCCAAATCACTTATCGCATATATATGCACGATTATTTATTGGTTTTATTTTCATGTATTTTCGTAGTTTTTGTACTCCTCTTCAACACTTTAGTCAGTGTTCATTTTAACCTCCCATTTAAAGGTCAATTTTTTTTTGTGTCTAGCCATAGTCAATTTTTCTTATCTTATTTTAAAGACGGTATACAGATGTTTGTATAATCATAACAGCTGGTAAGTAACATTCGCGATGTGTAATATCCTTCCATATTATGTTACAGACGCTGTGCATTTTAGCCACGAAAATTATTTTATATGTAATTTGTACTTATTAAATATAATTAATGCGTATGCTGCCATTACTGTATTTCAAAATAATATTAATTATTTAAACACTCACTATCCGTTTTACATATATGCTATCAAAACTAACTTAATTTTAGTTGCGCAAGACACAAAATAGAAAATAGTTTTCCAAATAAAGTGTCTTATTAAATCTCTGCNACTAACTTAATTTTAGTTGCGCAAGACACAAAATAGAAAATAGTTTTCCAAATAAAGTGTCTTATTAAATCTCTGCAATCCAAATAAATTGCATTATATCGAACAAAAGCATATAGTTTTAGAGGAAGGCGTATTGAAATTCATGTGAGCCTCAAAAGGCAATACCTGGAAAATTTCTCCAATTGGAGTACATGCCATGTAATAATTATGTCGCTAGAGATACTAAGTGTGAGTTTCTTGCATTTAAAGACAAATATAGTTTATTCAGATATGAGATTTTGCGATTCCACAGCATAACTTTACAAAAATTTATTTCAAAAGAAATGTGTAGTCTTTATTCTAATGTTTTATGTTTCAGCAGAAAGTTTTGCCATTTTGCAATGTTAATTACATCACAAAAAGAATAAAAAAGTGTGGGAGTGCCGCAAAGCCTTTCTGTATTTAACTATGAAGTAAAGAATAAATTCTACCCCCGAAACCGAGGTGTGTTTGCATAAATCCGAGAAAATGTTTTACGAGGCGAGTTATAAAAAAAATTCAAGAATGATGGATTGCTCTACAGCAAGATAAAAAAAATTATTTATTTTTATATCAAGAGCAGTACTGTGTATTCAACTAATATAATACCGTCTCAGATACTTTCTTATAGCTTCATTGGTAATGGAAAAATGTAATTAGATTTATCCCGATTTAGTCTACATTACGAACTGTCCACGGTTGAGTGGGCATGAATGCCATGCTCAGATTCCTCTTTCCATGCTTCATGTATCCTTCCGCCAATAACATCGCAATGTAAAATTTATTATGCGTCAAGCAGTAGAGCTTAGAAAGTTTCCCAGCTCCTTAGCTCAAATCTAAGTATACACAGTGGAGTTACAACTTCTCAGTGGAAAAAAATAATCTGAATCTAGAAAAATTAATTCCCGGATCTTAAGTTCAGCTAATCAAAGAGAATCATACATTTGAATTAACATGTACTTCAAATTTGATTTCAAATAACGAACATTCAAAATGTATTGATGTTGGTATGCTGCTAAAAACAATTGTCGAATGCAAAATTCAAATTTATTAAATAAAATTTGATTTCAAGTAAATGCTATTCTATTGGTTGAACTTGGGCAGTACGATCGCTATTGTGTCAATTAAATGTTTAGAGTATACTGCTTACAGCTTAATGTTTTCATTATATAAGCCCTTTAAAGCCGGAAAATTGTTAGAAACATAAATATGTAGGTATTACGGCGTTGTTACTGTAAGGTGTTTACAACTATAGTAGACCGAGTTTACTTTTCATTGCTTAAAACATTACAATTTCAAATAAACATTTAAAAGTGAAACTACTTTCGCTTGCTGGTAACCAACATTGTTTCAATTACTCCAGTAATTGTTCAAGTTAAAATTAATACAATCCCGGGCAGGAAAGTTTTCAAATATTATTGCTTTAAATTGTGCTACGTTGACCGCGAAGCAGCTCTAAATACAGTTTTTCATTTATTGATTTATTTTACAGTTCTCTGAGGTCAATGTTTCTAAGATGTATCGCTAAAATGTCGAAAATGCCTGAATTCTGATATCTGCATACCTGAACTCTGCGTGACACTAAACGTGGGGACCAATTTGTGGAACCTAGCAGTTCTTAGCCCACACAGTAAAAACATTTCGTACGTTTTGCAAACAATTCTCTGTTAACTTAGACGACAGATATTTTCTTGCAACTCTACAACTGAAATATTGTATGCCTTTTTAACACACTGTTTGGTGAAACGTTAAAAAAAAATTGTTTGCCTACCTCAACGATTATAAAAAAACTTTAATTCTACAATACTTTCTTGTGAAAATCCAACATCATTCTTAGACATTCTACATTATCGTTTCGTAAAATTTGCTCAAATGTACTTGTAGCGTTACAAAAGTAATGCTGGGCAATAGTTTACAAAGAACTCTTTGTAAAATTACATACAATTTTTACAGTGCACTGCATAATGAGGTTCCTCAGTATGGCAGTACCACGCGAGAGAAAAAATATTATTATTGCTAATTTTATAGCACGTTCTAGTTTGGTTCACTGAAGACTCCAAATATTCCCCGTGGCTTAAAAAAACACCCACCAGACTTTTAATAGCGTAACGATTACTGAAGTTGGGAGGCATTTCCTGTAAGACAAATCATGTTCCCTTTGGAGTGAAGTAAAATAAACGCTTTTGTATCTGTAATATATAACAATTATAGTTTCATTTTTAAGTGATTTTCACGTTGTTGTTCGTTCACTTATATCAAAAACACTTTACTATGGTGCTTCTTTAGAGATTATCAGGGTGACTGCCAGTACTGAGTCCGCATATACGGAGGACATAAATACTATTCTCATCTGGGCGTGAGTGTACGCAATTTTTTATTTTAAAATCGTTTTCCTTATTATATCAGCATTACCGTGAAAGACGTCCACCTGAGAGGTCCCCGATCGTCAATGCATTTGAACAGAGGCAGTGCTGACAACTGAATAGGAAACGTACGAACACAAACATCCACGCTTGAAAATGAGTAACACACGAAAATGGTCGAGAAAAGAGACCTACAACGTATCTACGACGGAAATTGAAGTTTCTAGGTGAACATTTGTCAGTTATTTTGCAGTTGACCTTCATTAAAAGGATTGGTGTAATAAATAATTTATGTTACAAAATATTTTCTATTTTGCAATACAAACAAGTCGCGATCCCAGCAATCTTTAAAAATGTTTCCCATCAAACACTCGTTTGTGTTTCCTTCCTCGATTATGGTTTCCTGTACAGTCACTGGTAGAGGAGAGCTGAAATTGGCAATCAGTGAAACGAAAAAAAAATAGTTATCCAGAACTAAATCAGCGATTTCGTTTAAATATGCCAGTTACTGTCACTATAAATCCAGTTAACAAGCTGCTAACTATACTGAAGAATCGACGGGATGCGCTGAGCTAGTGACCGATAGCAGCAGAATTCTCTATATATCAACTAAAGATCACTGTTAAATCAAAGTTCCTCAGTAGAAAAGATACCACTTTCATTATGGGCTGTCACACTGTTAGAAAAAATATCCGTTAAATTACGAAAAGCACAGGTTACAAATTATCCAGACATCTTCCTGAAATTACGGACTTAGTTTTTTTCAATAACGTTCTCGCCCTAATTTTTACATGAATCTCCGAGAATTCACTAAACCTGTCAATAAACTAGCAAGTTTTTTTTAATCTGCTCTTTTTAAAAAGGGGTAACAAAAAAAACATTTTACTCTCGCTATGTGGGGGTTTTACTGTGTATAAAAATTACTATGAAAATTTTTTAAGAATTTTGCCCGATAGCGGGATTTGAACATAGAAACAAAATTGACATCTCAACTCTTTATCCACGCACCTGCCACACTTTTACAAATAGTATAGTTGTAAGTATATGATACCTCGTAAAAAAATATACCTCTCGTAGTTTCTAGTCATGTTAAGCGTGTTTGCGAGTTTTTTCTGTTTAAAAAAAGGGGTAAAAGAAAAAAAACAATTTTCGTAGTGTATTTCACTGTGTATATCAGAGAAATTAAACTATGTTTAAATATGTTGTCCTGTAGAGGGATTTTAAAACGAATCGAAAAAATAACACTCAATAACTTGAACCACTCACCTACCACACCTTTACACGAAGTACTGTATTTCGTAAATATGAATTTTACACGAAAGTGACGAACGCGCCTCTCTTACTTTCAAGCCTTGTTAGAGCGCTAGCAATTTTGTTTTATTTTAGGTTTATAAAACAAGGCTACGAAAAAATTTTAGTTGTGTGCGTATTTCACTGTTTACACGGAAGGTTTTGTCCTGTAGCGGAATTTAAAAATGATAAAGAATTGGCACTCCATGAGTGGTTTGGCACTCATCTACCACTATTTTACACGAAGTAGTATTGTGAATATGGGATTTTACACACTTCAGGTATCATCGGCGTTGCTCGCGTCTTAAAATCTAAGCCACAAGAATGTGCAGAGATTCCGTAATTTATATTTACGGAGCTCATTTCCGTTATTCGTCATTAAGGAGTGCCTTTCCGTAAATTAACTCTACATTTCCGTAAAAAATTCCGTAAATCTACAGAAATTTCTAACAGTGCGATGACTCGAGTAAAGCATGTCACTATTTCCTATTTAGAGTGTGCTCGTCATGTTGTGGCCTTTGTGAAATTTTAGACGATGAGTAAATATTTGCGGTGCTGATGAAATTTATTTCGTAGAGTGAACGGAATACCCTGCGAGTGAGTGAGGGTTTCACGTATCGCAGTTAAGCTGAGGAAGACTAGAGACTAAGGCGTGGCTTATGGGAGCAACCCTGGTCGTGGGAGATGTAGGGTTGTAAGGGGACAGGGCCAATTTCAGAAAAACCTGTAGGGGTATGCGGTTAACAACTTTTAGTCAGTGGTATGTGGTGTCATGAACAAACTTAGGATCCGTTGTGCTTTCAAGCTAAAACAAATTCCTTCCAGCCACGTTCCCGTTAGGCATTAGTTGACAGGTCAATACTTATAAATTAAGTGATCTCCGTTGGTAAGGCGCTTGCCAAGCGAGCGCACGGCCGCAGAGGGCCCAGGACGTTTGGCGGGCTGCTAAGGGCGAGGGTAGAGGGCAAGGGTAGTGTAAACACAACCGTACGAGGATTACCTGAGAACCTGGACGTGGTGAGTAGCACCTCGAGCATCTCTAAGGCAGCGGGCCGCGGCGGGTTTTTCTCAGGGATCTCCGGTTTCCCCCACCCTTGCATTCCGGCGCTGCTCCGTACTTACCTCGCTTCACCCTCATCGGCTCTCGAGACCTCGGTGTTAACAGCTACCCAAATTTATCTTTGCTCTTCACTTCTAAGGCAGCCGCAGAGACGGAAACGAAGTCACCAGCTTGACATACGAGGACCCATGGCGTGTTGTGATTGGATAAGGGCAAGGGGTTGGTAAACACGGTGGTGCGAGTATTACCTGCGAACCTGGAAACGGTGACGAGAACCTCGAGCATGTCTACGGCAGGGGCGAAGACGACTTGGCGAACGCTGGGTGCCCCATCGCGCGCACTCACTCTCGGCGGAGACACTGCGCAGCACACCTGGACGTCTCCCGATGCTAGCAACAACTGCCGCTCGTGGCGGGCAGATGGAGCCGCGTCGCCCTCCCGCCAGGCGCGCTGCAGTCGCATCGATAGCAGCGCCGCGCGTATTCCGACCGTGAAAGCGGCCCACGAAAAGGGTGGTGGAGAGGGCATGACGTATACCTCCTTTGTGGTTATGTCTGAGGCAGGGTCATTGTATAAATATATAGATTTATACAATGGCACGGTTCCTGGAAGTTAGTCCATCCGCCTATCACTCCGCGTATTTATCTTAAGGGTACTCGTCACTGGAAAATTAATTATTTTCCATTATAGTCTGTTCGCGGTTTCTTTACATTTTGTGACTCAAACCTTGGAAAAATGACCCCATGTACGACGTGTTTAGATATTTCCTAAACATGTGATGTATAATTAAAAGGTTGTATACATCTGTTAACAAAAAAGTACCTTATTTTAAGTTAAATTGAACTTCTACTTATATTTCATCTATAAATTATAGTATTAAGTTTATATCTAAAATGAATAAAAACAGAGAGAAAAAAAGGATGTTTTGGCAATACCTATTAATAAATAGTTCTCATACAAAATGATATTAGTATTATTACACAGAGTGAGCACAAATGAGGTGCGTTGTTCCTTTGGTGTATTTTTTTAGACTCGGTTAATCTTTGTTTGCATGAAACGGAGGAATATCCTGGAAGCTGAACTTTAGTAAGGCTTCTGAAAAGTTGGAAGTAATCGTGAATGGACTCCAGTAGGGAATACTGCTCAACTTTTAGAAATTACTTACGAGTATTATTTCCTCGAATAAAAAAAATCAGACAGCTATTTTTATCTAATGACATGCCAAAATCACAATGTTAGTGTATTTCGGGTGTACAAATAGTAAAAATAAACTCATAGAAACGAGATAATTCGCGTTGAAATAAGATACCATGAGCTACAGTTTTGTATATTTTTATTTGTAGCTGTCTATGGATTTTTCTCAGGGGCCTTAAGCACGCTTCTTACCAATCTTGCTGACACAAGTTTTAAATGGAAGTATCAATGTTAGATAAACTCCTTCTCTGTGTATAAAATTTAAAGATAAAAGTTTCAAATAAAAAAAAAATTATTCTTCGTTGCATTTCTTGAGGAATTTTTTTCACGTTAATAAAGTTGCAAAATTTTTATTGCAATGCTTTTTTTTTCATTTATCATAAAAATTTACACTTTACTAAATAGTTATGTACAAATAATTTTATTTATAAAAATTTTTGACGTGGCAGTATTTTTTTCAAAAAATTCCAATTTTTTTTTTCTCTTTAAAAAAATAGTTATCTTTAAAAATCTTGCATTGAGAAGGAATTTCTTTAACACCAATTTTCCATTTAAGCTCCATGGTTGCAGGCATGGTAGACAGAGCCCTTAGAATATGTTCATTAATTTCTTCGTACGGTACAGCAATTTAAAATTTATTTCATGCCACTTTACTTTTTGAATGCTCCTAAATGAATCATAATCATCAGCACTTTCAGGAACGATTAAACCGAATCAATCTCAGTGTCCGTGATCGAGGACGTGTTGCCATATTTATGGCGAGCACTGTGCACAACAATGAATCGCTGCCCGGTGTTTTGAGAGTCTTCCGTGTGGAAGATCTGATTCGCTGAATTTCCTGCGCCTCTCGTTAGTGAATGGTTAATGCTGACATCGACGAGCACGCATTTCGTTGTTCGATGATTGCGAGAAGCACGCTCGACACAGGTGCAGTGCGTATCATAAAAATTAACGAATGCAACGCTTGAGCTCGTAAATAAATTCGGAACTGAAAGATTTGAAAGCTATTCACGATAAGTGATGAGGCAATGTCAATTTTACATAAGGTAGAATAATACACAACGTGCATCCAAGCAGATATCAAGCAGGGCTTTCAAAGTGCTCATTTTACCGTGAACAGCCTACGTAGTTTCGGGAGTTGTAAATAAAAGCATTTTTATGCGTACTCTACTTTAAGCACTTGTTCGGTCATAGAAATAAGAACCATTCGTAACTTAGAGCAGTAATACGGTTTACGAATTGGCCATTAGTCTTGATGTGCAGAATACCGACAAAAGTTAATATTCCTGTGCGCTACGTGCATAGTTGTCTACGCTGGTTCAGAATGAGTCAGTACAATCTGTGGGGAACTGACACGGTGCATATCTAGGAAACGTGCTGTTATTTGGGTGGAATCTGAGCGGAAAACCTGTTGGGGTAAGCTTCTCCCAGTACAGTCGGTCGGGAGTGAAACCGCTACCTGCCGAATACGGTTCAGGTATGCTGATGCATGGAAAACGCTCACACGAAACTCCACCACAGATTTATCGAGGTGGATAGATCTTGCAAAAGCAGAATTGCACACTCTCAACTATAAATTATTGATTTAAATAACAGTTATTGATTATTCGGTGAAATGTACTAACAATAATAGCGTATCACAGTAAAAAATAGTATCAAAAAAAAATTAAAGCCATTTTCAAATACGAAAAAATGAGAAATAGAAATAATGAGTTATGTAAAGTTTTTTCTATTTGTTTTAATTTATAATGATTCAGAGAGAAAAATTTGTGACAACAGTATTTTTAATTTGCTTATTAATTGAATGTCAAAACAGCAGAAACTATAGTAATGTGTCAATTCTTAAATACTAAACAACACAATTATCTTAATATGAGTTTAATTTTAGCAGTGGTGGCACATTCACTACCAAACTTTATCATTTTCTGCCATATGTAAGTAGCCTTGCCAAGTATTGTGTGCATTTTCTTAATTTACACTCGAAAAATGTAAAACTGTTTTAAATTAAAGCTACTGTTAAAGTGAAAATAATAATGTCATGTAGTTCGAAGAAGTTCCGTTCTCGAGTATTGTCAATTGACAGTATAATGTTTTAGGTATGTACAGAATGACTAATGACAACAACGCCTCGTAATTAAAGCGGGATCCTAGATACTCGGTTCTGATCTGAGTCGTTGTCATTTGGCTCGCTCTCCACACTAGCGTGACGGATTTGACAGTCACTGTTGCTGGAGTGACTCAAAAAATTTATTTCATCTGAAAAATTTTATTGAAGTAAAAAATTAAAAATGCAATCCGTACATCTTTAGGTAATGAAGTTGTATGATCACAACACATAATGTTTTTATTTGGGGTTTTATGGAAATAATGTAATTTAATTACTGTCGTAGTTAATAGGCAATCTCCACTGATTACATTGGTTATGAAGTAGGATGAGGAGTACCATTGAAAACACAAATAAAAGCTGAGATAATATTCGTTGCGTAATATTTCTTCACATTATTCAATGCACCTTACGTCAGTAATTGTTGAGTTATTTGTTTTGTCCCATTATATATTGGGAAAATTTTAATCTAGTAGTTTTTCGTTAACATTCCAGGTGAATTGTAATGAAATTCCGTAATGTTAACCCTTCTTATTTTGCTCCGACCTTATTAATATCCTGAATTGCCTCGATGCATGAAAAGTAATAACAATGTTTAACCTCAGCCCTGTATTTTGGAACCAGTTTTTTTTTCAGCATCATGTTTTAGTCAGTTTTATGATATGGTTATCAACACCTTCAGAGAGGAGGTGGGGTGTATGGCAAGTTAATGTAAAATATAGATTTACTCTTAAATGTTTAATATTTATTGTATAGTGTACAGAGTGTTACATTTCACCTTACTCTAGTAAACATAATTCGTTGCATCATACCCTGAAAAGCCAAAAAAAAAACTTGCACACCTGCCTTATATCGTGTAGGGCCCCCCGAGCACGCAGAAGTGCCGCAAGACGACGTGGCATGGACTCGACTAATGTCTGAAGGTATGCAGGAGGCAATTCACACCATTAATCCTGCATGACAGTCCACAAATCCAATCTGCGCCAATTTGGAAAGGGTTGCACGTCTGTCACGTTTAATGATTCTCGTCAGTCGTCGTTTGTCCCGTTCTTTCACGGTCATTTTCCGGTCGCAGCGATGTCAAAGATGTGATGTTTTACCGGATTCCCGATATTCACGGTACACTCATTAAATGGTCGTATGCGAACATCCAAATGTTATCGCTACCTCGGAGATGCTATGTCCCATCTCTCGTGCACCGACTATAACAACACGTCTAAACTCACTTAAATCTTGATAACCTGCCATTATAGCCGTAGTAACCGATCTAGCTGCCGACCGCATTGCGTTTCTCTGATTGGTTCCATGCCTCTGTTATTTGACGCACGCGTATACCAGTTTTTTTGGCTCTTCATTGTATATCGTTGAGGATTAATACATTGACCTTTTCAGGAAGCTCTTCTGGCTCCTCGAGAATTAGTTCGAAATGTAAATCCACTCATGCACCACTAAGCTTGGATTCCCGAAGGACTGATCGTGTCTCGCTCGCTTTTCCCATCGACGCGACGCCTGGATTTGTTCGTTCGATTCCCAGCAAGGTTCGCGCGCTCCTTTATTCTCTGGCGACGTCTGCGGATGTTCGACCGTCGTTGATGTGCTGAGCGGAAATACGCTGCTAAATAGCTGAATATCTCCTGCTGTCGTTCAATATCAAACAGTATTCCGTATATATCATCACATTCCTGCAAGAGTCGCCGGTGATTTTGATAAAATATGCGCTTCTCAATTGTCTGCCAGGCGGCTTCATACTAACCGCTGGTAAGCAGTACATACCGTATTTTCGAGATGATACGTCCCTTTTCGTTATACCGACTTGTCGCGGTTAACTGAGCACTTCTGAAAGTCCTGATCATTTTCTTCAGTCAGGCTACTTCGTATCCTTACGCAACATGTAATTATGTATATTATCATGAACGTCACGACTTGTAGCCATACATCTAAAAAAAAAAATTTTAAAGAAAAGACTTACATGTAAGTATTAAAGTTGTTTGAGATCGAAATTTTTTCTAGGTTTTCAGGATATTTTGTGGCTTCGTGACATGATATTAACGATGAATTGATAAAAATACCAAATTATTCAAAAATACATTCATAATATTTTTTACCATACGTATGAGACTTTTAACTAAAAATATTGACTCTTATAAGTTACAAGAAGTTATTTTAGACCACAAAGTTCACTTTCAGCTAAACTTTTCCTTGAAAAGGATGTTTCATGCAGGATTTTCATGCTGGTAAATTAATTTGAAATCCGAAACTTTGTTTACTGCGATAATTTTTTGAATTTGGGCTATTTCAAATTTACATTTGATCTCAAAATTTCGAAATATATTCGGGTGAAAAAAACACAAAATAACCAAGAACATATACTCATGATATTCTGGTTCCATGAACACTTACCTTGAGGCGTAGGCTAATGCAGTAATTAAGCTCAATTTTTTTAATTTGTGTAAATATTTATATTAATTTAAAGTTCACATAATTTTTAATAGATTTGTTAAAGTACTTTTCCACCATTTTCATATTTTTTCCAAACAATTACTTTATGTCACAAAAAATTTACATTTCCTAAAAATGTAGACAGTAATTTTCGTCTCAACCCTTTCATTCCCATTGTGGACAATTGTCTACATGTTGCACAGGATGGTTATATTTGATCAGTAGCAGCGGCGCGTGGAGAACTGTTTCAAGGTAAGCTGTGTTTTGCTCTGTGCTATACCTTATCGTTTGCTAGTTTACACATCCACCACTTAACCGTAGTAGTGCATTTGACGTCACGGCACGTGTGTAACGTGCGCCTCGCCGCTCTCTCGTGAGTGGCTCTTCCAGTCCCACTCTGGTTACTGGTTCCTGTGTACAGCACTGAGCGAGAACCAGCTTGGCTCACCTTGCAACACTTCACCACACGCCACTAACCAGTACTGTACATTGTGTGGTCCAGTTCCCAATGAACTTATTTAGGAGTGACTGCTTCATAAACCACGTTACTGCTCTACGTTCTAAATGGTTCATGCCTATGATCAACAAGCACAAAGACTACAGCTTATTAGTTATCATAACGAAACAAGTTATTTGCCAGCTTAAGTAAAGCACAAGTAAAAAAATTATTTTTTTCAGCACCAGTAATTATAAATTAACGTGGGAATGAAAGGGTTAAACACCCTTAAGTGAAGTCTTACTTAAATGAGAATAAAAAGAGAAACATAATTAAAAAGCATATTGTAAACACATTTTTTTAATTGCATGTTTTCCTTATTAGCTGTCTCGGCTCTCAAAACCACGATGTTAAAACCCGCCCAAATCTCTTCACTCACTCCAACGAATTTTTTGTTAAAACATATACAACTTAGTAGTAGAGATTTTTCTAGGTTTTATTTAAAAAGTTGCTCAGTTAACCGCCAATAGCTTAGTCATTTTATAAACGCTAACAGTTTGCCAACAACATATTATTATTAATGAAAACGTAATGTTTTAACGTTAGGCAATACTTCAATTTTTCAGCGAGTTCTACCATCGATACTTCGAGGCCTTACGACGTCTTCTAGCCAAACTAGTGACGTTACGACCATTAGGCCGAGATAAGTGGCCAATATGGCTGGCAGCTTGGTTAGTTTGGACATGTGGCGGGTCGTATTTTAATTAAAACTGTGACATCCGTGTAATAATACACCGCAGTGTTTAAATTGGTTTATTCCTTGGTGTTTAAAAAATTTATCTGATTCTCTAAAAAGTTCACATCATTAAGTTTCCTAATGATGAAAGAGTAAATGCCTGGGTGAACGATATTTTGCAAGAGATTTTCGCGTCCACAAAGTTTTCACGTGTAAGTAGACGTTTGTCTATTAACGTTATAGACTTCCAGTAGAAAAAAATAATTCAACTCACATCATTATTACTATAAGTATTATTATTATCGCTGTGTGTGTTTGAATGTACAAACATAAGCAATAGCAAAGGATAGCAATTTTGCCCTTTACCGAAGATTAATTGTTTAATGTACTTTATATAAAGGCGAATTTTTGCAGTATTTCGTGTTTAAATAAAAACTATTTCAGTTATATCAAACCAATATTTGGAAGTATTTGAACTTCTTCATAAGTTAGTAACTACAAATTATTAAACAATTTAGTTATTTTAATAAATATGATACACAGCGAGAATTGCTCCAAAAAGGTTATATTTACAGCACCTTCCTCGTTAGTTGAACATTAATACATAACATCATTCCTCAACAAATAACATAAAAGAAATTGATTATTTGTATACATTCTACGAATTTATCGTTAGGTTATATATCTGAACATCGCTTTTTCTTACTTGCAAATAGCAACAGAGTCAATACAAAAAAAAATAATTAATGGCCTACATCTAGTTTATATATTTAGAGAATGTATTATTAAGTAATATTTCTGAGCATCGTTCTTAACTTACCTACGAATGAGAAAAGACTGAGAGCAGCTAAAATTGTGTATCATTCGTTATTTTGTCGTACTGATACACATTCCACAACAATGTCACATTGTGTATTATCCGTTATTTTGCCTTACTGATACACATTCCACAACAATGTCGCATAGCGATTGTATCGCCTCTTGCCAGTGATGTCACGCAGATGCTGTAAGGCCTTGCAATCTCGGTGGTAACGGCTCTACCCGCCACAACTATTACTGGAGTATCACAGCTACTTCTTACACACCGATCACAAATTAAAGAATGAGTAAATCGGGGACTATCGATCACGGGGGAAATTCCCCATCGCTCTCGCTTGCTAATGCCTGGCGAAGTTGTTTGACATGAAATAAGCTGCAGTACCGTAAAACTCGACAACTTTGTGCCTTTTTTTATATTTGCAAGCATAATCACCCTTTTTATTAATATAATAGGTTGGGGATTTTATTCAGCATGACTACACATCTCAAAAATGTAATCCTGTGGCCAAAACAAATCCAGGTAGCAAGGGAAGGGATGGGGAATTGTTTTTNTCTCAAAAATGTAATCCTGTGGCCAAAACAAATCCAGGTAGCAAGGGAAGGGATGGGGAATTGTTTTTGTGTGGCACATTGTTGTATACACAAGTAAGTCAACTATGGGCCACGTCTTCTTGTCCCATTAAAATACGTGTCAAACGTGCCTTGGCCCAATGTTGTCACGCTACACAATTATTCACGAGTCAAAACTGTATACATTTTTGTTTTTTACATTTTCCCTCAAAGTTTAATATGTGTTTTCATGTTTTTTGTCAAATAAGTACAAATGTCAATTGAAAATCAATATGTTATTTAAAAGCTAGATAGCTAGATAGCTCTCTCGTTCTGAAAGCGGCTGTGGCCCATTGTTGAGTCGCTGGCCCAAAGTTGTCTAGTCTTACGGTAGGTGACGGAAGTTGTNTCTGAAAGCGGCTGTGGCCCATTGTTGAGTCGCTGGCCCAAAGTTGTCTAGTCTTACGGTAGGTGACGGAAGTTGTACGCTGCGGATTCAGTCTAAGTCACAAAACGTCAACTGTTACACACTGCACAATTCAACTACAAAATATCTAGTTTTACTCCGCTACGGTAACTCTACCATTGATTTTCCATGCATACTGGCAACAACATTCTGCACTGAAGACCACAATATTTTCCTTTTGATTCGAATTTTTTTTTACGTGTTTTTAAATTTTCTTTTACTAGGAGCCCATTTGCTTTAATAATGTTAGGTTTATAAAAATGATAATTTCTAAATGGGTATTTGATGTTTTCCAAACAGTGAATACTGTCATATTATACATCGTAGGTAACGGATTACTGTTGTTATTAATTTTCTAATGATGAATTACGACGAGTTTTCAAACAGGNTATTATACATCGTAGGTAACGGATTACTGTTGTTATTAATTTTCTAATGATGAATTACGACGAGTTTTCAAACAGGCGACCCGTGTATAGATCACAATTCAAAAGTCCATCTCTGTCAGAGAACTTTACCAAAACTACTACAGCCCAGCAGTCTACCTGTCAGAAAATAATGACCTAAACTCCCTCTTTTCTACTAGGTTATTTTATGAGAAGGCTCTTTACGAAGCATTTTGGCTGTAGGTCAAGTTCGCGGATTCATCGCTTAGCACGCTAGCACCGAAATACTTAGCGCCGTTGTCATTAATGCTGTGAATCGAACACACAGTATCCGCCCAGTAAAAAAACCTCTCGGCGTATAATTAAAACTAGCCCATTTGTGCGGCAGGATCGTGTGGCGACAGTCAAAAGAGGGACGCGCCCACTAGCAAAGATGACAAACAAAGAGCAAATGACAGAGCGGCACGAACACATTGAAGACTCCCGTCAGCTGAGCTCATGAATTCTACAGTTTCCCGAGCTCGAAATAGGAACCTGTTATTTCACCCAGCGGAATTCTGCTCTCTGAATGCTCGCCCGATGAACAGCGACCGCATGATGAAACGGCAGACACCACACGCCACTCGCTATAACCACCACGCGTGTTTTAAAACTGAACGGTTCTAAACCAACGGACCTATGAGAAACCACAGCACTTGCACAAAAGGTTAGCGCACTTTTATAAACCAACACGTGCTTTGAAATTTTACTCNCCTATGAGAAACCACAGCACTTGCACAAAAGGTTAGCGCACTTTTATAAACCAACACGTGCTTTGAAATTTTACTCTGCTTCCCTTTACCAATTTTTTGTACAAGCAAAATAAACTTAAGTTGTAAATTTTTTTTTTAAATGAAAGTACGTTACTACTTGTAAATAAAAAGTAAATAAACGCTGACGTTACTGCTTCATTATGTGCTTTTGACAATCGCTGGTTGTCAGTGAATCAGTGCTGTAGAAATTCATATGGGCTATTCACGGTTATATAAGCACTTTTTCAATCAACCTTTAAAAAATATCTCAGCATTCATTTTAACAGGTACACTAACTGGCCTGCGCCCAGTAAAGTTGGTAACGATGGAGGGGAAGAAACTCCCCGCCGTAACATTGAATTGTAAGTGGAAGGTAAACATTTGTGAATACCGAAATTATATATTTTTATTCTGTTTTTTTTATTCATATAAGCTTAAGAATAATCTAACTTGTGAAATATTTTATTTTCTAATAATTTTACCGACGCATGAATGAAGTGTTCAGACTTATTATAAAGTTAATTTTACATGTGATGGAAGATTGCACAGTGTACATACAAGTAGATCATAAGCAGGGATTTCAAAAGTTCTCAGTTTGTAGTGAACAATCTATAGATGGAGTGAATCAATATGCACATACCTTTAGTCTACGGACAAAACAGTGAAATTCACTCAAAATTGGTGACTCTCAGTAGTGTAATTCACTGTAAAGGAGTATAAATTGACATTATATCACAAAAAATGATTCCTTTAAATAATAAATGGTCTGTGAGTAACTATCAGAGCATTTTTTCCTACGTGGCCGTCAATTTTTCAATGATATGGAGTAATTTTCAGCGTCCCAAGCGCTCCGCGCATGGCCCCGGCATTGGCTTAGAGTTGCCGCGAGAACTATCACAACCGCGTGTTCAAACAACGACTCGTTGTTTGTTTGCTACGGTTTAACAACAAATACGCGTATTTGCCAAAATAGTATATTGTGCTTAACTTAATTGTAGGTGTCATAGCTGCTTACAAATGTGCCATAACGAGTGCACTCACATCTGAAAGTACTTATTTATGAAAACATGCTAGCCGTATTCGAAGTAAGGAGTTTTTTTACAGTTTTGCTTAATAAACACAATCAACCCCATATTACCTTTGCGGTGCCAAGCTATAATCCATCTGTTTCGATCACCGAATAGCCTATTGGCTTCCAAACTTGTTACGGAGCTTCGGCGCCCTTCAACAGTACAGAAGATTATAGGCAGTTCANCCTATGAGAAACCACAGCACTTGCACAAAAGGTTAGCGCACTTTTATAAACCAACACGTGCTTTGAAATTTTACTATCCTTCCCTTTACCAAGTTTTTGTACAAGCAAAATAAACTTACGTTGTAAATTTTTTTAAAAATAAAAGTACGTTACTACTTGTAAATAAAAATTAAATAAACGCTGACGTTACTGATTTATTATGTGCTTTTGACAATCGCTGGTTGTCAGTGAATCAGTGCTGTAGAAATGCATATAGGTAGGGGCAGTGATATTTCGCGAAAATATTTCGAGACAAGATACAGTTCAAAGCACTGTAGGGTCGTCCAGCTTCTTTGATTGGCTAAATATGCTCTGGCGCGTGTTAACCATTAGCGCACGAATCACGAAGGTTCAGTGTCGGAGTTAGTTAGTCCTGAGTGGCTTGGTCAAAGACGGACACGGCACCTGCAGCCAATGGAGGTATAACAACAGCTGAGGAGTGTATATAGTATTGAAGTCTAGTGTGTTCTCCGATTTTTACGCGAAATGTCACTGGCCCTGCATATAGGCTATTCACGGTTATATGAGCACTTTTTAAATCAACCTTTAAAAAAGATCACAGCATACATTTTAACAAGCACACTAACTGGCACGCCCCCAGTTAAGTTGGTAACGATGGAGGGAAAGAAACTCCCCGCCGTAACATTGAATTGTAAGTGGAAGGTAAACATTTGTGAATACCGAAATTATATATTTTGCTTTCTGATTTTTTTTATTCATATAAGCTTAAGAATAATCCAACTTGTGAAATATTTTATTTTCTAATAATTTTACCGACGCATGAATGAAGTGCTCAGGCTTATGATAAAGTTAATTTTGCATGTGATGGAAGATTGCACAGTGTACATACAAGTAGATCATAAGCAGGGCTTTCAAAAGTTCTCAGTTTTTAGTGAACGATCTATATATAGAGTGAATCAATATGCACATACCTATAGTCTACGGACAAAACAGTGAAATTCACTCAAAATTGGTGACTCTCAGTAGTGTAATTCACTGTAAAGGAGTATAAATTGACATTATATCACAAAAATGATTCCTTTAAATAATAAATGGTCTGTGAGTAACTATCAGAGCATTTGTTCCTACGTGGCCGTCAATTTTTCAATGATATGGAGTAGTTTTCGACGTCCCAAGCGCTCCGCGCATGGCCCCGGCATTGGCTTAGAGTTGCCGCGAGAACTATCACAATCGCGTGTTCAAACAACGACTCGTTGTTTGTTTGCTACGGTTTAACAACAAATACGCGTATTTGCCAAAATAGTATATTGTGCTTAACTTAATTGTAGGTGTCATAGCTGCTTACAAATGTGCCATAACGAGTGCACTCACATCTGAAAGTACTTATTTATGAAAACATGCTAGCCGTATTCGAAGTAAGGAGTTTTTTTTACAGTTTTGCTTAATAAACGCAATCAACCCCATATTACCTTTGCGGTGCCAAGCTATAATCCATCTGTTTCGATCACTGAATAGCCTATTGGCTTCCAAACTTGTTACGGAGCTTCGGCGCCCTTCAACAGTACAGAAGATTATAGGCAGTTCANGAATAGCCTATTGGCTTCCAAACTTGTTACGGAGCTTCGGCGCCCTTCAACAGTACAGAAGATTATAGGCAGTTCACAGTAAACTCTACGTAAAATCAGCACGCCCATATACTTGATCACTTTATTCATGCATCGGTAAACTGATAGTGTGAAACTATTTTAAAACTGAATGTTAAACAGGCTTGCTAATTCTTAAAAGTATATGCATATAAAAACAGAAAGGGGAATAAATATTATTCACGAAGGTCTACGAAACGCTATTAATTCGACGCTAAGACATAAAACTACTTTCCTTCCATAGTTACCAGCTTTACTGGGCGTATGCTNCGAAACGCTATTAATTCGACGCTAAGACATAAAACTACTTTCCTTCCATAGTTACCAGCTTTACTGGGCGTATGCTAGTTAGTTTGCCTGTTAAAATACATGCAGGTAGGGGGCAGTGAAATTGTTCACAGTTGAGATCAAAAATTATTAATTAACCGTGAACGGCCTATAACAGTGATATATTGCAGAATAGTTTCAAANTTCACAGTTGAGATCAAAAATTATTAATTAACCGTGAACGGCCTATAACAGTGATATATTGCAGAATAGTTTCAAAACTGTATTTACTCTAAAAATTCAGTTTTGTTAAATGCCACGATTAGATAAGGACATTTTTTATCTTTTTGTAGAACAACTATGATTCTTATTTTTTCGTTACGGCGGAAATGGGTGGACAAAGAGGGAGCGATCTAATTACTGGTCGTGTTTCTGTGTGTGTGTGTGTATTTGTTCTCATGAGCCCTTGGAAAAATATTTGAACTGGTACATTTAAATCAACCAAACTTGCTATAAGCTTGCCACAATTATTACTACGTTATCTCCTAATTTACTCTGCATTATTTCAATTCGTTATTTACTTGATATATTAATGTAATTTGCGGTAAATATTAGTGGTTAAGACATACCAAACACCAAATCACATTTCTTTAAAAGAAAAGTCGTTTTAGAATCTTGACATATTTGAGTAGTTTGCCGTCCATAAAACGATGAAATTTAAAAATAAAATATTGCAATTTAAAGTTTGGCTTTTCGGTTGTTGGGAGTGTTGCGTCGCAGAAGTTGCAGGGGAAGTGTGTTGGAACATCCTGTTGACTGATTATTACTGAAACTCGCGTAAACAGTGTATAAGGTAAGGAGGCGAGTCGCGTTTAATTTGAAAATTAGAATTTGATCCTTCGGGTTCGCATTCTTCACCGAGCAAAAAGAACGATTCGAAAGTAGCGCAGGGAAGCACGAGAGGAGATTTCATGTTGACTGCCAGCGATGCATCGGAAAATAAAATTATACACGAAGCCATAATTATTTAAAGCCAAGACTTTTAACAATTACTCCGCTGGGGGTGGCGCGATTCNATAAAATTATACACGAAGCCATAATTATTTAAAGCCAAGACTTTTAACAATTACTCCGCTGGGGGTGGCGCGATTTGGAGTAACTCAAACTGCCCTTTTAAAAAACTTACACGTTTCAACAAGGTTTTTCAAAGATGTTAAGTTTTCCGCGTCTTTTGACGCGTTCGAGATACTGCATGTATAAACAAGCTGGTCTTTGTACAATGGCGGGATACCGAACCATTGAAAAAATATATATTTTTGTACTGGTAAAAATACTTACGATTTAACTTATGTAATGTATCTAAAGACATTGTCAATGTAGTTTAATTCTATTGTTATGGAATATAAATAAAGGTAAAGTAGGACATTATTTTGCGTACTTTCTGAGAAAAAAATTTTGTTCAAGCAAATGCATAGAGTTTCTGTGTTGCAACGAAAATAGGACATTTCGTAAATATCATATTGGTACTTATAATCATTCAATAATATTTATAGCAAATGTAACAGTGCCCCAAAATTAATATTTGTTTTGTGCAATTTTTTAAGCATATTTAAGTTGTTTTCCATCCAACATTTGCCGAGGTAATGTTTACTAACAAGCTATTTCACAAGTGCAATCACTATGTTTTACAAAATATTTCAAGTGGAAGCGCGTAAATAGTGTACCTAATATCGGGTATATAGTTCAGATTATTGATAAATGTGTTATGTTATTCGTGAAACGGAACACAAAATAAATATTTATGCAACAATATATGATAAATATTTTGCCGTTATTAAAGACAAACTATGTTATGCCGTAAAAAAAAGATAGTGTTTACCAATCTATTACTTAAATTAATGGTTTTTATTTAAGATCCTTCAGCCATAAAATATACATTTTCAACAAAGTCAGTTATGCAATAGTAATATTGAAAAAAAAGGGGGAAATAATGCATCACAGAAGCAAAAATAAAAATGATTTTATGAAAATTTCTTGCATAGATAATGTAATCTCAAAAACTCAACCCAAAGTTAAATATTTTCGCAAAATTTTGTTGTTGAACGTAAAGTAAGTGGTTTTAAATATATTAAAAATAACTTAAAAGAAGTAAAATTTCACAATTTTGGACCACACCGAGATTAAAAAAATCTTCTACTGTTGCTCGCTATAGAATTGACGGATCAAGGGCTTAAACGCGATTAACATGCTTTCTGGGAAGTTACTAGTAAAGCAGAAAAATTAATTTCAACAGTTAAAAGCTTCCATAAATATAATATATAAAGTTAAATATCAGAAGTCCGCCTTTTTTTAAATAGCGTAAGAGAGTTTTTAATCCACAAAAATGTTAGTTTTGTTTCACTGCAGCAGTATCTCCTAAAATAGCATATTTAAGAAAAAATTAATTTTCAAAATTAATGTTAACATAAGATGTTATCAGTCTGCCATGTTTGATTTAAATCGGTCTAATAGTTTTATATTTATGGGATAACTCACTTAAAGGTAAAAATGCCGTAATTTTGAAAATACTAGCCTTATACATGAACAATATTAATAAATATTGAGTGTATTTAATAGCACTCAAATTACAAAAAAAAAAAATTGCTGAAAATAACGAATACATCCCGAAATACAACAAATAATATTAACTTTCAAACAAGCAATATCATCCAAATTGCGGGTACAAGAAATCATTGACGACTAAATTTAATTTTCCCATTATTTATTTTCATCATACCAAGTTTGTTTCAAACATCCAGATGGNAAATCATTGACGACTAAATTTAATTTTCCCATTATTTATTTTCATCATACCAAGTTTGTTTCAAACATCCAGATGGTTCTGTAAGAAAATGCATGCTTTCTTGTATAGTCTTTATATGATGGGAAATAATCATGTAGTTCCACAAATAAAAGATTTGTTATTTTATTTTTAGGCAATTAAATCTCAAATCGTTAACAAAAGAGGATACTAATTATTAAATTAAAAGCCTTATAATTTTTTGTAGTCACACGTAATTTGTTAATTGATTCATACAATTTTGATTTGGTTTAAAGCTATAAGGGTCAGGTGTTTACGTACTATAATATAATAAATGTTTGGTGTTTCACACACGCAACACACATTCACGAATGTTAACAATAATGTTATTTCACAAGCCTTCATTTCCAGAGTAGAGCGAGTTTTTTAATGTGGTTTTGCAAGCTCATTTCCAGGGAAATGTAGGCTTAAAAAGTTATTTAGATCTTATAAATTTTTACTGAAAAATATTTACTCATACAAAAGTGCACTCCTGTGAACGCTTCCTCAACTCACGCCTATTGGAAAGTAAATTAGGTTATAGACTTATTTCAAATATAGGTTTGTATAATACTACAGAATTTTTACGCAGAAAAACACACGCTTCGTACCTGCATAAATACTTTGAAACATAGATTTATAGCCTATTTTCCGTCATGAGTTGAAAGCTTTATAATTAGAAGAGTACTTCAAAACAATGTTAAATCACTTGGTTTTGACTACAATTCAAAGGAACCATTCTTTGATTTTAGTATAAAAACAGAATTTCACCAATGTGTGTTTTAGTGCATCCAATATTAGCATGTTAATACAAACAACAAGGGCATTGACAAAATATTAACCTTGCAGAAAAAGAATTCGAAGATGTGGTGACTCGATAATTTTATTAGCATGTGTGACATCCCTATTTTGTGCTGTAAAGTTTCATAACATTTGAGTAACATTCCGCAATTTTACCTTATATCTAAGCGTAACATGCTTCCCTAGCATTTAAGTGCCCTCTCCTTCAAATATATCCGCAAATATTGTTATCAATGTAAATCCAATTTACAATCGCTAATAAAGGGGGTTAAATGTTTATTAATTATTTTAATTTANAATATTGTTATCAATGTAAATCCAATTTACAATCGCTAATAAAGGGGGTTAAATGTTTATTAATTATTTTAATTTAAAAAAAAGGCCCGTGAATGTAACTCATATCTTCAGACAAATAAACTATCGCGTAGAACACATTAATATTTTGTACATACGCCATAAAAAATAATTTATTGGATCAGATCCTGCAGTAAGCTGTACCGATTTCACGGCAGCGGGCGAATTGTGTGTGGGCAACTAAACGGTGGGAGCGCATCTCATGGACGTACGATAAACGAACTTATACACACGTATCACTCACACAANAATATTGCTATCAATGTAAATCCAATTTACAATCGCTAATAAAGGGGGTTAAATGTTTATTAATTATTTTAATTTTAAAAAAAGGCCCGTGAATGTAACTCATATCTTCAGACAAATAAACTATCGCGTAGAAGACATTAATATTTTGTACATACGCCATAAAAAATAATTTATTGGATCAGATCCTGCAGTAAACTGTACCGATTTCACGGCAGCGGGCGAATTGTGCGTGGGCAACTAAACGGTGGGAGCGCATCTCATGGACGTACGATAAACGAACTTATACACACGTATCACTCACACAAACACACATAGCGAGGCTAGTCCTTAATTCTGGTTACAAATGTATATATAATTGATCTTTCCATCCAGCGCAAGGAGCGAAGATTTTCTTTGCAAGCTGGTAATGAACTATTTGGATTTTCCAGAAAAAATATGAAACCACTTCACCAGCTGATTAAAATCTACATCTAATCCTCCCCTATCGGTTCTAGATATGTTGTATAAAATCCAGTGACTGCTGATTCGAACATTTGTTTGAAGTTCGCATTCGTGAATTTCTAATTGCGCTGACTAAGGAACGAAAACAAATCAAGTTGTTTTAAGGGTTTACTTTATAAGAGATTGAGCATCCTTACATTATTTGAACGTAACGTTTTTACAACCTTCTTTTTGAGATAGAATTGTATGGGCAAAAATATTATTTAGATAGCGAGAAGTAAATATACAGTTTATATTGTTGGCTGCAGTAGCTCATAGGCAACAAACTTTGACTTTTTTATGGAAAAATATATATAATTTAATCGATTAAATTTTTTCGCTACAAAGCTATCTCTATTTAACAATATAACTGCATAGCATAAATAACTGTAATGCATTTAGTAAATACAGCAAAATAATATTCTTATCGTAAGCAAATCTTTCTCTGCGTGATGCTAAATGTGTGTGTGAGTGTGTGTGTGTGTGCGCGTGTACGTGTGTGTGAGAGTGTGTGTGCGTGTGCCTGTGCGTGTGTGTGTATGTGTGCAATCGTTCGCAAAACTTTTCTGTCCATATCTCGTTCTACCCTTTCTCCAAGTTCTTTTGAGAAAAGAATCGACAAACTATGAACTACACACGGAATTGCTTAATTGTAGGAGAATTATGTTTGATGTATAATAAACGGAAAACAAGGAAGTATATACAATTATTTCAAGAAGAAAAAACCTGCAGAAAATGAAGCCATTCTATTAATATAAAAGGTCGCGATTATGGCATCCGTACGAAGTCAAATGCCATTCGCAAATCAAACATTCAATCGAGAAACGTTTTATGTTTAATTAGTGGTGACATTTTTCCATTTTATCACAGAAACTTTATCTACCTTTAATTGTTACAAGTAAAAAATATAATAATAAAAAATGGCGCGCAACTGGACAGGAGAAAGAAGTTGGATTATTCGAAACAAATCAGTAGACTAGATANATAATAATAAAAAATGGCGCGCAACTGGACAGGAGAAAGAAGTTGGATTATTCGAAACAAATCAGTAGACTAGATAACTGTATCGGCTTGTGGGTTGAGGCCACGTATGTTCGACTGCTTTTTCCGACGTTAGATATATCTCGTTGCTGCCATTTTCAAAATAATACTGATACCCTTTGTGATGAGCCAGAGCAGGTTGCCAACATTTCCAACGTTACACATCGAGTCATCAGAGAAGCTATCGAAATCACACAACTGTAAAAATAAATGTATTTTAATGTATCATTAAGTTTCATGATTAATAAGGTGTTATTTTTTTAAGGTAAGGTGACACTTTTCAATTAATTTTATTTGGCGAATGGGTGTGTTTATCTGTGATTAAAAATTTGTTGCCGGTTTTCATGCAGCATTGTTTCTTATATTTGAAAAAATCACTGAGTACAATCTTAGTTAAAAACATAACTGGATCCAATATTTTTTTTTTGTATTAACACAAGTCCTTATGCCGTAAATAATGAGATGGTGTAATTTTATATTTACTTCTGTAGCCGTGTCTGTCTTCAAAGGATACGTATGGCTGTTGCCGCCAGTCGCTGTCGCTTGGCGCGTTCTTCGTGAGTTATAATTATGTTATTGGCACTGTAATATATAACTTTGTATGGTATAAAATTCTTTATATTTCGCAAAAGTATTATAATTTGAAATGAACCGCACTATTATTATACTAATAATAAATAAAAACATTTTATCTTTCGGTAGCACATAGCTAAATACACAGTGATACTTCAAACATCAATGTAGCCAGTATTCAGTCGAAACATCACTAACATAAGATTTTTATGAATACATCTGAAAATAATTAATAATAGAAACACCTACGATATTGAGTAGGCACTACTAAATCATTCTAATCATATTTAAATTGTTACAGAAAATTTACAGTATATGTTCTAAAACATTTTTAAAATATAAAACTGGCATTATTTATCAACAATACAACCCATGGTGAATTAGAAATTTCCGCCAATATAATTTTCGTTAACGTACTATAAGATTGCCACAAATACTATAATTTTCACCGACGTGTTCTGCTTGTTTTACTTGCATGGTTCACATGCAAGTATTTTGAAACAAATCCGGACTTTCTTTTAATTGTTGCATACAGACGCGCTCACTTTATGCCGATAGATTAACCCAAAGTATGCTTACGAACTAAACTAACCCTCCCTCGTATCTATAAAAGGTACACATATATGTGTCGTTCCCCGAAACTTTTCTTTCAGCAGGTACAAGTCTCTAGCGATCTCCATCGCTAAGGTCTACCAAACTAGTTTTATGAGAGATATTACCACAGACATTGAAAAATTGTCTTTAATCAATCATCACTCTGTTCGTGCTAGTTACGTTTATTTTGGGACAAAGTTGTGCTCTCTACGTCCGATTGGTATCAGTCAGNTCATCACTCTGTTCGTGCTAGTTACGTTTATTTTGGGACAAAGTTGTGCTCTCTACGTCCGATTGGTATCAGTCAGGGAAATAACATACACTGGAAGTCAGTAGATAGGCCACTGTAGACTGGTGAATCAGTCTAACTAACTATGACCCAGTGACTTATGTCAGTGCAATTGTCGGTATTCAGGGGGTCTCACATACAAATAAGTGAAATTAAAACATCTTATTAATCACTTATCTGGTTTTCACAGATATAGGTCCGTTGTCACTATTTCAGGTTTAGCGTGCACAACTGTTGGAATGTTTCCCAGAATGGCTCTAAGAGATTGCCGAGAGATGTTGATAAAATAATTTGAATTACTAAAATTAGGCCTACAATTCATATACTAAGACGTAATTTATGCTATATTCCTCACGATTATTTCCCGGAAAAAGATTTTTCAAAGCAAGTAGCAAATAAGTTTTTCCAAATGATATTATTATAATATATATGCAAGTCCAAAACTGCGGAATCACTTAAATCACAATACAAGCAACATAAGGTAATTTCCATCATTTAGCTACACAAAGTTATTTGTAAAATAACATTCTGTATTTTATTATTTATCTTGAAAGAAAATTTTTTTCGAGGATGCGTAATTTAATTATTACTATTCCATAATATATAATAATAACTCCTCTGATATTAAAATTTAAAAAAACTCTGGAAAATAATTGTACATGTTGGCCCACAACTTTTTCCAATTAAAAGTTTCACCCCGGCACTTTTTCAGACGCACGTTTAGAAGACTTCCTTGTTAGTCACGGCTTCACAACGAATTTACATAAATTGATCGCTATAAAAAAGGTTTCTTTAAAATACGCTTTCCTACCTCCTCTACTCCGACCCCTTCTCGCTCCCTATGCCCTTTTTCTGGCAACTTTATCAACGCAAGTAATTATTTTCAGGCTTCTAGAACCGTTGGTACGGGAACCAATCTGCGGAAATATTGAGAGAAGTAAAGTATAACTTGCTTCAATGCCGTGCNTCTAGAACCGTTGGTACGGGAACCAATCTGCGGAAATATTGAGAGAAGTAAAGTATAACTTGCTTCAATGCCGTGCTAGGCTGCGTGGAAGCAGTTTTTCTCTCTTGTAATGAGTACACTATCAGTTAAAATTATATTTTTAAAAAAATCTGTTTTTCGTTAACTTCGAGTAGATCATCAAGTCTTATTTCGAAACAAATTTCAAACTGTCGTGGTAATAACAAACTACTGGCATAGTAAGATAATAAAATAATAAGTTTGAAGAAAAATCTGCTTTAAATTCGATTTCTAGTGTGTAAAAGTTATTTGCAACTTAATTGTACAGTGCGAATCCCCTNAAGAAAAATCTGCTTTAAATTCGATTTCTAGTGTGTAAAAGTTATTTGCAACTTAAATGTACACTGCGAATCCCCTGCCCGTTCCCCTCTCATCATTGCTTATTTTAAGTACACGCTAATGCAGCAACTCCAGTATTAACCAGTTCCATTATGCAAGAAACATCAATGGCTGATCAAACGTGTAAGGAGACAACAAAATTTCTTAAAATAACATTTTCCTGCCAAACTGTCGAATACCAACTAGATTCCTATGGATGTATTTGTTCGCAAAGATCCAAAACCAAACATCTTAAAAGTACGATACGCATTCCACTTCCACATTGCATAAAGCCATGACATTAAATATGAAACTTAAAAGNAAACATCTTAAAAGTACGATACGCATTCCACTTCCACATTGCATAAAGCCATGACATTAAATATGAAACTTAAAATATATATACAGGAATACTGCATGTGTTGAGTTATACAATATGATGCACAAAGTTATTCTGAACTGCAGGCTATGACTACTGGAAATTACAAGATGGGTCAAAACGCCCATTTTAAAGTGATACTGCAATATTCTTACGTATCCCTTCAACGATATCTATAAAACTTGGTGATCGGACAAAACTGTATATGAAATCTTGCTCGCTTCTTGNTTACGTATCCCTTCAACGATATCTATAAAACTTGGTGATCGGACAAAACTGTATATGAAATCTTGCTCGCTTCTTGCTATACAATTCGTAACTCAGCTAAAGTCTTCAAAGAACGAGATGATCAACGATTCATTGGTAAATTAAATTATGAAATGATGTTGGCAGTCAACAAATAGATGAAANCAAAGAACGAGATGATCAACGATTCATTGGTAAATTAAATTATGAAATGATGTTGGCAGTCAACAAATAGATGAAACTAGAATTCTAACGTTTGTGGGCTTCATAACTTCGGTCTATAAATATCTTATGCGTAGAAACAAACTATACGTTCAGGAGTAAATGTGCGATGAGTGATAAGTGATGTGTAGTAGTCACGTGTTCGTCCANGTAGAAACAAACTATACGTTCAGGAGTAAATGTGCGATGAGTGATAAGTGATGTGTAGTAGTCACGTGTTCGTCCAAACACAGTGGCTCAACACTATCAGACTGACCAATAAGGCAATATAAACGAAGGGGTTAGAGGGATCGACAGTGACCATCGGGTCTGTTTTACTGAGTTTTTATTAAGAACGAAGATATATTACAAGGGTATAACAACACTACGATGGGTTATAACTACTTCCATCAGAAAATAGTTTACAATACTATATATCTATGAATTGGAAATGTGGTTAAGAAGGTATCTGGGATCGCTATCACGCCCTAGTATAGTAGTTACCCTCCTTTTCCCTGGGAGCTGATGGCCGACTGCCACTGAGTCCCGTCGCCGAATACTCTCTTCTTTCTAGTCTGAAGTTCCCTTTACACTTATCGTCCCCGTATACCCGTGTGTGGCATCTTTACATCCCATTGGCCCGCTCGTGGGTCCTGGGTGGAGACACGGTCGAGAAATGTTGACGTCTAGCTTCAATGCGTTTGTGTCAGCCAGGCTCGATTATTAACTGAACACTGGCATTCCTGTTTATCTTTGTTGTTGCGTGCGAAGTGATGGTCTTCGATGTGCATGCGGTTTATTTGGGCAACAATCGCTGGCTGCATTCTCGCTCGTGGTTGCCGCCTCTCGTGATGAGGCATCCGGAAAACATGATATCCCTACATACGATAATAATAAAAAAAAAAAGGGTAACATTCCAGATTTTGCGGCAGACTTTTGCATTGATCATAGTCTCAGAAACATTCAGCATATTTTAAAACGTAATTAAATATTTGTAGCCAGGGAAGGATGGGTCTTGGATAATTAATCTTAAGTATCGAATTTAGTTAAAAAAAAATATAATTAATTTACTTTAAGTTACATGCTGTCATTAAATTAATATACAAAAAGTTTTCATCCTTTCTGGTGTTGTTGTAAGTCATAAATAATTTGGGAGTTCATATTTTGGGATACCTGAGTTACCAGAGAAATTTTAAAGCTAATTTGACACGTCTGAAAAAAATCTAAACTCAGTGTTTATATATTACAGATATCCTAGATTTGTTCTTCTGAGTAGGTGTAGTGCAGGACGGTATAATATGAAGTTACCTAAAATAATAACGTAACAAAGCTTACACCACGTCTAATTAAACTAAGATTCCTAATGTGAGTGGGCCGCAATTATTAAGTTTATAGTTTATATGAAATTCAGGGTCTTGTCGTGATCTATACCTAAGTTAGATTTCAGCTTCCTCAGTGGCGTATATTTGCTTCTTTTATGGGTTATTTGCCACAAAAATTAAACCGGAAAAAGAAACTTCAAATAAAAAATTTCTTTTGAAAAGTGAGATTTCACAATTTAAACATTCGTTTTTTTAATCATTCCCCATGCCGTCCTTTTAGCGATGATATGTATATCCTCTTTCGCAATGCTTCTTCCTTTCTTGATGTAGCTCTTGTAAAAAAAGGACTTATTTAATTGGGATTACTCCTTATTTCAATGCTATTCAGCATCTTACATAGCAGACATACAAGCACAAACGGGTTCAAAAGCAAAAAAGTTGACGTTATCTTTGATTTCGTCCTCAGACGTGGTCTTCTACCAAACCATATAGCAACTGGATGTTTGCAGGTAAAATTGAAAGTTGTTGTAATTCTTTTCTTTTTCTTTTGTCCGCGAAACTACTTAGTTCGTAANGATGTTTGCAGGTAAAATTGAAAGTTGTTGTAATTCTTTTCTTTTTCTTTTGTCCGCGAAACTACTTAGTTCGTAAGAGAAAGTCGTGTTTTTTATAAAGACTGTTAAACGAAAAGTGAGAACTTTTGAGATAAACGTTTGGACATATGCTACAGTACACACTGGAGTGCAGGGTCCCACATAAATTGGCAACAATCTAATAAAAGTTATTTTGAGAGTTGGCGTTTTACAGCGAGTGTAATATTCAAATATATGACCACCGAATTTAGCATTTCTTGTTTTCTGCACGTTACAATTTGTGAATTTTCTTAGTAGTAACACGTTAACATTCTTCAAAATTCTACGGTTTCACTTAAATGGCGTATGAATGAAGTGATCAGGCCTATGGCAATTTTAATTTTCATATAGCAGAAGAATACAGACCTAAAAGAAAACTGCGTAAATCATAAGAAGGGCTTTCAAAATTGCGAACAGCCTAAAAAAAATTCAACCTTTGTTATTTTTAAGTTAGTTCACAAATTTTTAATGATTTACAAAATTAAAATAACTCTNTTTTTAATGATTTACAAAATTAAAATAACTCTTAAAAACAGGGGGCACTTCAAATAAAATGCATAAAACTATGGCGTTATTCAATGTAAGCAATAAAGGAACGTAAACATAAAACTATCANCATAAGAAGGGCTTTCAAAATTGCGAACAGCCTAAAAAAAATTCAACCTTTGTTATTTTTAAGTTAGTTCACAAAATTTTAATGATTTACAAAATTAAAATAACTCTTAAAAACAGGGCGCACTTCAAATAAAATGCATAAAACTATGGCGTTATTCAATGTAAGCAATAAAGGAACGTAAACATAAAACTATCAGTTTATCTGTGAAGGCTGCACGCGTGTTTCACTCCATACATCGACATAACCCAGCATTGCAATGAACTCAAAAACTTGTCTTTTCGCTTCCTACACCACCCTGGTGTTACGACTTGTTCTTAAGAATAATCGCGTTTAGTGCATATATGGTCAATTTTCAGTTCTATCAACATTTACAGCTATTATTACTTGCCAATATTTGTTACAGTTTATCATCTTAAAATATTTTCTACTGCGTTCTCTAAAGTCCATAACACCTCCAGCCGTTCACTATTTCGGAAGGTAGTACAACCGAACTTGTTTTGTTCATACTCTACACTGAAGAGCCAAAAAAAACTGGTACACCTGCCCAATATCGTGTAGGGTCCCGCTAGCACGCAGAAGTGCAGCAAGACGACGTGACATGTACTTGACTAATGTCTGAAGGTACGCAGGAGGCATTTCACACCATGAATCCTGCAGGGCAGTCCACAAATCCATAGGAGTGCGAGGCGGTGGAGATCTCTTCTGAACAGCACGTTGCAAGGTATCCCAGATATGATCATTAATGTTCATGTCTGGTGATTTAGGTGGCCAATGGAAGTGTCTAAAGTCAGAAGAGTATTTCTGGAGCTACTNTCATTAATGTTCATGTCTGGTGATTTAGGTGGCCAATGGAAGTGTCTAAAGTCAGAAGAGTATTTCTGGAGCTACTCGGTAGCAACTATCAACGTGTGGGGTGCCACATTGTCCTGCTGGAATTGTCCACCTCCGTCGGAATTCACAATGGACATGAATGGGTGCAGGTGATCGGACAGGATGCTTACGTATCTGCCATCTGTCAGAGACGTGTCTAGACGTATCAGGGGTCCCATTTCACGATTTTATGGTGTGATCAGGCCTTAGCTGAAAGGCTTGCCTGATCACACCTTCAAACATTAAACCTGGAAACGAGCGGGANAGGCCTTAGCTGAAAGGCTTGCCTGATCACACCTTCAAACATTAAACCTGGAAACGAGCGGGATTGCAACACCACTATTTGATCGTTGACCTTTGCGAAAGAAGACAGTTACAGAAATCCCCTCCACCGTTCACTGAGCGGGGCCGCAGAACCACGCGCTTGATATAGGCCGGCGTAACACCCGGAACAGCGTATTTTCGTCTTTTGTCCTTTGGGCGTAGACCCGACCAGCGAAGCAGACCAGGAAGATGGGTGTGTCCAGCCGTCGTTAACCGTCTCGTAGAATCAGCCTCCAGCAAAATTAAAAAGGTGATGACTTTCCAGTTAGGTTTAAATAAAATGGCGTCTAATAAATTGTAACGAATAATCATCTTGGTATTCAATTTAAAGCTCCCCCGATCAAAAGAAATTTAAATAGCAACTTAATAATCTTCATGTAATAAAGCTCATTTTATACTGTTGTGCTCTACCGAATCATGAGTCATTATTGAACTACGCCACTAGCAACTTTCAAGTACGAACTGGATGAAAAGCTTAGTTCGTAACAACACCATGACAGAGCCTCCACCAGCTTGAACAGTCCCCTGTTGGCATGTAGGGTCCATGGATTCATAAGGATGTCTCGATACCCGTACACGTCCATCCGCCCGATACAATTGGAAACGAGACTCGACAGACCAGGCAACGTGTTTCCAGTCATCAACAGTCCAATGGCGATGTTGGCGGGCCCAAGCGAGGCGTAAAGCTTTGTATCGTGCAGTCAACAACGGTACGCGAGTGGGCCTTCGGCTCCGAAAGCCCATATCAATGATAGTATGTTGAATAGTTCGCACGCTGGCACTTGTTGATGCCCCAGCATTGAAATCTGCACCAATTTGAGAAAGGGTTGTTCGTCTGTCACGTTTGATGATTCTCGTCAGTCGTCGTTTGTCCCGTTCGTTCACGATCTTTTTCCGGCCGCAGTAATGTCGAAGATTTGATGTTTTACAGGATTCCCGATATTCACGGCACACTCGCGAAATGGTCGTACGCGAAATCCAAATTGTATCGCTATCTCGGAGATGCTATGTCCCATCTCTCGTGCGCCGACTATAACACCACGTTCAAACTCACTTAAATCTTGATAACCTGTCATTTTAGCAGCAGTAACTGATCTAGAAACATTGCCAGACGCTTGTTGTCTTATATAGGCGCTGCCTACCTCATATCGTTACTCTGATTGGTTCCATACCTCTGTTATTGGCATACGCAAGCCTATACCAGTTTTTTTTGGCTCTCCAGTGTATATCTCAAGGAACTATTCGACTGACTGCTGCCATATCTGGTGGAAAATGTCTTCTGTTTAGTCACTTTTAAATACACAATATTGTACTTTCTAAACCTTGGTATACCTTACCAGTGCGTGTAGATAAAAGTAGGGCTAATAGGGTTTTATACGTCATGCCATAGTTAATATTTTCTATGTCAAACAGTGTGACGAATCAAGCGCAGATAAACAGAAACTAACTGTTATTAATATTTAGAACGAATTAATAGACGTGGACAAATAAATAGAATAAATTCGTTATTGAAAANTGATCTAGAAACATTGCCAGACGCTTGTTGTCTTATATAGGCGCTGCCGACCTCATCTCGTTACTCTGATTGGTTCCATACCTCTGTTATTGGCATACGCAAGCCTATACCAGTTTTTTTTTGCTCTCCAGTGTATATCTCAAGGAACTATTCGACTGACTGCTGCCATATCTTGTGGAAAATGTCTTCTGTTTAGTCACTTTTAAACACACAATATTGCACTTTCTAAACCTTCGTATACCTTACCAGTGCGTGTAGATAAAAGTAGGGCTAATAGGGTTTTATACGTCATGCCATAGTTAATATTTTCTATGTCAAACAGTGTGACGAATCAAGCGCAGATAAATAGAAACTAACTGTTATTAATATTTAGAACGAATTAATAGACGTGGACAAATAAATAGAATAAATTCGTTATTGAAAAGTGCATACTGACCTTAGGAACAACTCAATAATTGAGGATATTTCAATGAATATCAGGTGTCCTTCGCTTTGAATTCCTTCGTACCTTTCACGAGGTTCTCAAATAGAGGTTTATTAGGATTAAATATGGAAAATTTTAGAATATGGTAGCTGTATTTCAACGTCTCCAAGTACATCGAATACATTTTCTTGCAAATAGAGACGACGAATACTTCATAGCAGCTGTCATTATAGCAAGCGTTTTACTCGTAATAACTCAGCAGCTGCAGGAGTCAACAAATAAACAATTGTTTATGTAACACAGTAACGTTTACCGTTGTGACATTCGAACTTGTTGAATGAAGTGAATTTAAATTAATGAAACCTAACCCAACCTAACCTAATCTAATCTACATGTGGATAAAAGCCAAATACTGAGAACGCGTGGTGGGTAAAAGCAGAACACTTACATAGCGTTATAGGTAAAACCGGAATACTCACAACACGTCGTGGGTAATTTGTAGTGGGCACAACGCGAAAAGTAATATTTTTTCTGCTATTGAGCAAAGTGCAGTTGGCACAAGGTGTGATGGGCATTAACAAGTGCTCAGTGGCCGAAATAATTGCACAGAAAGCGTTCCTCGTCGTCGTGTTGTGGGTAGAAATTCCCAAGCAACGGACAAGTTCGTCGNAGCGTTCCTCGTCGTCGTGTTGTGGGTAGAAATTCCCAAGCAACGGACAAGTTCGTCGACTGCGGGCAGCACGTACAAAGGAGTAAATTATAAACACCGGAACACATTACATGCATAATGGAAGCGCAGAAGCAGGTAGCTTCCAAGAAACCATCCTGTATATTCTTTGTTAACTAAGTTGGAGTTTGGGAAGACAGCGTCCCATTGTCCTATAAAGAAGAGCGTGAGCTCGAGAAGGAGCCCAGACACCTCATTCAACCAGGGCGGCCATTCGTCACTTAAGAACAGAGTTAGGGGAGAATTGTNTCGAGAAGGAGCCCAGACACCTCATTCAACCAGGGCGGCCATTCGTCACTTAAGAACAGAGTTAGGGGAGAATTGTCTTGGACGGAGACTTCTCACAGCGAAAGGAGTGGAATCTCAATCCTTCTTAAAAAGCAGAGGAGGTAAGGGCTTCGGGATTTACGAGCAGAGACATCCCCCTTATCCCCAGCCCACTGTTTATCCGGTTGGAGTGGGACCGCCGACGAACGTGACACAGCGAAAGGAAGAGAGAGATGAGAGGAAAATTGAGCATGCTCCTCAGAACTAAGACGAAATGCAATCGCTAGTTCGTGAATATTGGAGATGCATACCGTGGTTGACTTGCGCTTGACTGGACGTTTTAAAATCTCTGTTTATTTTCTTCTGCGCACCCAGCAGACACATTTGAAATATCTTTTTTAGTTTATTCTGTGTACCCAGCATGCCTACGTCCATCACAAGTATAAATTTAACCACTACTTAGATTAATTGACACTAGCGAATTTCTGGAAACGCACCCATATTACTGCTGCGTAAATTCTTTATGTAATAAGTAAGAAATATTTTTAAAAACAACATAGATTTCAATTGCTACTGAATAGGACAGCGCACATTTTCTCAATCGCAGTCAACATTGCCGTAAGCACCTCAGACTGTGTTTACTTCGTGCAGATGCGTGCAACTGTGGAACACAAGTTTTTTAAAGGTTTATTTCAAAAGTGGTGACAGTGTAAATGTGCGAACGTNAGATGCGTGCAACTGTGGAACACAAGTTTTTTAAAGGTTTATTTCAAAAGTGGTGACAGTGTAAATGTGCGAACGTCAAAGAACAAATAAACATATCCATCTTCGCATAGCCGCCGAATTATTGTTTCCAAAAGGAGGAGGGATTGGGCAAGTCTCAAACTATATGTGACCGTAGCACGTTTAATTTAATCTTATCACTATATCTTTCTTATTGTGGGCTTGATTTTAAATAAAAGAATCTCTGTTCAAATTCTTTGGTTTTCGGTTATGTAAATACATAAAAATAAAATATATTGTAAGAAGAACGAGGCTTGCAATCTACACTTAGTTATAATAAACTTATTAAAAACTGAAGTGGTGATGGACCATTGCCTTTCAACCCAGAGACTGACGCCCCTGCGGGTTGAAACCTGGGAGGAAAGGGGGCTGAGGCAACGCCGACTAGATTGAGAAGGCCCGCGCACTGTCGAATCCCGAGCGTATGACGTCACGCACATCAGGCGATCGGCTACCAGATGAATTCGTTGGACTGACAGTTGCTGAAAGTAGCTTTGTTCGTATAGACGCGTTATTGTGCTGTGATTATTACAGGTGGTTAAGAAAAGGTTAAGTTGGATACAATGTACAAGTAACAGACGTTTTTATATTGAAATGATTAAGTGTTGTGTTCCATACTGTGGGGGAAATTACAAGAGCGGCCCAAAAGTGCAAGTTTTTATTTCCGGACGGTGAAGAGCAGAAAATAAATTTTGTTTTGGCTACACCACGGGGAAATTTCCAGCCCAGCCAACGGTCTGGTAAGTCTTTGCTTTTTTAACATTAAGAAAATAAACAATGTTGCTTACTAAATTTAACTCTTAAAATTAAAGTTATACAGACGTAACTGAATTACGAATTCCGCGCGGCGAAGCAAATATTGTGGAAATTTTATGTTCAGGGTTTATACGAACTCAGAAAACAACTAGTTGGCCCTAACTTCCATAATGAGATTCAACTGAGCCTTGCAGAAATGCCATTCGTATATGTGCGCATCAATCTTGAGAGGAATAAAAAAAATTAAATACTTAAAATAATTAGTATTATTAAGTTTACAGTTCGATAATACATTAATCACTACATGCAAGCACACTTCTGTTATAATTTGAAATTTCCGGAAATTTATAAACCCTCTTAATAATACTGAATTTACAGATAAAATAATCCACTTTAGTTCATGTACTTAAATTCTTCAAATTGTTCATCACCTAGGGGTAACATTTGTTCCCCCAATCCACAAACTCATTGCATTTTGTATGTACAGTAGAACTACTTTTTGAAAAGTTTTCTTTAATTTTCCTTTCAGATGTAGCCTAACTTTTACAATCCATTGGTCTCCCATTTCGGAACAATGGACAGTGCATGCGCTCGGTTAAATATGTGAGCATACCGCATTGCAAAAATAAAGACAACCCCGTCCGTTATGTAAATGGCCAGCAAAATCACGTGGTACAGAGTCCCGTTTCATGTATTACTCAAAACCTTAACATTTACAAGGTTTTCTTTGCAGAACGTATACGTGAAACGATCGTACACGTCTTATTGAAACACACCAGTCTAGGTATAGCCACTTTACGTGAACGTGCCACTTGAAAATTGTAAAAAGTGAAGTCATCGTAATATCAGCCTTAATAATATGATGTTGAACGTATATTCTAAGTGATAAACTACGATTTAAATACGTAAAATACTTCAGGAAATATTATTTTGGCACAGAGGGTCCCGTTAAGTAAACTGCATTGCTCATAAAAAATAATGTAATATGTAGAGCTCCCCAAGCTCATGCAAACATGTGGGTGTAACAATGAGGCAAGTGTCTGTCATTTATTTGTAAATAGCGTAGCGTGGCATTAAAATACGTATTTTAATAGAGTAGTGCATATTCTTACACGATGAAAAAAGTGAACAACAAAACTGCACTGTAGCAAAGTTGGCTTATATCTCATCCATTATCGCATTATATGCAGAAGTTAAAGCGTGTGGTATTTTCCTTCAGACAAAATTTAAATTAATAATGGAGGCATATCGCCACTCATGCGAAACGATCAAGAAATAAAAAAAGCAATAAGATATGTGTAGGGTAAGCATAATTAATCAAAATTAAATGCGTTGTTGTAACATAAGTGTTACGATAATTTTACTGCACTGACGTATACGTCGTGTTTTCTAAAATTATTTATTGCTATTTCATCTTGCTGCACACTTACGTAAAAGGTTTTCGTGCTCCCTTGTTACATTCCCATAAATTAATGTTTCTGAAATTTCACTGCAGTGGTGTACTCGGTAACAGAGGCGGCACGGTCAAATTCTGAGCTTAATTCATCGTAGGACGTCGTAATAGCAAATAAATAATGCTTTATACAAGATGGTCCAATAGATTATCCTGTGTCGTTGGGCAATTGGTTCGTAATAAAAAATTAAAAGAAAAATAATTATTTAAGCATTTCGGAAATCGGCCCCTTTTCAGGTGCTTACTACACGCCACCGCCACTACCACCAACATAGCTTTAATTTATTGCAGAGAATTTCTGCCTATATGGATTAGGTACTGTGGTTTAGGAATTGGTCTAAGAACTATTTCCCTGTTGTTTCGTGGTGAATGCTATTATTATTAACTGGGAATCAAACCCATAACCACATGATGGATTTGATGGATTCAACGTACATTTAAAATTTATTCTTGTTCTTATACATCAAATCGTGTCCCTCACTTGCCAAAATAATTGTTAGTTTTTTACGAGACTAGAACTTCCCTTTGTAATACATGTGTCACAGATATGCATGTAGTGTGGTACTAAAATAATGTTTTATAGTTAATTTTACTTCTGGTACAAAAATAAAACAAAACATTCATGCCGAAGTTCTTAATAGTGAAAGGGGAAAAGTACTGAAAATAATAAAATATTCTGAAATTTGAGTTTGATTTTATACGTCATTAGTTAACATTTTGTTCAAAATCAGTTTTAAAATTTTCTAGCTAAGAGAAGTGATAAATTTTTATAGCTTCACTGAAGAAAAAAAATTACATTCAAAGCTCTGCAGTTATATAACAAATAGCTTCCAGTTAATGTAGAACCAAAATCAGAGAAAGTGAACTACATTAGTACGAAAGTTCTGGCAAAGTTTTGCAGTATGATAACGCGACTAACGTATTTTTTATTATAGTTAGGACGATCCATACGTTATGTGGTTTGGTGTATATCTGTAACAAACGTGAACTGTTAATCTTGGGGTAATGTTAGTACTATCGCACGGCTTTAAATAATTCCGCTACACTATAAAGTTATCGTTTCAATAATAAATAAAAAATAATTCAAGAACATTTTGTTTTGAATCAAATACTTATCAGAAAAGTGGAGATTTGTAGCATTACCTGGAATTTATAGTTGAACGCTTGTTTTACAAATAGACACTGGTTCATAATACAACGCTTTTCTTTCAGGTAGACTATACCTAATATGTACCAAGAATTTAAACAATAAGAGATTTCAAAGCAATACCAAACAATCGTTTTTGAAGCAGAAAGAAGGGGATCGGAATCTAATGTTAGAATTACCATTATNTTTCAAAGCAATACCAAACAATCGTTTTTGAAGCAGAAAGAAGGGGATCGGAATCTAATGTTAGAATTACCATTATTTTCTATTGTTCTGGTTAAAGGACATGCCTAAGTCATAGTCTGAGTCGCGAACCGCGCGGCCTACTCCGTTGAATGCCCACTTCAAACTGAATGGCTGCTGGTGTCTTTCCGGCCACTTGCCGTGAAGACGCCGGTAGTTGGAAAATAGGGTTAGGCCCTTAATTGTTTACAATGCACGGGTGGGAAGGCTCTCTTAATTAAATGTAGACTGAACATTGTCTCTAGCAAAAACTTACATATTCCCTATAGATACTAAAGAAAATACTTAATTATAAAACAAAGTAAAATAATATACTCAATGCCTGCTGTCACATGTGTATAACATATTAAAAAAAATTTCACACAACCAAGTTAAAGCCACGAAGATGTAGCCGAGGGCAGGCAACGCGTCTGCAGAGGATGGCCTGCAAGTGTTGACGTCACAGAAGTGCGCGCGGGTCTTCTATCTAGTCGGTGTTGGCTGAGAACGACCGCCCCCTATGTCGTTAATACTCGGCGTCTATGCTCTGTGTTAACGTACTGGAACGCTGGACAATTAAGTGGTATACAGGGCCAAATAAATCTTCGAATCGACTGTTAGGAATTTCTAAGGAAACGAAATAAGGTATACGTTTTAGAAGGCTAAGAGAGGAGCACGAATGAGATCGCAGGCAGCACGACAGCCTCGTCAAATATTTGCTCGTTAGCCATGATTGACAAGGTTAAAAAATGCGTGAAGACCGAAACGGTTGCCAAATGGTTCGGAGGCCACTATAACTGTCAGTTTCCTTTGCCTTTAATCTTTTTGCATGGCCGTACGACATACAACCCAAACTTCAATTTATTTTTTGTGAAATATGTGGGGGCGAAGTACTACAGCTGAGTTTTCGAAGTCCATTTACAAACTTAGGGACTCGGAGTAATATAGCACATTAACTATGGTGGAAATCAACTAAATACTTACGCTAGCTTTGTTTTAAGTAGCTTTGTATTCACTTTATATTAAGTACCAGCCGCACCTTATTAAAAATTCGCTAACTTTAAAAGTGATCACACAGTTGTTGGGGTATCGCAAATATAACCAGTAAATCTTACGTCTATGTGGCGGGATAGTCCAATAAGCACAGATAAAATGAACAATTATCTTACGTTTAGTTCGGAATTTGAATTAAAAGCCAACACAATCAGAAAGACCAAGGGTGCGTGTTGTCAAAAAAAATGTGTGAAAAGATTCCAGTTCCTGAAACTTCAATAATTTTCGCCGTCGAATTTCTGCTGGAGTTGTCTTGTGTTGTCTTCTTTGTGTTCTTTGCGTTGCCCAATTATTGTGCAAACATTTGTCTGTTATCGCCACTGTTTAGTATCATGCATACAGATAATGTATCATAAATGACGTTACATAGATAAGAAGCTGGTCCGGTGGCTAATAGTGGTACTTGTAAGATAATTTCTGATACGTCCGGTGCAATTCGTCCCTCAATTATTCTCCTTGCATAAAAACAGAGAGTTTGAAAAATAACACCCAAATGACAATCTCTATAATATTAGGATTTTTAAACCACTAAGGCAACTATATCTTGTGTGATATTCACATCAGGCTTTTATTTTCACAGATAGTTTGCCAAGTATTTGAAACCGGCTCCTTGCTCAACAACATGCGGCGTGCGTAATTTTGAAACTTTTGACAGAGTGGCGTGAATTATTTACGAATACCAGAATACTGCCATTATATCTGACGAATTTGGAGACGTAAATATTACCTTTGCGATAATACCATGGTAAGATTATGACTTCAGACTCAACAAGCTGCAATTTTGCATATGTTTGTGCAAGTCGTCCCCATCAGGCATTAAGTTCGCAATCCAGAACGTAATATGCCTTTCATTCATATAAATTTACTCCAAGCATGATTTACTTATAGTCCGAAAGTAATTTTTTATCTCCATAAGTGACTTTTTAGAATGTTCATACATTTATGTGGGGAACAAACGTAATTAAGTACTGATCACATTTCATGTAAGACATTTTATATTCTCTTTCATTACAGTGAATGTAAAAACTGCAAATAGAGCACGTTTGCCTCTTTCCGAGTAGTGCTCGGTGACGTCTATTGAAATATTCTCCTTTTCTTTGTTTACGAGTAACAGTCATACGCAAAAGATTCTTTATGAATTGAAAATGTAAATTATTATCTTTCAATGGTGCACGCGTTTACTTGCAGAATATAGTTGCAATGAGAAATATAATATTAATAATATGTGTAATTCTGAAAGAAATTTATTAATTTGTAATATAGTAGTAATTTTCGATTGTTAAAATATTTCCAAAAATTTAAGCGGGTAAATCAGTACCAGTAAAATTGTAAATAGAATTTCGACAAAAATTTACGAAAATGTCATAACATTTATTACGGAAACTTTCCCTTGTATTATTTATCACTATATTACATGTGGGCGAAGAATTATTTTTCTAAAACAGCTACCAAGCATTTGACCATGTATTCATAATAGAATTAATCAATGCAGGAAAATAGTTGAAGTCCACGCATAAAAAGACCAACAGAAAATTTTTCCAGAAATAAAATATATTTACGTAAAACATAATTCCCTGTCACGTAATGAAACCACTCACTACGTTACTTTTGAGCGTCATGTAACATAATATCTTTAATGTGTGTTATATTGATCACAAGTGTTAAAAGTACTATATAATTAAAACAAGAAGTTGTTGATACAATTAACTGCATGCCAGACAACATTCGTGTCGGAATAACGCAATGAATCAACTGTACGAACACGTCATAAAAATGGAAAGAAATAGTGCCAAAAAATGCAAAGTACTGCTGAGGTAATATTAATTAAAAACCAGTATCTTAACCACGTTTTACGTAATATATTTTTATTGGGTAATTTATTTGACAAATTCTTAAAAATTGGACAGATTTATTTTAACTTTGGTGGGTATATATATATATATATATATATATATAAAGTTAAATATATAACCAAAGTTATATATATATATATATATATAAATACTCTGGAGAGCCAAAAAAACTGCTATAGGCGTGCGTATGCCAATAACAGAGGTATGGAACCAATCAAAGTAACGCGATGCGGTCGGCAGCGCCTATTAAGACAACAAGCGTATGGCAAAGTTGCTAGATCGGTTACTGCTGCTAAAATGGCAGGTTATCAAGATTTTAGTGAGTTTGAACGTGGTGTTATAGTCGGCGCACGAGAGATGGGACATAGCATCTCCGAGGTAGCGATAAAATTTGGATTTTCGCGTACGACCATTTCACGAGTGTACCGTGAATATCGGGAATCAGGTAAAACATCAAATCTTCGACATCACTGTGGCCGGAAAAATATCGTGAACGAACGGGACAAACGATGACTGACAAGAATCATTAAACGTGACAGACATGCAACCCTTTCTCAAATTGGCGCAGATTTCAATGCTGGGGCATCAACAAGTGCCAGCGTGCGAACTATTCAACGGACCATCATTGATATGGGCTTTCGGAGCCGAAGGCTCACTCGTGTACCGTTGTTGACTGCACTATACAAAGCTTTACGCCTCGCCTAGGCCAGCCAACACCGCCATTGGACTGTTAATGACTGTAAACACGTTGCCTAGTCTCACGAGTCTCGTTTCCAATTGTATCGGGTGGATGAACGTGTACGGGAATGGAGACATCCTCATGAATCCATCGACCCTACATGTCAACAGTTGACTGTTCAAGCTGGTGAAGGCTCTGTCGTGGTATGTGGCGTGTGCAGTTGGCGTGAAATGAGACCCCTGATACGTCTAGATACGACTCTGACAGGTGACAGATACGTAAGCATCCTATCCGATCACCTGCACCCATTCATGTCCATTGTGCATTCCGACGGACGTGGACAATTCCAGAAGGACAATTTGACACCCCACACGTCGAGAGTTTCTACCGAGTGGCTCCAGGAACACTCTTCTGACTTTAGACACTTCCATTGGCCACCTAAATCACCAGACATGAACATTATTGAGCATATCTGGGATGTCTTGCAATGTGCTGTTGAGAAGAGATCTCCACCGCCTTACATTTTTATGGATTTGTGGACAGCCCTGCAGGATTCATGGTGTGGATTGTCTCCTGCATACCTTCAGACATTATTCGTGTCCATGTAATATCGTCTTGTGGCACTTCGGCGTGCTCGCGTTTTTTTTTTTTTCAGTGTATTTTACATCCAAATTCATGAATGTTTTTATTTGCGACTTTAAACAGCAACCTTCATCAGCAGAAAGGAAGGTATTACTTCATTTTCCGCACAGCTAATTCAGGATGTAGGTACAATTTCAGCAGTAAATTCGGTAGCATACCCACAGTGTAATTTTATCATAGCTGATTGGAATAAATTAATAAGATATATCCCCGTATACCGTCAAACAAGGACCACTTTGTGGGATAATTTCTATTGACAGTAAACCATATAAATAGACGCGCACACACACACACACACACACACACACACCTTGTAACCACGGTGCTGAATGCAAAAATTTACTCACGCATTTTGTAAAGTCTGGAGATACAGAAGAATTGGAAGAATTTGTGAAACATCTGGAAGTTGTTCGTTAGTGTAGGTGGAATGAAACAGTTAAGGAAACGAATTTTTCCTGCTCTAGCAGGAAACTTTTGAACAGCTCTGCACTAACAACATTATAAGGCAACGACATGCTATTAGCCTCGACAAAGTAGTTTACTGTATTGTTTCGATGTCTACATTGAATGTAGATGAACTTTTCAATACGCAGAACCATGCAATGAGGAAGAATTAATGGAAGTACTGGAATACGTTAAACAGGGTATATCTACTGAATTGGCCCAAAATTATCCTTAGTTTATCAAGAATTTGGGGCAAAATAACAATGGCTAGCAGCACGGTTTTCAAACATCATAAGAACTTAAAAACTCCCCAATTTCTTTCAGAAAGCTAAACTAGATGCGATCTTCAAATTTAGAAAGTCAAGTTATTCAACTAATTTTGACAGGCCTATTGTTCTTGTCAGTTTTGATATAAATTGCTCGGGCGCGCTGTTTATATCAGGATAAAAATGCATTGAATGAAATAACTCCCAAAAAACAATATTTCGTCAGAAGAAATTGTACACATCAGTAATTTATTTGACAATTTTCATATAATCATGGTGGTGTACGGCTGAGGACTCTGTGTGGAATTAAAATTTGATTTTTAACTGTTAAATGTGATACCATGCAAAAATACTCTACGCTTAATCAACAAAATTGTGAGTAATTGCACATTCAAAACAATATATGGAGGATAAGTTAACAAGACTGGATTCCTAAACAAAGGGCTTCCACAAGGATCAGTGGGGGCTCGCAGCGTCGGAGCTATTCATGCGCTGTCATTCCGATCCCCCGGCGTTCATCTTGTCAGCTATCTTGGAACCATGAGATTTCTTGACCTGTAACCTTTGATCCCAAAAATCCAAAAAATCCAAGAAAACCAAACAATTTCAAAAAATTAATCAAAAATGTATTAAAAAATTTTGGAAATTTATTAAAAAATTTATTTTAAAAAATTTAAATTACAAGGAGATCGTCCCAAACCGCCCCCCCCCCCAAAAAAAAGCCACCACAACCCATACTTATTCCTACATCTTGGTAGGTGCAGTCCGCCATATTGATAAGCGCCACAGCCATCGTTCGCCATTTTGGTCGGTGCAGTCCGTCATATTGGTAAGCTTCACAGCCAAAGTCCGCCATCTTGGTTTTTTCCGTTTTTCATTTGTTTATATATTACTGGAGTTTGTCTCTCACCTTCGTTCTACCGCCATCTTAGTTTTTTTTCGTTTGTAATTGGTTTTACATTACTGGTGCTGTCTCCAGCACTGCACCCAGCAGACGACTGACCCCCTTCACTCCCCCATCCAATATATTTAATTTACTATTGCCCCACCCCTGATTCTCATTGGCTAATTGTCCACCCCCTTCCAATATATTTAATTGCTCCGCCAGTGTTTCACCTTGGCTAATTACTTGGGTGTTTTCGGAAACCTTCGTTCCGACCAATCGGCGGCTTACTTTAATCGCGAGGGAGGACTTTTTTTCTTCTCTCAAAAACTATTTATAAGGAGCCTCGTCGGGAAAGCAGTCATTTTTCTCGCTGTTGTTCCTTTTTCGCTATTTCAATGTGATAGCCCAGTAACCATTTCGAAACTTGCAGGGTTTCAATCCCCTGTTAAATTTACGATAACATGTTGTCAAGTGAAGAAGAAAATAACAGCAACAGCAACGTAGAAGAAAATGGAGATAATATTCTTTAGCTTGTACTCACCATATTGGCACGAGGAGCAATTTCGTCAACGCCATCTACTAGTACAAACCCGCAACGATCAGGCAACCCGTACCAGCCCCCATCGGCCACAACGTCCTACAGCTTATTCTCTCCCAGCTTTGCAGAGAGCCCCATCAGCTCCAACTTCCAATACAGTGATATCGAAGAAGAAATGGAAGTGTCCGTCGCCGAATTTTCTCCATTCAGGTCAGTAGACGTGGACAAATACAGTAAACTAAATTGTGGGTACCGACGCGTAAGTTTTCGAGATGCTCAAGGCGTTCTGCAAAATCAATTTTGTGATGGTATAAATCACTGGCTATACTGCTACGATGATTTCGAAGGCGGTTATGTGCGTGACACATTAACGTGCGAATATAAAAACTGTTATGTGCACAATGTATGCCCTAACTCTACACTTCCTTGTTCGCTGGAGGAGTTGGTAAAACAAAATCGTGATGTTCACGTATGCAAGGCAAGAATGTACAAAAGTGTAGAGTACCAACTTTTCCGAAAAAGTAAAATAATTATGTGTGCAAATGGCAGGATAAATGTCATGGACATAACCATGTTGTGAAAAGGCAAGGTTTCCCGGACTGTACTTCCACCTGCACGTCTTTTGCATGAGAAGTGCACCTAGGCTCTAGGCCGAGACCTTCCACCAAGTCTTCTGGCAACGGTGGAGCGCGTCCTGGTAATAAGTTCATTCTCGAGAAAAAATATGCAATTACATATACTCTACTGCACGGCGTAACCTTCACAGACCAGCCGGCTGTTACCGTAACTGTGGATTGGTGTGACAAGAATGTTCATTTTCTCCTTGAAAGAAGCGTCTTCGATGGCAAGAATCTTGAAATATCAGTGCAAGATTGTGACAGTGAAGAGTGTGCAGTTAATTTTTGCCGTCCACAAACAAAATTTCATACAAACATCGGAAATATGAAAAAAGAAATTGTGGACGAACGACGTTCAATCAAGTACGACAGGAAAAATTGCGAATTTTATAATGAAATTAAAAAATAGTAAACTTTTTAAAGTGTGCTCAGAACGATGTGATGGCGCTAGGCACAGTTTGGAGGTTACAACTTCACCGGACCTATGGCCAGGGGTGCTCGTGTGTACGTGTGCATATGAGCTTTGCTCTATCTTTAGATAAACCCAGGTAATGAAAACCTCCCATTCCCATCCTAACTTTTTTTTAGTTGACGAAACACGTACTTTATAAAGTGTAAAAAAAATTTGAGGTAAGCGATTAAAAGTTTTGATGGAAAAAAGTATGTTTATAAGATATGTGTAAAAAAGTAATTATTATCTACACATAAATTTCGATGTGTTTAATTATCTCATAATTTTTTGTTGTCTACCAATCATTTCCATTTTTTCAGTAAATATGTTTATCGTGTAAAACATTTTCTCCCACGTGTTTTGTAAATATAATACATATGTATATTTATTTATATACTGCTAAATATATTCTTCCATTTTATGTGTAAATACAATGTATTTATATATTGAATTAAATTTTCTTACAAGTTTTTTTTTTTGAATGATTGTGTAAAATAAATAATTTTGTTGCAAGTATTGCTGTAATATTTTCATCCGTATTGAAATCATTTTAAAATGACGTTAGTATTTTGATTGCTGCTACATGCAAGCGATACAGAGGAGAGAGAGAGAGAGAGAGACAGGCAGAGGCTGGCAGCGTTCTTGTGCGACGTGTCAGAATGAAGGTCGTCACGCGATCACATCTCCTCCGTCAGCATACTCCCTTTACGTCTTCACAATCACGAGAGTTAGTTAATGTAGGTCAGTAGCAGTACCATTGTGCCGTGCACATTTTTTTAAATTGAATGCCCTTCTTTAAATGGTTATTTGCTAAACATTTCACACAAGTTAATTTTTGTAATAGTAAAACAAAAAAAAAAACCTAATAGTGTGCAAGCAAATTTTAGAGTGTATTTTTTAAATATTGTTGGTTTATAAGCCAAGCATAATTATTGTGTAATAGAAGGCACTGTTATGAAATATTGGACGTACTTGTCCCTTCTACAAGAGAAAAGCAAACACAATAAACATATTCATAAGAGAGAAAAAAAATATTGCACGTACTAGTTCCTTCTACATGGAAAAGAAAGCGCGATCAATATTTATACCAAAGAAAGGGAAAAAAATACTTACGTTTTTTACATGGAGGAAAAATAAATTACTGAACACACACACACAGTTAGAAGTTAAATAATATTTCGCTATATTTAATTCAAAAACCACATATAAATAGTACACCAAAAAATTAGGTTAAAATGCTTGGTTCGATGGTATAAGAGCAAAAAATGCGTGTCACTAAAATCACATTTTTACATCCATATAGATGTCTAATGTAGCTGCAGACTTTAGGGTGGTAGAAAACATAGCACAAATCCTTCCATGTAACATTTCACGTCCTTAAGAACGCGCACGCGGTTAGTCAGTTCGAGGTCTAAATAGGCAACATCGTTACGTTACACACGTAAAATGCTTTCAAAGTTATTTAAACACTGGTATATCTCATCTCTGTGGGAAGGTGGGTTAGCATTGAGAGGCAGCGGAGACCACATGTCTTCGCCACAAAGTCATCTTGCAGCATATGTGTAAGCAATGTCAGAAACCGGAGAGTACTGTACCAACAGTGATGAGTCCGACGTATCGTTGGAAGAAAGAGTTCCCGTTTTTTGCACATGTAAAACAGTCATTTCAGGCGATCCATGTTCCAGCTGCGGTACGTTGCCAGCTTCCGGCAGCAGGGAACCTTCAGTTATGTTGTCGCATGTAGCCAACTCACTCGTCTGGAAGCCGCAAAAGGTCGGCGTCTGGGAGCGCTGGAAGGGTGCCGTCTGGGTGCTCCAGAAGGGTAGTCTGGGTGCTTTGGAAGGGCGTCTAAGTCGCGTTGCCTACTGTTGGTATAGGTGCAGCGCCGGACTCTACCATGGTCTCCGCTGGTGCAGCATCGCATCGCCCTAAGGCGATAGATGCAGAGGCACCCATCTCTTCGAATAATTCCCTGTTCCCGCATGTTCCCGCGAGCTTATCCTTTAAATAAAATTCTCACTAATATTTATTTTCTCCACACTTAATTTATTTAGCAAAAAATTTAACGTTATATTTAAAAACGAAAAGGTTTAAAATATAAGTACACAGATAATTCATTTTTATACAGATACGTTTTATTTACACAATTTAAAAAATTATAAATACACGTAAAATTCGAGTGTCATTCAAAATTTAATGTGCGAGCCCAAACATGTTCATAAAAAATTATTATCAGTCTTTGACGTTTGGTCTGACGCAGTAGAATAGGAATGTTCAAAGTGCCTTCTCCAAATTAAAGTCGGTCGTGGACTAGCCCATGTTGGCGACAGCAGGTGACGTCACACGTAACGTTTGCATGGGCACGCTTCACAGTTCGATGCAGGCTCCCCAGAATTGTTATGCATTGTGGTGTCAACACGGTGGTTGCGGCACGACCTTCGACGTTTAGTTGGGGCTGTTTGATTCGAAGCCTAGTTGCTATTATTTTGCCGACGTACGCAGACCTGGGTGGAGAAGTCAGGGGCGTGAATTTCGGTGGTCGTAGGAGGAGGTCGACCATGCCTCAACTCGAAGTTGCTGAAAATTCCAGAACCTGGTCCACGGATGCTGGAAGTGTCGTATCCCGTTTCATGTAATGATCCACGCAATTCCCAGTAGTACAGCAAGTTATTAACTGTTGAGTAGGCTCGCAATCACCCGGAGTCACTAAATATAATCAGTGGTCCCATTCANACAGCAAGTTATTAACTGTTGAGTAGGCTCGCAATCACCCGGAGTCACTAAATATAATCAGTGGTCCCATTCATCACATTTTTCTTCGTAGGTATGTCGTGATTCATACTCCCAGAACGAATAGGTGATTTTAGAGTCATCCGGATATGAAAAGTCCTTCAAATTCTCCGGATGAAATGGCGTCATATTGATCACACGGTGACTCGTGCTCGACTGGGAGATTAATTTATATCCGGGTTCGATTTATTTACTTTTTTTCGCATTGTGGAAAGACGTCATCTATACACGTGACTGTAACGTGATCAGGTAGCTTCGTATCTTCGTATTTCACACAACCTAAGATAACGCATAGAACTTGCAGCAGGTGTTCACAGCAACTATTGAAGGNTTCGTATCTTCGTATTTCACACAACCTAAGATAACGCATAGAACTTGCAGCAGGTGTTCACAGCAACTATTGAAGGTAATTTTGCATCTACACCAGCACATAAGAGTATTTTTTTCCGACTCTGCATCGTGCGAAATCACGTCTGCAAGCTCTTCTCTAACGCTGGCTGACATACCAAAAATAANTTCGTATCTTCGTATTTCACACAACCTAAGATAACGCATAGAACTTGCAGCAGGTGTTCACAGCAACTATTGAAGATAATTTTGCATCTACACCAGCACATAAGAGTATTTTTTTTCCGACTCTGCATCGTGCGAAATCACGTCTGCAAGCTCTTCTCTAACGCTGGCTGACATACCAAAAATAAATTATGTTTATATCTCCGTGAAATTAGCATGCCACTCCTAAAGTAACAAGGCGTTTTCGAAGCGCTCACCAAAGAACTCCGATCAGTTTCTTTTCTCATTTTACGAAGGGAAGGACACCCATGATCGTCCTGTAAGTCGATTATTTCCAATTCGTTTATGCAAAAAATTTTCAGCCATTTTTTTTTCCTCTGGTTCCGCCTCATAAATCAGTCCTCGCGGGTACTGCATCAGCAAGTCGCTTAGCACGTTTTCCACCTGATAATACGGAATCTTGCCTTCGTCCCAGCACAGTCCATGGTAGTACTTGGTCAACCAGGCGTTTGTTTCCTTGCTATTTTCGTCCAACAGTTTCCACGGATATGGAAGCTGGAAGTTGCGGGTTCGAGTCACGCCGTGTAAATCCGTGACTGCGATTTCGTTGAGCACGAAGTCATCTTGGCTCCATAAACCTTGGAAGTTATAGTACATTTTTGCGACTGAAACGTGCGCCCCACTACATGCGATACTGTCGTGGAGTATCAAGCAGTAGGCTGCGGTATTCGCGAGCACGTTTTCCTTGGTGATTATTTTAACTCGCCAGTCGACTGTATCATTTTTACGCGCTCGTTCTGCTTCGATGTATCGAATACCAGCAAAGGTGCTATGTATCGGAAATTTTCGGGGTCCAGGATGGGATGCCTCTCACGTCCGTAATAAGATGATTGGAATTGCGAATGCATATAATAAGGCAAAGTAAAACCTTCTTGGTCGAACGTAGTGCTCAGGTCGGTATACAGGTAGCTTTCGCTATTCAAAAATATCTTTGTTTTCGACTTTGCAGTGGTCGAACGTAGACTTTTCGGCTCCGATACTATGCTTCTTGTTCCTCTGAAGCACCAGAATGATGTAGTGCGGTCCTTCGGTGCTAGAAGACGTTTTTACCACCCAAAAATTTCGCGTGGCAGCGGACAGGGCCGGGCATGTGACCAGGCTCCAACTTCTGAATGCTATTTCGATCACTTTTTCTTTCTTGACATTATTTAACAGCTTGACATGTTCGAGGGCACTCGAGGTCACGTGAGGGACAAACCATTCTATGGTGTTCAAAGTAAGAGAGACGGGCTGCGTGTTTTCTCCGACTCCCAACACAGCATCCAAATGCGATGTGGCCAGCGTAATCACCAGCTCCAGCCTCGCTCAAATTATTATTTTCTTATAATCTTCGGCGAATCCCAGTAGCAAGGAAAGCGGAACACAAGCTTCGAACCTGCCTTCGTCGTAAATGGGAACCCTGTAGTCATCTTCGATTCCCCAGCCTGCCATCTTGGCTGCAGAGAGATGGTTGGGCGTGAGCGATAGGTAATTTTTTATCGACAAGGTTATGCCCACATCTCGCGACTGGTCGACCGCCACGCCATTTATCTCGTACATTACGCGTTCGAAAAGGTGCAGAATCTCATTTCGAACCAACTTGGTGGTAGTCGGGTGGGTCCCAACTTCCTTCNCATTACGCGTTCGAAAAGGTGCAGAATCTCATTTCGAACCAACTTGGTGGTAGTCGGGTGGGTCCCAACTTCCTTCTTTAGCCTACTTCTTATGGGTACAAAGGTCTGGCTAGGGAAGGTGTAGATATCTTGACGCTGTAGGTATTCGAACCTCCTTTCCGAGAGCGAAAATCCCGACAACATAAAGCTCGTAACAGTGCATTTCGATTTTATCAAATTAACCGTCGAATTCTAGGCGTTGATCCACGTCGAGGACTTTGTCCACCATGGCGATTTACTTTTAAACCGAGGACGTGGATAAACTCGGTGTTTTCAACGAGCCCTCGTGGCTTACTGATCTCGGGTTTGGTGTACCGCACGAATTTATACATTTCTGTTTTCCCAGTGAGATATAGTCCCATCGTTTCAGGTGAAGGCGCAAAGTGATTTCTTTCTTTCAGAAATTTAACAGTTCGTTGTTTTGGTCCACGATCGAAATGGCTACTATGTGGATGCTCTTTGCAACGACAGGAACGCAAATGAGTGTTATTGGACATCGTATGATTTTATAACCTGGAGCTACGGCGGGGGCGAATTCGTAAATAGTGCTACTTGGTTTCCCAGTCACGTAACTGCAACTTGCCAAATTACAGTTTATTCGTATGACGTTTACCGGAAATATGTTGAGCGCACTCAACGATACATGTGTTTTTCCTGCTTCGTACACACTGGATTTGAACCCCAGTATGGGCCCGATTGTGTCCGGTTCCGTGAAATCTACATCATCTATGGTGCAACACATTTCAGCCTTCAGGGTATTCGAATGCCGTGCAGGTCGAATGCAATGTCGTGCGGCAGAGAGTTCTTTATGAAGTATTCCATTTCTTCATCTCGTACGTCCCGGTGGGAATGACGATTTCCTTCGCTGCCCCCATAACCGAATACCGAAAACTGGAATTTTTATTTTCCTCTATGTTGGATATAGAGTTGTAAGTTTGAAAATCCACTAGCCCCACACACCATTTCCCCTCCATTTCTATGGGAGGGTAAAAACTGACCCGCAGCTCGGATGTTTGACCACTCAGAATGATGGACACCGACATACTGATGGGATCGGTACGGCTCACAGACCTGTTTTATTTCCAGCTAATTATATTAATTTTTTTCGGTTATCAGTGTAAATCTTGATTGCTTAAAAATCTCATACACAAGTGTCCACAGTTCCACGCGTTACGCATCTGTTCCGTTTCGTAATTGTACGTTAGTTTTGTATATTTAAAATTCTCGCGCAATTCGGGCGTAGGAAGCAAATTCCCAAAAATATCATAATAGTCGGCGTGTTTAACCTTTCTTACGTAGGCCACCCAGTGCGTACCGAGCCCGGCTGTCATGTCCAGATTAATTATGGCGCATTCGTCGTGTATCTTGGATTTAGGAGGCAAAGCATCTCTCATAAACACTCCGCAAAAATTATATATTTTCAATTTGCGTGCAAACAGTTCCAATCCACGTTCTTCAGTGGGCGACTAGGCAGATTCACTTTGATTTCCTTTTTGAATTTGTTTTTATCCTCCACTTCTACGCCGCGCTTGATTGATTCTCCTCTTCCCCGACACGGGTGACGCATGAAGAGTCCTTGCACGTTTTTCCTCCCATGGCGATAGCTTCCAATTTTCTGTTATGGAGGTGGGTTTCCTCTACCTGTTTTCGATCGTACGAAGCTCATTCCATGGCACTTACAATATCTGTGACTGCCCCGGTGCTACCGACCAGAGCACCGATTGCAAGTATCATTGCGAGCAGAAACCCTCACATCTTGTCATTTCCTTTCCTCTTTGTTCTTCGAGGGCGCTGCGATCGCCTTTTGCTTGCACGTTGACCCATGCCTAGTTTAACCTTGGCATTCATAATGTTGAATGCGCCCCAGGCGGCTACTTTTTCTCCGTGCCCGGTGGCTGCCGATTTTCTTATTTCGTCAGCCTTCTGTGCAAGCATCTTGTCTGTCTGGTGACTAGCTTGTAGGTCCTTTTACTGGGAATAGGCGATGTCGTGCTGCTTGCATGCTTCGTCCAGAGCGTTTATGCCCATCTCGTTGCGTGACAGCCTTTCAACTAGCCTTTTTCCCGGCCCGCAGAACCTGTATCCTGGAACGTAAAGTTCAAACGGGAGATTATTGATGAGTGAATCGACGATCTCACGGCAGGATTTCACCATATTTACCTTACGGCGCATTAAATTAAACTGAGCGAACAAACTATAAATATTCTTACTTTATACAGTTTTCTTTTCAGTATAATGGAGGTAATCGAGCAGGATATTAGTCTCCCAGTGCCAAAACCAAGCACGAATCACGTCATGGCGTCATGTTGCCTAATAGCGTGCGAGGTCTTATTTGTGGGCCGTCCGGGTTTGGGAAAACATGCGTCCTACTGAGCCTGCTGGAGGAACCAAACGGCATTCGGTTTGAGAACGTGTAAGTTTGTTCAAAATCGCTCCAGCAACCGAAATACCAGCGATTCGCACAAGTACTGCAGGCCGTGAATGCCGTGGGTTTTTTCCCCTGCAGCGAAAACGAAATTCTTCCAAACTCAATATTTGTCTTCGATGACACTGCTTGCGAAAAATAAACTTGTTTTCAAGAATGCTTTAGCATGGGATGGCACGCTAACGTGGACTGCGTGTACCTCAGTTAAACTTATTCCCATGTACCCAAATAACTGCTTCGCGAGAATGTGAATCTTCTCGTTTTGTTCCGCATGGACGACACTAATTTACGCCACGTTGACGACGATCACATACATACAGATATGACATTTGCATAATTCAAAGGTATGTGTTCTTTGTGCTTGAAAGATAAGTTCGGTATATTATTAATCGTAAAGGACTGCTCGCTACATAAAGGCAGGTACAAGCGTGGGTGCGATCAATTTATCCTACGAACGCAACCATGAGTCACGGAAGAATTTCCTAATTTGGCAGCATCGATCGTCACGATGACCTTGAACGTGGGCAAAATCGCTTCACGACTGCACGCAGAGAAGGCTTGTCCCTTATCGGTCGAAAATTGGAAAGTGTGAAAAATTAAGTTTTTGAATATTTGGTGGCGGTCGATAAATGCATAGCGACCGTGGAGGCGTGGATAATCGACCTCATCAATGTATCGAACGCGCAGTTACTAGAAGAATTGAAGCTACAAAATGTATTAATGTCCAAACTGGCTTCAAAAACTGATGTTGCGAGGCATAGCAAGAATATATTGGATACGTGTGTCAGACATCTCAAAAATATCGTAAAAGCAATTTTAGAAAATCACGAATGATTTCCTACAAAAAAAAAGGCGAGGTCGATATATATATATATAAATGTGCGAAACGCCTTTTCCACTCTGTGAACGATGGATAACCGAAACGAATTCTTGAGTGAACTTCAGCGAGCGATCGAGGCGGTACGGGCCAAATACTTACTCACGAAAAATAACAGAATGGCCGTCGATAGTCGAAGGGAGAAGGCTTAAAACCTATTACCTGGCTAGATGAAATTATAAAAAAAACCGAGTGACAGGGACGATGCCTGCCTGCGTTGAAATCAAACATGAAATCAAAATGGAAGAACCAACCCCGAAGTATAAACGGAAAAGAAGCCCGGAATTGCCTGAATCGGACGGTGTCGTCACTAGCGACGAAAACGATTTGCCCCTGATCAATTTGCTGCGTGCGCGAGAACTGAAACGAACACGAGAGCATGGGCCCGATGTGGGCACTCTTCTATCTAATTACATCGCTTCCTACTCTGATCGTACTGCCAACAAGTCTTGTGGTTTGCAGAAAAGTGGTGGAAAATGGTACCTTGGAAATAAGGAAGTTTTATTTTTTCCCAGGGATGTACTGAAGATCAGCAAGCGCAAGGTGAAAATCTCGCAGGGATCGAGCGAACTTTTATTTCGTAGACGCCCTAGACACTACACCGAATCGGATTTGCGCAAGCACCGCCTTTTGTTAAAGCAAAGTCGTGCAAATTACTCCGACAATAACCCTGTATCACATCGATTTAAAGACACGGTGCGCGAAAGAGTCCCAATTATAGCAGGACGGTTTCCTAGGGTACGTGAAATTGGTGGTTCGGGTTTGACTCAGAAATTGGAGAGCTGAGAAAAAATCGACTATCGGTATTGGGATGATCCGAACGAGTTAGTAGATAGGCTGAGACTTCTGATTGCTGCGCAGGCAGCAGGAAACCGCTCGCACACGAACGAAATAAATTTCGTCATCGAAGAACCGGCTACATTTCGAAATGAGTAAGTATGCAGTTGCTGACGAGCTGCACAAATACGCTAGGATAAATTACTCATGTAGCAAATGTCATGAAATGGATGGACGATACTTTCCAATCTGACCTGATCAAAATGCAAAACTTACTCGTGTGAATAAAGATCACCGCTACATTTTGACCATAAGCTATGCTTCTTCCAAGTATGTCTGGGCCAGGCCGCTCAAGTCGACGAATGCGCGCAGCATCGCGAAAGCCGTGGTGGACACTTTGTTGCACGAAGGACAGTAGATATAAAATGCCGATTCGAACGCAGCGCTGGCGCACCATAGCTTTTAACCATCCGTTTTCAAACCACTTTTAAAAGCTAACGGGTTAAAAATACCCATCCGTTTTAAAACCACTTTTAAAATATAATGGGTTAAAAATACCTATCCATTTTCAAACCACTTTTAAAAACTAATGGGTCAAAAATACCCATGCGTTTTCAAACCACTTTTAAAAGATAGTGAATTAAAAATAACCATAGATTTTCAAACCACTTTTAAAAGCTAATGGATTGAAAATAACCATACGGTTTCTACCTACTTCTAAAACTAATTGTTTGAAAAGAACCATAGATAATGATGATACCGATTCGGGAGCGAGTGCGTGCAGCGCAAAAAAATTTCGTTCAAATTTACATTTAGAAAAAGGCGCTCTAAGAATTCGCAGCGATACTTTTTTTTATTTAAGGGAATGAAAATATATACTAAGAATGTGCTCGTGAAATAAGAAAATATATATATAATAAATGAATACGAATGAAAATATACTGATGTCTAACTATACGAAGACGACCATGGCAATGAAAAAGTATAATGTAACTGGTAATGTTTGGAACGAATATAAATTTAAGCATGATGTTTTTATGAAAAGAAAGAAGAAGCAACCTCTACAACCATTTGTCGAGTATGAAACTTGTAACCACTATTACAAACCATCTCTAATAAGAAGTCATCTGAGAAATAGATTGCACAAAGGTCTTGCACCAGTTCAAGGACCTACAAATGCATTGGAAATTTTTAAAATACCGCAATGTCTAATACCAAAACAGAAGTTACCAAGAGATAAGAAAGTTCGTTGTGAGGCTTGTAACCACTATTACAAACCATCTCTAATTAGAAGTCACTTGAGGAGCAAAGTACAAAATACACACTCAGATTCAGTGTAGAAGAAATTGAAAATGCATTTAAAAGTAGGATCAAGACTTATGCTGTAAAGAATGTGAATACATACAAATACCCAAATCATTTCGTAAACGATATAAAAGGAGGTGTCACCAGCATAATTAATAAACATTTAAAATCAATGGACCGCAAAGTGAACATAAAGTTTTTCGCTGAGTACAAAAGAGGAACTGGGGACAATATCGAATATGTAGGACACTCTTTTAAAACTAAGAACGAAATTATACTTAAATCAACTAATCTGGATAAATATTATACCGCTAGCATATTGAAAATCATAGCTGAGATGGGTGCATTTGAAGCAAAGTGCTCTCAGTGGGTGCTCCATAGGATATTCAATCTAGAGGTACGAATAAATAAATATGTTCCCTTTAAGGGTAGCTCTTATGTTGATCTTCCAGAAAAAATCAAAGCTGTGCAAGCAGCAATTAATGTTAAGAAAAATGTTTTTTGTAGTCTATTCTATCCGCACTACATCCAGCACAATAGGATCCTCAAAGAGTGAACAAGTATTTGAATCATGAACATGAGTATGACGAGGCACTTAAGGGTCTGGAATTTCCTATGAAATTAGATAGCATACCAACCTTTGAGAAAAGAAGCGGATTATCAATTAATGTGTATACATATGAAGAAAAAGAAAACAAGGACAATAAGGAATATATAACCTATCCATTAAAATAACAAAAAATAAGGTGGATAAGCATATTAATCTGCTCTACATCAAAATGAAAAGAATGACCACTACTGCTGGATAAAAAGTCTTTCGAGAATGATTGCATCACAGGTGGTAAAGAATGGCCATAAAATATACATATGTGATAGATGCTTGCAATACTTATACTCTGAAAGTAAGCTAAATGCTCATGAAGAAGACTGCCGAGATCATGATAGAATTAAAGTCGAACTTCCATGTAAAGGAAATAACATACTAAGATTCAAGAACAAAAATCATTCTTTGAGAGTCCCTTTTGTGATATATGCCGATTTTGAGTGTTTGTTAACTAAAGTAGAAACTTGCCAACCAAATCCCAACGACTCCTACACGAAGCCGTACCAAAAACACGAGCCTATTAGTTTCAGTTACCATATAAAATATGAACATGAATAGTATAAGGCACCAGTAACTTATGAAGGATTTTATGCATCTAGGGTATTCGTCAAGATTGTCGTGTAATGCATTTTGGAGTAGAAGCCTTGCTGACCCCCTTCGCGAGCGCCTACCAGTTGGCATGTGTCACGAGGCACGTGGACAGCCAGAACGGATCGCAGTTACATGTGTCAAGGTTGTGCCGAGTAAGAGCTGGCATATCGCCGGAGCACCCGGAAAGTGCTATGTAAATACGCAGGAAAGCGGGAGAAATTGCAGAGCGAAGCAAGAGCACCTCTAGCTTCACGCCTGAGAAAACAGCTCACGAATTGAAAGAGGGGGCCATGAATAATCCTCACCCCTACCACTCTTGTAGCCAAACCCCGAAAGAATAAGCTGAGATGGTAAATTCAAGGGGCAAGATAACCACTCCCCCCCACCCCTCCGAACCTTCACGAACCATGGCACATGGCTGAAGGGCTTTGTACTGAAGGCAACCACCTCCCCCCTTCCCCCAATAAGAGAGACATGTGCATACAATTAGGGAGGGAGGCTGGAGAGCATATAAGCCAATTTACATGAGAAGAGGAGCTCAGACACTATCACCGAGCCGAGAAAATAGTTACGTCAAGAAATCGCGAGAGGACATCAGAACGAACCCAGAACAGCAGTCCAGGGGAGACAGCACCAAACGCGGGCCTTTTCCAAGGCCGCCCACATCGCCGGATCTCCTCCACGGCTGGCAACGTACCAGCAGAGTTAAGTATCAAGTCGCCATCCAGAGAAGCCCTCCCCCCTCCACCACGATGTCGCCCTTAGTTAACTCGAGTTAGCCAAAATAGAGTACCACACCTCGGAAGTGTTTCTGTATGTTGTTTTTGTTTAAACTCGAGACAATATATNGAAACATCAAAAGACTACCTTATTGAAATACCCTCAAATCCCAGGCACCTTATAGTCTGTGCCTGGAGGCATTAACTCCGACCCTATGAACCACTTTGTATGCCACAGGTGGGGAATAGCATCAAGATGTTAATGGAGTAAGCAAAGACAATAGGAGATGTCTACAAAAATGAAAAACCAATAATTCCCTTGATCAAGAAAGAACAAATTGGTTATGATACAGCCACCCATTGCCATATGTGTGAAAATACTTTGGATGGAGACTCTGTGAGAGACCATGACCACCTTACAAGTAAATTTAGAGGAGCCGCACGCAAAGATTGTAACTTATCCTATAGAAGTCCATGTTTTGTTCCTGTGTTTATACACAATCTATCTGGATATCACACACATTTATTTGTAAAGGAGCTGGGCACCAATGAAAATAAAATTGACCTAATTCCCAACAATGAGGAAAAATATATTTCTTTCTCTAAACATATATGTGAGGGCATAAATCTAAGATTTATTGACTCATTTAAATTTATGGCTAGCAGCATCGATAAACTCTCTAGCAATCTTTCCAGAAGTAAATTCCGGAAAACGAGTAAGCATTTTCCCAATGAACTTCTAGATCTTGTTATAAGGAAAGGTGTTTACCCATATGACTACATGGATAGTGTGGAAAAATTTTGTGAGACATCACTACCTAATAAGGATGCATTTTACAACAAACTCAACAAATGTGATGTTACAGATGAAGACTACAAGTTTGCAAAAAAGGTGTGGAAAACTTTCAACATCAAATCCTTAGGAGAGTATACTCAGTTGTATAACAAAACAGGTGTATTAATATTGGGTAATATTATAGAAAACTTAAGAGATGTATATCTCAGAACATATAAGCTAGATCCTGCATGGTATTTCACAGCACCAGGACTAGCGTAGCATGTTATGCTCAAACATTCTAAAACAGAACTAGAACTACTAACGGATTACAACATGATTTTGATGATTGACAAAGGCAAAGGTATTCGTGGTAGAATATCACAATGTTGCAAGAGGTATGCCAAAGCAAATAATAAATATATGAATAATTATTATGCCAAAGTTGAAGCCTCTTATCTGGCATACCTGGTTGCCAATAACTTATATGGATGGGCTATGAGTCGGTATTTACCTTACGGTGGGTGTAAGTGGAGAAATACAAAAATAGATGTGACAAATATTCAAGATGATGCCAGGAAAGGCTATATATTGGAAGTTGATTTGGATTATCCACATGAACTACACGACCTCCACAAAGATCTACCACTGGTTCCAGAGAATAGAATACCCGAAAGTTCGAAAATGCCTAAATTATTAACTACCCTATGTGACAAAGAATTATATGTACTGCACTACGTAAATCTTAAGCAATATCTGCCCCTCGGAATGAAGTTGAAGAAGATCCATAGAGTTCTAGAGTTTGACCAATCAGACTGGCTCAAGTCCTATATTGATCTAAACACAAACATGCCACAAATAAATAAGAAAATTATAGGTAATATGAAAGATGAATGTAATGGGAAAATAATAGAAGAATTTATTGGTTTAAGAGCCAAAATGTATGCCCTAAATGTGGAAGGTGATGTAAAGAAAAGAGCAAAGGGTGTGAAAAATACTGTAGTCAGGAATGAGATAAGTTTTGATGACTACAAAAAGTGCTTGTTTGGAAAAGAAATGTACAAAAGTATGAATCTCATAAGAACTAATAAACATGAACTATTTGCAATAGAGTTGAGAAAAAAAGCATTAAGTTCCGAAGATGACAAAAGATTTATTCTTAAATATGATATTAATACACTACCATGGGGACACTACAAAATTGAAAAGTAGTGAGACTATGAAATATATATGCGATCACCACCTTTCATAATGTTTGTCAGACTGCATGGACTGATGCTGTATTCATGTATGTCATTCACATATTGTTTTTAATTAATAAATCTTTAAAATAAATGTTTTTAATGGGAAATGACCCATTAAAAACTTATAACCATACATATTTGCGCACTAGTTAGCTTCAGTGATTATTTCACTTTTAACATCATAAATTAGGTTTATTTGGCTTATTAGCAAAAATTTGCAAATAGTTGTAGCCTGGATTGGCTTATTAAAATCAACTGTAAGTTTCAGATTAGTTCGATCCTTTACAATAGAGGTTTTACTGTAAGAACAATTAATAATATACAATTGTCTCCTAGAAACAAATGCATCGGGGTTATAATATAGTTAATTGTTACGGTAAGGAGTATCTAGCTTGGTCTTTGAATTTCTAAAATCATTGTAGGCAATGTACATCTTATCGAAAATTTTATCCTCGATATCCAGGTTCCAATTCTCTTTAGGGAACACTTCATTCCTTCCATTCTTAATAGATATATTTTTAAGATGACAATGGTCAAAAATTGAACCATGTTTGTCTTGATCAACATTTTCTTTTCTGTTTAGCTGAAAGCCAACAATGACAAAGTCAGGCATATCGAATTGGATTGAATTGAACTGATCCTTTATATCAAACTGGAATGAGTTTGCACCAGTAGGTACAGGTTTTTCAAGACATTGCCAATAATTGAAACCTATGAGATTTTTGTTTAGTTTGTGTAGTTTTGCTTTAATTTCGTCTCTATAATTAGTCTCGTATTCAACAATTGGCCACAGTTTTTCCATTTTCTCAATAACCATTTTACCAGCATCTGGGATAATATCAGGAGATCTATCTGCTGGTGTTTTATGCCTTCTGTAAATAGAAACATCATCATGAGCATTTCGAATGAATGTAATATTGTACCTGCCTTTCCAGAATATTTAATTACGATCCCTCATAAACCCAAACAAATATCTTAATGGAGAGACAATTTCATTATGTCCATCTGCCTTAAAATACTTGCCTTTTTCTACCCCTGCTAGTTCCAAGTACGATAATTCCGATTCTGAGCTAAGCACTGCATGCATCATAGTCGAAGTGATGCCAGGATTGTCAATATTTTCAATTACATTGCCATGCTTAGAGATCTCTACTCTTGAGAACTGAAATGGGAAGAAATTCTTACAAAGGTCAATAGTTGAAGGTTTTTCATAACCTGCATTTGCATCTCTTTTAGTTAACTTATACTGTTGGTACACATAAGCCTCATTCGGATGCGTAAATGCATTGCCAACAGGAATATCAAACTTAATGCGCTTGTTGTATTCATTTCAATTGTTTTTGTCTGGTTGCTTGGTGGAAACAACTGACGTTCATAGCTTTAAATTTTTTGCATACTCATTTATTATATAGAAAAAAAATCGTTTTTTTTAAACAACTACACTTTTCTTATCGACCCAAGAATTATGACTACTATCAAAACCCAACCATTTAACAAGCAACTTATTTCCTTTCCTTTGTAAAGTTTCTCTACTAAGTAGTCTTGATCATACTTAGTCTTTGGCAGCTCTGGTTCATAAAATATACCCTTGATGGACTCACTTTTCAAATTTTTTATTCTGTATGTTATGGGGTGCGTGTACAATACATCACATACCTTAAATACTTCAGTGGACCGATTTGGCGTATACCTCTTTTCAAACAAACCTTTACTTTTACTTATACGAACTTTATCTCCTATAGCAAACCTTGCTTTATCCATTTTTCTTTCTCCACCATACATGTTGATTAGAATAAACCTTTCATTCTTTGCACTTACATTGGCAGGCTTCATCCCGATTGTGCTGTGAACAGTGTTATTGTATTCACTTATTAATTTACGCAATATATCCCCCCATTTATAGTTTCCCTGCACAGTAAATATCTTCCACGTTTTCTCCTTCAATGTTCTATTAAATCTTTCTACAACACTGACTTTCTTTCCGCTGTATGTTGAATAGTGTGTTATGTTGTTATTGACCATTAATGTGTTAAATGATTTATTGTAAAATTCTTTCCCTTTGTCTGTTTGCAAATGCATAGGTCTGCGGCCATTCAAAATAGTTTTAAATGTTAAAGTAACTTTTTCACCTGTTTTATCTTTGACAGGTATTGTCCATGCATACTTGGAAAAACATCAATCATGGTCAGCATATACTTACACCCCTTGTTAATGACCCAGAGTCCATCTCAACCAAGTCAGCCTGCCAGAGATTGTCGATGCCAAAAGATAAAACCGCCCACCTGGGGAAATTTTTTCGCATTGGTTTATGAATTTAATTTGCAATATCGTCTTTTATACCCCCACCAGTGAACATTGACTTATTGTTACCACAACATCTACAAACACATTTAATTCTTGCACTATTTGTAAGTTCATATCAAACCTTATCACTTAGTGTATGCTTCCTACACTTGAGACAGTGCACATTTAAGTTTATATAGAAAAAATTTACAGTTGACGTGTTGACACCGTGAGGTGAACATCGATTTAGAAGCGTCCTCTCGCCATATCATGAAGATGAATTTGCAAATACGAAGGACCTACATCATCGCTAACTGGTTGTCGCCAGTGCCGATTCTGCGATCGAATTTTTACCTATGGTCAAAATGCTCGTCGGCATGAGATAACGGCCTGCACGAAGAGTACTTTTTGCGCGAAGAAGCTTTATGACATTCACGTGACGTCGACAAACTTAAAAATAAACGGTCGTCGGCTCTAAATACTGATGAGCATACAACTCCTGCTACAAATAAAAGAAAATTTAATATAGAATACAAAACAGGAGGTGAAGATGGCCATGAAGAGGGTATTGATAAAAATGAACATGAAGTCAGTGATAGTGTTGAAGACAATGATGACGATTTACTCGATGAACTAACACACTCCTGCAACACATTTGCTGCAACAAGCGAATAAAGAAGGCAGAAGACGTCGAGAATGCTGGCTACCTGTTTCCCGAAGATCCGAATGAACTTGTTGATAGACTCAGATATTTGATTGACCTTCAAAAACGCGGTATCTCATGCACATTAAAGAGATATTTTCAATCATTAGTAAACTTAAGAATAGGGTATATATCGCATGATGTGATGAAATGCTTTCTTCTGAAATTGTAATTACAAAATAATAATAAGTTATTATTTTATAATAATTTGTTTTTCTTTATTTTGTGTGTCGTATCGTTTTTTCCCCTCATGACTTTATAGTGGTACTATGAGCACTCGACTATTATCAGAAATATCTGCATATGAAATGATAATAAAGACTTTAGTATAAAAATGCATGGATAGTTGACTGCATACAAAACATTAATTTTGTCGACATGTACAAATATCCAGATAGTTGGTGAAAGAATGTAATTTCTATACATATGGATTGGACAAACCGAAGGATTGATCGAAGGATCGATCGAACGATTGGTATTGATCGAATGATTAGGATTGATCGAAGGATTAGGATTGGTGTGGACTGGTGTGTGGATATATGTGTGGATTAGATTCGATTGGTTTGGATTGGTGGAGATTTGTTGTGGATTGGTGTGTGGATTGGTGTGGATTGATGTGTGGATTGATGTGTGTATTCATGTGTGGAATGGTGATTGCATTCATGTGTGGATTGGTGTGGATTGGTGCGGATTGATGTGGTTTGGTGCGGATTGCTATGGATTGGTGCGGATTGATGTGGATTGGTGCTGACTGGTGTATTTTGGTGTGCGGATTGATGTGTATTGGTGTGTGGATTGGTGTGTATTTGTGTTTGGATTGGTGTGTGAATTGATGTGAATTGGTGTACAGATTGGTGTGGATTGGTGTGTGGATTGGCGTGGATTGGTCAAGTTTGGTGAGTAGGTTGATTTGGATTGGTTTGTGAATTGGTGTGGATTGGTGAGTGGATTGGTGTGTGGATTGGTGTAAATTGGTGTGGATTGCTGATTGCGGTGCTGATTTCAGTGCTGATTGATGGAAAGACTGTGAGAGTGATCGAAATATTGTTTTAAAAAACCAGTTTTTAATTATATTTTTTAAATTTTTTTTAATGTTTTTTATATTTTCTTGGGTTTTATAAAAAATTTAATTTATTTTTGGGTTCAAGGTTATTAAAGCTCATGGGGTCAAGGTCAAATACCAAGTTCAAGATTACTGGCATTAATAATGGTGGTTGGGTGATGTCATGACATGGCAGCCGAAAGACCGGTATGTCAGAGCGTGATGTCGGTTTCAGTTCCAGATCCTGTTATGTCCAAATATTCAACATTTTAACGTTTTCTATTTATTATTTTTAATTTAATTTTTATTTTTTTATATTTGCAATTTTTTTAAATTGTTTAAGAATATTTAGGATTTGTTTTTATTTTTTGGGTTTAAGGTTAATGGTCAAGGGTGTTGGGTCATGGGTCTTGAGTCTTGAGTCAAGCATCAAGGGTTTTTAAAGAATTTATTGGAATTTGTTGGAAATGTTTTGGGTATTTTAGAATTGTTTACTCTAAGATCTTCCAAGTTCAAGGTCTAAGGTCGAGATCATGATCATCAACATCTAACATGGCTGACGAGATGGACACCGGCCGACCTGGTGAGAGTCGGTCATGTCGGGATCTTAGTTGATCCACCTGCCATCGAACCCCGGACCTCCTACACGTCCATCTTTAATTTTTTTTAATGATTTCGTATATATTTTTTAACTTTTTATAATTTTTCGGGATTTTATAATTGTTTTGTAATTTTTTTTTTTTTTTTTTGGGTTAGAGGTTATTTAAGGTTATGGTTACACGATCAAGGTCAAGATAATGGGTCAATATCAAAGGTCACCTGGATCCAATATGGCGGTTGGGTGACCGGAATGACAGAGCATGATGTCGGTTGCGGCTCCGGACCCCCAGCCCCTTATGCCCGACTCATCTAAATCATTCTACTGCCTGGTAATAAATAGTTCTTATGCTAAATATTGAGTGCGTACGAATAAGGTGCGCTGTCCCTTTGGTGTAATTTTCTAGACTTGGTTAAGCTTTGTTTACATGAGGCGGAATCCTGGAAGTAGAATTTTAGCAGCGCTTCAGAAAAGTTTTAAGTAACCGTGAATGGAATATAATCGGCTACGGCCTGTAGTAAGGAACCAGCCCAGCATTCACCTGGAGTGATTTCGGAAAACGATGGAAAACCAAAATCAGGCCGGCCGGACCGGGAATCAATCCCGTGACCCCCTGAATGTGAGTTCATTGGTTTACCACTACTACACCTCACTCGGGAAGGTGGTACAATGGACATTTGTTTCCGAACAACCAGACACAAACTATTTGAAGTTCAGTGTGATGGATGGCGCATGCACAATCGTTAGAACAGCGCGTCTGACGTCACGTGCGTTATGATGCTTGCCAGGCGTCATTAATGAGCGATACGCATGTCGAGAAGACGTACGAAAGAATCGTACGTACTGATGGAGTTTGAGAGATACCAGAATAAATAGCTGCGGGAGGCAGGGTGGGTGGTACTGCATTGCCCATCATCTGGGCCTTCTGGAATTCAATACAAAATTCTGTTGGGAGCAAGGGGCACTTGAATGGTCCCCATGCATGACAAACTGGTTCTGGACGATGCCGACGTACCACAAGGTGGCAGTGCGGTTTGATTTTCAAACAGGTACGAACGGAGCCTGTGGCTTCCTTGTCAGTTCAGCGATGTGTGGTAGCTTTACTAGAACTTCCGTCTCTACCAGAAGCATTTCCAGACGGCCTGCACAGTCAAATCTGNCGGGACGATGGAAACAGACAGTTTTAACTAAACGTGTGGAAATAATTGGAGAAGTTTAAGGGACATTAGCAATAGTAAAGACTGGAATAAAAACTTTAATTGAAATTGAGACAGTAATTAAATATTGCGCCCAATAAGGATAATAAGAGTTAATAGGACACTCAGACTGGTAAATAACAGATGTTTGATTGTTTGTAGCATTGAGAATAAATATAATTATAGAATGTAGCTATTTTATTTTTATTAAGACGAGTATTCCTCACAAACCCGGGTACGCTCCTCAGGCATTCTTCTAACAATAATATAGTATTTGTGAAAATGTCGTGCCCTTGTTTCTTTTTCAAATATATACAATGTGCAAAAAAATATTTTTGTCAAAATTTTCCCCATGAAAACAATATAGAAAGGATAAATACTTTACAACATCGTTTAAAAGATGTGACCACAACGTTCATATACAAAAATTGAATAATTTTGCAGAAAAGTATAAAGCCCCTGATTNTCGTTTAAAAGATGTGACCACAACGTTCATATACAAAAATTGAATAATTTTGCAGAAAAGTATAAAGCCCCTGATTTCTTAGAAATTCTTTTACATGGAAGCCCCGTTAAAATAGTTATATAATTGCTTATATTTTCATGATTAACAATTAACAAACCACCCCCTCCCTCCCTAAAACGGAACAAAGATTCCATGATCCTGACTGTTTTGAGTCCCTCTCTGCTTCTCTGCCCGAAAGCCGGAAGCCACATGTTTATATTCTATTTGTCGCTCCCATGAAAGAAGTCCAGAACTTTTTCAAAAAGGCTTGAACGTCGTTGGAGTTTCTCCTAGACGTCATGCTCTTCCGAAGGCCTACAGTAGGGGGGGGGGGTGCGACTCAACGAGCGGCCAGCCACGGCGGCACGTGCGCACTTGCTGATCAGCTGGCTGATGGCTGGCGAGCAACACGACGAGTCCCTTCGCATCTCGACGCACCAGATATGTCNCACTTGCTGATCAGCTGGCTGATGGCTGGCGAGCAACACGACGAGTCCCTTCGCATCTCGACGCACCAGATATGTCCAACGTCTTCAGACGCCTCCAACCCCCACGTAGATTTGGTACGATCATACGTAGGACGTAAATTCACAGTTTCCATGTGGGTGGACGTCTATAGATGTGACACCCATCAGAGNTGGTACGATCATACGTAGGACGTAAATTCACAGTTTCCATGTGGGTGGACGTCTATAGATGTGACACCCATCAGAGTTTCATTTCCAGAACACGTCTTGTTCTACGAGTCCTTGCCTCATTTGTAAAACTTAAACTTATGTCTTCCATGCAGTACATTCAGCTGTATTTACAGTNGTTCTACGAGTCCTTGCCTCATTTGTAAAACTTAAACTTATGTCTTCCATGCAGTACATTCAGCTGTATTTACAGCTACAGTGGGTGTCTTACTTACTAAGTGTATTTCTGTTATATTTTACATGATACGTTTAGGAAGAATACTATAAACATTCTTTAAAGAAATTTTTCTGGTGTGAAGACTGAAATCACTCATTGGTAGGTTATTATTACTTGTTGTTTGTGATTTTTTAGCCTTACGGCAGTAATTAATGAATCACGCATTTTTTTTTTTTTTCGTTTGCTGTTTAAAGCTATCCGGCTACATTTTATAAACTGATTTGGATGAGCTTTTTCCTGATAANTTTTTTTTTTCGTTTGCTGTTTAAAGCTATCCGGCTACATTTTATAAACTGATTTGGATGAGCTTTTTCCTGATAAATATGTACATTTTACTTGTTTAATGTTTAACGTCGCACGTCAGTTGGTGATCAATACAATGTAGCGTGTATTAAATAGAAATTATTTTCAAGGAGGACGCTTTGCGATCCCTGGAGTGCAGCGCAATAAATTGATATGTTATGCATTTAACTATATACTTGCCGTATACGAGTGGAAGTCGCCCACCGTAATAACAACACAGAGCCTTATATAATGTTTATTTATAAGTTGCATATATTGCGTAACTCAAGAGTAGCATACCATCATGCCTATATTTAGGACGACAAAGTGGCGTATCTCTCCTTTCTTTTNACCATAAATTCAGAGTAACAAATTTTTCTTTGCAATTTGCCACTTAACAAACGAATACTGGACTATCACGTTGAAATGCATATTCGCTTCACCAGTACCCTGCACATCTGTGCCTAAACTTTACCAAAACCCACCTAAGATATCTAGTGAAAAGTTTTGTGATATGATGGCACTTAGCCATGGAAAAACACCCGTTATTTTATCCCGGAAGGTTTCGGGCACATGGAACAGTAACTTCGTCTCTCCCTCCTTCAGTGATATATTAATTGCTCTAAACAGAGACAACCCCCTCCTCACTTGCCAGGTAACTGAGATAATATGTATAATGTTGCATGTCGCTGTGTGGTGTTTCCTTCTTGGGGGAAGGCGCCGATAGCTTGAGGTCAAGTTTGTAACTTTATACGAAGCGA
>NQII01000302.1:0-15494 GCA_002778355.1 Clitarchus hookeri
TGGATTATAGTTAGTATTTTCCTAAAAGTCTTGTAAAATTTGTAAACAATCAAGTAGACTGTATACTTTAGTGCAGACTACAGCTAAGTGTTTATGATAAATATGATGAATATTACGGTTTGAAGTTTTTCTGTTCAATGCTTTGTTATCTGTCCATACTTTCTTAATCAGAATTTGAAACTGTCACTTCAAACTCAAACAAACAAGAGGGAGCATGTTATCTTTTGTTGGGTGGTTCTATTCTTGTTGGGTTTTTTTTTATATTGTTGGAGGAGAACAAACATGGCAGAAGTAAACTCAACTGTTAAGTTAAACTGTGTTTCCTTGATAATGTATAAACTGTATTGCCATGTGAAACACTATTACTAACCTATTTCCAGACTTCAACAAGAGCAGCAAGAAAATGTGTACTTGAAGACTCTACTAAGAATGCTGAAGAAATAACTCCAACTAGGAAACCTCTGGGGATTGTGAACACCTCAGTTGAATGGCAGCCTGAAATACAACCAATAATCAAAAAAATTAATTCTGTCACCAAAAACTGCAAGAGGAAAACTTCAGCTAATACCACAGTGCAGGCTGTTCGAGCATTGAATAGCCATGCTGATAAAAAGACTGGCCCGGCCACTCCAAATGTTAATGAGACTGTGTTCCGTAAGAATCAATCAAACTACAAAACCCCTGATACCACAAAGCAGCCAGCACCTTCTTCCAGCTGCAAGAAAACGCCTCCCCTATGCAACTGTGGCAGGCGTGCTGTGCGTAGACTGGTCTCTCTTCCCGGACCAAACCAAGGTAGACGGTTCTTTGCTTGTTCCAACAGGAAGTCCCTGGGCATGAAAAGTTCATCAGGGTGTGGATTTTTCCGTTGGGGCGCATAATCTCGTAGGTAGTGATGAAGCAGTTAGAAATTTTTTTTTTATGTCAAACATATGTACATATTGTGGTGATGAAAACAAAGGACGTATCTTTTAGACAAATTCTTAAAATACCTTGGTGATAAAGGTAAGATACATTTCATTTTTGTATTCAGCAAGTGGAGTTGAGCCAATGTTACATTTTATCGTTTAGCACTGCCAAGAAAATATTGTTCAATTTTTCAAAGGGTTTTAATACATTGTCTTTGGATAAACTAAGTGCAATTAGTAATGCTAGTATTATGTTACTCGCATTACTTTATACAGTTGAGAAGTACTATGACTGTTCTATAAATAAAAATAAATATGTGCAAATTTGAACAAATTTTTATACCAAAAGTATTGGAAAGTATGGAACATTCTTATTTTGATACACACACTACATTAATGTTCTGATGAATTTTCCACACATTTTGTAAAGGTAGTTATATGCTCATTACTGTGCAAAAACTCTTCCTACCTGGGTTGGCAAAACATAACTTTTTTTTTAAACCCAACCAACCTGGATTTTTAAAGGTTTTTCCCAGAGTTTGTCATGAAAAAGGCAGAGGAATAGTATTTTCCCCCCTGATACAGTGGAGACTCTATCTACCGTTTTTCCCATAAATTCTGGGATTTCAGTAGATGAAGGTTCTGACCTGTAAATCAATAAAATGCAACTTCGAACCTACATTATCTGTAAATAATCCATTAAAAAACATTTTACCGCAACTCATTTAGATAAAGAATATAGCATCACAAAATACTGTATGTAATTGATTGTATTTAGATATCAAATGCAAACTGACCCATAACTTTCAAACCATTTGAAAGTAACATTATATTGAATGCAAGCCAAACGTTGAATGTCCAACGTGCATTCAATCAGCTGAGGGTGTGCTCAGAGGTTATCGACCGGCATTGTATTCTTAGCTGACAAGGCGGTGAAGAGGAAGCTTCAGTGAGAGGAGGAGTGAAACAATCTACCCCTGTACTACCAGACCAGTCTGCACCCAGAGGGAGGGTACAAGGATCTCAGGCTGGTTGCTAGGCAAATATGTCCCACCCTGCCAGCCTTGCAGGGGGAGGGAATGAGCCCTGAAGAGTTTCACCAAGGACAGCCAAAGTTTATGCAATCCAGGCCGCATTTGGTGACGCTGTACTTGTATGACAAATGTGTAGTTAAAGTAATTAATAATGTTTCACTTTTAAAAAAATGAGCGTCATTAAAATTTATTTCTTTACAGTCTTCAATAATTAATCATTCAAAAATACTTCCTCTGATTTTCCCATTCACTTATGCCTGTTGCGAGTTACGCTGCACTTGGTGCATACGCATTATTAGACGACAAAAGGTGTCGAATAGGCTTTTACAGGATGTCAGTTTATTTAAAAGTTGCATATCTATTGAAATAAGCTGATGTAAACCCTTTTGTCTCCCCACAGGAAGTTACTGAAAATGAACTTTATGCTTGGTAATACAAGTCGATCAATGTTCAAACAATTTTTGGCGACAAGGGGAGGTCACACATGCTTCTGGGCATATTTTATTCACGAAGATGCTATCTAATGAGTTTAGTTAATATTTTGATTTTATACCAGATACAATTAAACACCAATTTCACAGTAAAAAAATTACCTATAATCACAAAAGAAAATATCTTTGGAAATAATAATTCCTTGTTAAAATGTATTGCGTAACATTTTGAGGCAAAACCATTAGATTTGAAATACTAGTGATGACAGGTGCAACTATTTTGAGCGACAGGGATAATCTTGGTAAAATTTGTAAGATCGCCAGGCATGTGGTAGGAAGGCTAGGTGTGCAAGTGGTGGAAGCAAGTGCACGCGACAGGGAGAGAGGACGCAGCCTTTTTTTTTTGCTGGACAACTACTTTGTCGCTGGAAAGCATGTAAGAGGAAGGAAAAAGGTATGTGGCTGAGTGTGTGTGAGACAGAAAAAGGAGAGGAGGGGGGCGTCAGGACACCATACTGGTTGCTAGGTAACTGCTTCCCCTCTCGACATGTGCGTAAGGGGAGGAAGCATGCCAGACTTGCTGCCGGCTGAGTCGCAGACACCATCCGCGTTACCAGTGCATCCATCAATGTACACCAGATGTTTGGAAACTAATGTTTTGTTAGAGTTCAGATGAATCAATGTATCCACTGGTTCAACTGGCCGGAAAAGTCTGTGTATTTGGTGGATGCCAACTGGAACATCAACAGATGAATACCTGATGTCCGTCCGGAAATTCTTTCAATTGGTGTACGCCAGAACATTCACCACTGGTAGATCTATTGGTGAATTTCCGGAAAAGTGTCTTAGGCTGAACTGAGTAGTGCACCGCAGCTGTGCATGATGATCGGTGGAGCGTTTTACTTATTTCACACCCAGTTTGGAAGCGTTTGCTTAAAAATGATTGTTGCATGAAATTTTAGTTGACGGGATCGAAAGATATTTGGATCTATGTAATATCCAATAAAAGTAGGTAGTTTTATCATTACTTTTATTGGAATTTTGATGGACCCACTGAAAATTAACTGTAGATACGGTTCATCAGTACATGTGTTTTCGGTGCATTGAGAGTCTACTGTATACATTAGCATTTTTTTGTGATAGAAATACAAAACATGCACTCAAATTTTTAAACCAATATTTATGAAGAAACTTATACAGAAAAAGCATATTTTAATATGTACAATTGTGTTCTTAATTTTTACTTTTGTGATAGAGGTGAGAGATACGTATTTTATATTAATATTGCTCTTAAAAATGATGCACAATGCAAAACAGGTTCAACTTTGAAAACTTGGAAAAAGTAATGGATGGTTAAAATATTTTATAGGTTATGTTTAAAGAAAGATTTGTTTATGTACTTGTGTTCATTTCAACTTAATGTGCCATATTACAAACAAAAAAGGCAAAATAAAAGAAACCGAAAATGTTACACTTATCAATGTTTAAATAATAAGGCCAATAAAACTACAGCAAACATGTACATTTCATGATTATTTTTTATTCCTGCCTTTATTTTTGGCAACACTGCAGCTGTCTTGTAAAAAGGAGGGAAAAAGTTGTTTATTACAGAACATTAATGGTGTTTTTATGCAGAGGATAGCTTTGAGTGGATTAGTGATTTTGTGTTGTGACTCTTTATTTTAATTCTTAATGACAATTATGTAGCAATAAATCTTTTGATTACTGTTTCTTAGAAACATTTTTGATGCCTAGAATTAAATTCAATTATGCCATACATTCCTGAAAGTGGCAGAAAGACCTCTCTAGAATTGACTGAAGTTACAAGAGTTGAAGACTATCGGAGTAAAATAAAAGTGCTGTTCCAAAATTGAAATATTTAGAGTTCACCTAAAGAAAAAACTGTACTGCATGCAAATACGTGACAAAGGTACAGAACGTTTTAAAAAATATTGTTCAGAAGTCCCGCTACTTCAAGTGATAATAGCAAAAGCAAAGTAATGAAACTTAACCAATTTCAACTTTCAACTTTTGCAATAAAAACCACTTGCATACGACCAGAAAAAAGCAATAGAAAAATAAGTCAAATTTTTTTTGTCATTGCAATACCATTTAACGCTGCTTCTTCAAATGAATACAGTAAAACCTCAATAATTCAAAATATTCGTGGTCAAAATTTTTGGCTTTGAATTACAAAAAATGTTTATTATCCAATCAAAAAAAATTATAAATATGTTATTGGTAGGGAAATGTCTAATTTTTCTTTTGAAAATTGCATTAACATTGCACAATAGGGATGGGCAAATAGTAACGATTCATTACCTTAGTAATTGTTACTGTGCTGGATCCAAAGTAATGCATACCGATTTTTGGTAATACTTGTTACTATTCACAAAGCTGTCTTGGGTTATTACTGTGCAGGCTCAGTGGAGTCTGCAGTATTCGTGACGAAGAGCAAAGCGAAGTAACAAGTTCCTCTCCTCCAGTCAACTTGTCAGACAGGAAGGGGGTGATGGAGGGCGGACTGAGACAGCCGTTACGTTTATTGGAGGGAGGGGTGAACTTTTTTTTGTTCTAGTGTCTTCAGATACGTAGTTCCATGCATTGCGATAGTATTCATCGTAACAATATTTTTATTTGGTGCAGGCTCAGTGGAGTCTGCAGTATTCGTGACGAAGAGCAAAGCGAAGTAACACGTTCCTCTCCTCCAGTCAACTTGTCAGACAGGAAGGGGGTGATGGAGGGCGGACGGAGACAGCCGTTGCGTTTATTGGAGGGAGGGGTGAACTTTTTTTTGTTCTAGTGTCTTCAGATACGTAGTTCCATGCATTGCGATAGTATTCACCGTAACAATATTTTTATTTGGATTTATGCGTGCTCTGGATATCTGTTAACCAGTACAAAAGAGTATTACATCATGAAACCCCAGGGATGAGGAGTAGATTTAAAGGGGTTTCACAAGTATGATAAAAAGGATAAAACCGTAAAAAAAAAATTACATTCTCACGAAATAAACTTCATGAAACTGTTGTTTATGAAGTTGTAGTTCAATGACAAATGATAGGTAAATAAACAAAATGGAACAATAATCAGATAACATTTTTTATATTTTGTTGTTTTATTGGCCAATAAAGGGTTACAGCAACAATTAATTTATTTCTGACGCAGTGGCTGTAAACAAAGTTTCAACCTTTCTGCATGGCTTTAGGTGCTACTTCTTCACTGTCATTATTGTGCATAGAACTACACAAGAAATACCTAGCTTCCTCACTGTTCATAACTATTGGAAAATACGTGACAATATACCACCTTACAAAATTGTGATTTCAGGTAACCAAAAATTTTGGCAACAGTTGTATTCTAAATTCTATTAAAGAGAGAGTTTACTATTTGCAACATAATTGGCCTACTAGTTGGGTGCCAAATTTTGTATGTGTGTGTGTTTGCGGTGTAATCCTCAAACAAAAATTTTTTGCAGGATACAGGTTGTGAGTTGTGGTTACTAAGTATAGTGTATAACACATCAACACTGGAGTTCGTAAGTATTGCATTTAGTCATCTTATAGTAGGTAGGGATATATGTCATTCGAGATAAATATTATACACAAACCACAAGATACAACATTAAAACACATTACACAACATTAGAAGTACAAGATCACTATTATATTATACACAAATAATCAGTATAGAATGGATAACTGGCACAGGACACAAAATGACAAATACCCTCTCCAAAAGCAATTACATGGAAAGTTTGCATACTTATGAATAAAAATCCCAGTGTTGCACCTTATTATACCGTAGCTCTCTTCTCTTGCAACAAACACATTCAAATTGCAACACAATACTTTAAAACACATTGGTAGATGGGAATTCAAAATTATAGGAACCATAGTAAGTGGAAAACAAGGGAAAAACAACATTCGGTTCACACAATACAAGTTTATTTCACTGAACCAAATCATAATCTTGTAAATGCTGGCCATGGGGAAAATTAAATTGCAGTTTCTTCAGTAACATCTAATGGCTTGCCAACATTAAATTTTAATTAAAATCATAATTATTACTGTTGCTGAGTAAAGTAATTTTGTGGCATACAACATACTTTATCATGCAAGCATTAATCAAGAATATAAAAAACTTTACTATCAGCATTTTGTCTTAAAAAATTTACAATTTTTTTTATTACTGTTTTTACGACTGGCTGTGACAGAACATTTTAGAATATGGGCTTCTGGGCAGTAAGTTTACTTTTCATGGCAATATAATGTTCATAAAATTATGCTTAGTTCATTTTTCAAAACCAACATATTTGCTACTGAGTTTGATATGCCACTGAAAATTTTAACTGAATTGGGCAATGCAATAAAATAACTGGTTGAAAGTTACCCCCTCGTAGTTCGTTGTAAACTGGGGTTAACAATCAAATTTGGAATATAACATTCCAAAAGAAATACTGGTTCAAGGGATAAATCTTCATTCTCCCTCGTCAAACAACATTAATCCCATCTTTGGAACATAAAGTCACTTCAAAATCACAAAGATGTGGTATTAAAATTATTAATTAACGCATTGCCTTTCTGGTAAATTAACACATTTTAATGGAGACCAAACCAAAGACGAAAATTATTTTACAATAATGTATGCAGTTCATGAATATCAATACATACATACGTTCAAATCTTCCGCCAGAGAAATTACAAATAGACTAACATAAATAGATAAAGTAGGACGTCAAATATCAACATGCATTGCAGTAACATTTCCAGTATAAAGTTCAAAATTATTAATTAAAATAAACACTGATGAAAATATGTAATTTAACGTAATGAAATAAAGCACAGAAATTAATAACATAACAAACCTGAGGAAATAAACACAAACAAAATAATGTTTTGACAGCACAACTATCACTATAAAAATAAATAAAGAAAAAATTATGTCACATTAGACTACTTGCCTCCCACCTAAGCGAAATGGGTTTAGTTCCCAGCAGGATCACTCATGGATTTTTGCAAGTGGGAATTATACTGGACAATGCTGCCGGTCGGTGGGTTTTCTCACGGATCTCGCATTTCTTTCACTCATTCATTTTGGCGCTGCCCTTACCTCGTTTCACCCTCGTCGGCTGTCAATGATATGAAGAGCCGCCCAAATCTCCTCACTTACTTATTCACTCACTCACACTATTTAGTGGTGGAATCGGCCACTCCTTTAAACCATTACCACTATCACCTAATACAACTGGACCAGGAAACTGGCTCCACCCATTCTCAAATCTGTGGCATACTGCAAAGTTCTGTAGGACTCTGGAGTCATGAATACTTTGCAGGCCAGTTGGCATTGATACTATAAAATTTGTGGTCTGGGCCACTGATAACCATCACATTTAACGAAAGGTTTCCATATCTGTCAACATACACTTCTTCATGAACTGGTGGGATGCCAATGCTTATTAAAGTGCCATCAACTATGCCAAAAACAGATGGGAATCCACCTTTAATTAAAAATCTCTCGGAATGTTTATTGTGGATGCTGGCCAGTTTACAGTATCTTGAAATAGTCTGTCAATAATGGCATCCAAAACTCTTGATAAAGACTGGCACACAGTAGATTTAGCTATGCCATGCATAAAAGCAACACAGTGCATTTTTCCCCCAGTGCCCAGCCAATGTAGGTACAACAGTCATTGCTGCTTGGAAGATATGCAAATGCTCTTGTTTGTTACATTATGTAGACGTTCCCCAACTGTGTTCAACCTAAAGTCAACTTGTGTATTTGACATAATAGATTCTACAAGGTAGAACGTCCTACAACTCGCCAGCAGCAAAATGTCACAATCACAAAACCGCGTGAAAAATGTGTTGGCCTTCTTTTTGTGTGTGTGTGCGTGCATGCGCATGTGTGCCCGTTGACAAGTACTAGAACAAGAGTACTTTAATTCCTTCTATATAATTTTTGAACTAAAAGGCACAGTCAATTTCAAAATTTGAGTTTTGTATATTTTCCTTACTGGTGGGTCATTTTCGTCATCAGATTTGTCGGTAGAATGCAGCAAAATACGCCTTATCATTGTTCTTTCCTCACTTGCAAAGTCAATATATTTCAATTCCTCTTACACAGCAGAGCTAACCAAATTAATTTCTTACATGTCCATTTCCTTATATAACTCTGAAAGATAACAAAACCATATTTAAAACAACTTTATATTAATAATAATGTTACTTCAAAGACAATTTTCCCATTGAATTGCAATTGAAAACTTTGCAAATTCTCACAGATGGGTTTTGCAAAGTGACACTATGGTGGAACAGAAATGTGTTTGTGAGTGCAAACTCTTTACACTATTCACTTTTCAATTTTTATTTGCAACTCCAGATTTTTGTGGAACACAAATAAGAATGCAAAGTGAAAAGCTGCAAAGAATAGGCCCCAGGTTTTATATAATTCTGCTTAGCATTTTCTACAATTATAAAATTTTGACTATACGTTAAATATATGAACTTATTTACACTTGCCTTCATTTGTATCAGCAATGGAAACACTTTGTATATAGTAAACTTAATATGATTTACCAGAGGCACCCTTATAATATAACTAAGTACGTTATTTGTAATAAACACATGTAATTCCATTATCTTTAATAACCAATGTCCATGGGCTGCACTTATTGGGATTGGTAGCGATAAGTCCTTACGTAGTTCTGGTAGCATTAATTTATAATTTACAATTATTTGTACTGGTGATATTAATGGCTGTAACATTCCCTTTTGAGCAAGGGTTATTGTTTCCAATAGCATGTTCATCTACACTCAAGCAAATATATTCTCAGTTAATGTTCTATTTCCCAATGTTAGTCCATTTAACAACCAACATTTGTTCTTTAGCTATAGGCAAGAAATCCCTTTGTTCACCTTCTAATTTCTTTATATGGCTTTCATAATACAAAGAATAATCTTTGTTCAGCGTACCAAATAATACTTAGCTTAGTTGCCCAATAAAATTAATTAATTCCTGTTTAGTTCTATTCTCCTGCTTTGTGCCAACTACCTCAAAGACATATTACCTTTCTGGTTCTCTCAATACTACTCATTTTATTGCCATATGATAAACTATTTCTACAAATTATCTGTACAATACTGTGATTATTTCTCATAGATAGTAGTTCTGTTGATTTAAAAAAAATGTACACTTTTGTAATTAACCTCATCCTCGGTTAAGTTAACGTACGCTACAATGGTCCAAACTGTGTTCTATAACTGGACATCACTCACTTCCTTAAAATACAGTCCATGTGATAGGGTATTATATTTACAGTGATGTCGGAAGTCCCAAAATCTCTTTTAAAAAAAAAAAATGCCATGTAGGTTTACCTAAAACAATTAGAAGAAAGGTTTTAATCTATTAGAATGGATTTGTAATAATTTATTTCTCTTGACAATGTGGCCATCCTTCCAGAACAATATGATTACCTAAGATTGGTGCCAGCCAGACGTGTTTCCCTTCTATTTAAGAAGAATGTTAAATTCAGTATTTCGTAACTGGAACCTTCAACAGAATTTTGGGGGAAATGTATTTTTGGCACAGACTTATGTATAGTAAAGTTCAAATGAGTAAATAATCTTCACGCAGTTTCGAGGGAGGGAATGTAGGGAAAGCANAATAATTTATTTCTCTTGACAATGTGGCCATCCTTCCGAACAATATGATTACCTAAGATTGGTGCCAGCCAGACGTGTTTCCCTTCTATTTAAGAACACTGTTAAATTCAGTATTTCGTAACTGGAACCTTCAACAGAATTTTGGGGGGAAATTTATTTTTGGCACAGACTTATGTATAGTAAAGTTCAAATGAGTAAATAATCTTCACGCATTTTCGAGGGAGGGAATGTAGGAAAGGCTCTCCCGAATGCTTGCCGCTGGAGGTAAACCACGTGACGCTGCTGACTCTGTACATACCAAACTGATAGCTCTCTATCGTGCTGCACGACTTATGTTTTTTAAACAGGTGATATGCACACGCAGAGCAGCTCTCGCACAACTTCACTCAGCCGCTGTCACTATTTAACTGAACAACCCCCCCCCTTCGTGCAGTAGCAATGGACTCACCCAATGTATTTTGGACTTCTGCGCATTATCTCATTTGGATTTCACTTTACCTCATAATTTAATTTTTCCCATAAACGTCAAGTTTGAGTTAAATGAGGCAGAAAAGACAAACTGCAGGAGGGCTTTGTCTGTGGACATGATGAGGGGGTGTCAACTGTTGCATTCGGCTGTCAGGTTACTCACCGCCTGCTGTGGCCTGAGCACATATGTGAGCCGCTTACTATGCTTATTTTGTTACACAGCACTGCAGCCCATTTAAAAATGATCTGAATTTTATGTAGGCACACTTTGAAGAAATTTTACTTTCAATTACATATTATAAGCAATTTCAAATTAACCAAACTCCAAAGAATGCAAAATTCCATTCTTATATTTGAGGGCTAACAACTACTTTGATTTACATACAATTTTGAATCAATGGGGTTTTACTTTATCAAAGATGATTACTTTGCATCCTGGATATACTCCCTTGCTGGACAATTACTTGTCAGTACAGCTGAGGAAATTGAAAATTGACTAAAGTCAGACCTTAAAGACTGCAACATAACATTAATGCAGGATGGCTGGTCATAGATAACAGTGATGCAATAATAGCATCTAAAATACACACTGGCCAGGAAGTTTACCTCCTGAACACAGCAGAATCAAAAACTGCTATTGAAGACATAAAACAGCAATATAACAAAGATGTAATTTAATATTGTTTAAAATTATACTATTTTTTTATTATAATCATATACTGTATGAATTTGATATACACAGACCTACATATGCTTTTTCAGGTACTTCCAATGTGTACTGATATTGAAAACAAAATTACCCAGACCTTTTGGATTATTGATGTTCTGCTCACCAGATCAATTTGTTAGAAAAGGAGGCAACTCCAAAATTAGTTCTGAAAACACATTGTTGAACTCCACAAACACCACCGGAACCAACACCACCAACCCCATGTGAGTATTAATATAATGTGTTCAATATTTTTGTATTTTACTTTACATAAAAATATATGTAATCGGAACACGCGCATAATCCAAGAATATTTTTTAATAGTAATGTTTTTAGGGAGTAACTGTATAATCCTGTTAATATGGGTCAGGAGGGGAGAAGATATTTTACAAACTGAGAATGAGGACAACAGTGAAGGAAAAGGAAACCTTGCTAATGAACTGATTGTTTGTCAATTCTCTTTGCAAAGAGAGACAATAAGCTAGCAGTCATTGTAATTGTTAAATTTCATAGTAGCTTTTGCAGTGTCACTGTAAAATGTACATGGGCTAAAAGTCACTTTCTTGCAGTTCTGCTTAAAATCTGTGAGATTTATTTAGTCAAAAAAAAAAATACAGCCAAGATTTATTTAGAGGAATGAAATTTTTATAAATATTTAAGGCCAGTTTAATTGTGTAGAAGTTCTTGGCATGAATTTATCACAATGTTGCTCAGCTTTTGAGAGTATATGAAATACAATATTAAAAATAAGTATTTTGCAGTTTTGTAAGATGTAGAATAACACCAACAAAATAATTATATAAAGGATGTAAATTTGTTTTATTATTATTTGAAGAGCAGGCTTAAAAATAAAAAGGTGGTCCGATGCCACAGATCCCAAATGACACCAGATGAAACTCACAAAAAGACTGCGTAGAAACTTTTATAAACAATTTCCCCAAATATATAGAAGTTCACAATGAACAGAAGGGAGCTCATCCAAATATTGGATGAAACTGTGATGACAAAGGATTTTACAAAGAGGCAATACACCTACAAAAGCAAGTGAATTGGTAGGTCTACAACTTCTAAATATTCCAAGTCTGTAATGATTTGTGAATTTGATTGGGGTTCTGAACTTTATTGTAGGCCTACAGTAATTATCTATACCATGTACCGTATTGGCCTAAATATAAGACGGTACTTTTTCCAAAATATACTATCAGTAAATAATGGGGTCAACTTATATTTGTGGCTGACCATTTAGAGTAATTTTTTAAAACTTAATTTGCACACGAAAATTATTAGAATTGGCATTTTCTATATTGTAGGGTATAACTTACGTTCTATGCATACAAAAATTCATTTTAAACAAAACTTTGCCAATAATACAATTTCAATAACCGAATGTGTCCAAACGTAAACAAAAACAATGTTGATCTTATTCTCATTTCATGTCGTAGAGTGAAACAGTAAAAACGTTTTGTTTGGAAGATCCGGCGAGTGTGCACTGCATTTCAGCGTTACTGTCGCCACCATCTTGATGCTATTTTCCTAGTGGACACCTAATGGGAGTTACATCACTGGTAGAGTTATGGGTTTATTTTGTAAACATTCCAGTTACGAAAGTAATTTAAGGTTTTTAATTCACATAAAATGGAATGTGACAGGGTTGACAAACTGAGTACTATGGCACACAAATAAATAAAGGTCAGAGGCATAGTTACATTGCATCTATCAAGGTTGCAGTGGCAAGATATGCCATTGCAAACAACAACAGTGCGGCAGCAAGATGTTACGACGTCACATCAACAAATGTTCATCGCTGGAGAAAAGATATTCCTAAGCTGTAAAATTACAACAATAAGAGTCGTGAATTTTGCGGCCCAGCTAAAGGAAGCCATGGATAAACTTGAGAAAAAAAGTTGTTAAATTCATACAAGAAAAGCAAAATGAGGGTGCACCAGTTTCCCGTAAAATAATACACATGAAAGCGCTAGAAGTAGCTAGACAAATAAACATCCCACTGCAATCTTTCCCAGGCTAGCATAGGCTGGTTTAAGCGAATGATGAAAAGGCAAGAATTCTGGGTACAACAATTGCCCAAATGCCCAGAGACTGCCTTCAGACTTTGAACATAAGCTGTTAGCATTTCAATGGTATGTATTAGGCTCAGGGAAGCACACTGCTAACATATGGGTGAGATTGGCTATTTTNCGCTAGAAGTAGCTAGACAAATAAACATCCCACTGCAATCTTTCCCAGGCTAGCATAGGCTGGTTTAAGCGAATGATGAAAAGGCAAGAATTCTGGGCACAACAATTGCCCAAATGCCCAGAGACTGCCTTCAGACTTTGAACATAAGCTGTTAGCATTTCAATGGTATGTATTAGGCTCAGGGAAGCACACTGCTAACATATGGGTGAGATTGGCTATTTTGACCAAACACAAGTTTCTGTTGACATGCCTTCAAACACACCCGTTAACCAGAAAGGAGAGAAAACTGTATTGATAAGGACAACAGGAAATGAAAAATTACAAGTAACTGTAAAGCTTGCTTGTTTAGCAGATGGTAGTAAACTACACCCATATGTTATTTTAAAAAGAAAGACCATGTTAGAGTGGGACAGAGCCAAGGGAAGTGATACATTACATGTAACATTAGTAACAACAACAAATTTTTATGTAGGTGACATTTTATATATCATCCGAAATGTGTGGTCAGCCACGTAAATATCTCATTGAAAAACTGTGAGTATTCTTCAGATATGTAAACACTAAGTTTTTTCTCAAACTTTTTTTGCATTAATAGAACTGGGTCCTTTCAGATGCCTGTTCATTTGTTAGCTTAACAATTTGTCTCAGCTTCAAAGAGGAAGTGTCTTGTCACAATTCCTTGGTTCTCAGATGAATACTCAAATTGCATAAATTATACTGGCTGAAATCGCACCTTTGCAATTTTTGCCAAGTTTCTTCTTGATTCTTCCAAGGTGGGGCAACAGTGTGGTGGTGTTTTTCATGAAAGGAACTTGGTCCTCTCATAATACTATGGGGCATGTTAAGGACAGAGGTTATAAGGACATTTTGATTGGTCGCATGTTGTCTATGGTAGAAGACGAGTTCTGAAATAATAACGGTGTGTTTCAGCATGACAATGCTAACCTGGCCATAAAACATGGTTTGTTCACAGTTGGTTTGTTGACAATAGGTTTCTGGAATGGACTGGCCAGCTTGGAGCCCCAACCTTAATCCCATTGAAGATCTCTGGATGACCACGAATGGCAACTGCATTTCATTTCCCAACGACCATCATCATTTACTATAGTGATGTAGGAAGAATGGCCAGCCATTCACTTGGAGATATCTCCCCACAGGTTTGGAGCTATATTAAAGGCCACGCTGTATTAATATACGCTATTGGGCAATATATCTAATGGGCAGGACAATTTTCTGTGGGTGTCCCGATACTTGCGATAGTGAATGGTTTATCATAGGAAGTCTTATGTTTTATTATCTCTGGTACAAAAATAACATTTCTTAAAAATGAAATATTCATCTTATTCAATAAGGAGAATTTTCCAAATTAACTGATACCCAAGAAAAGAATATATAGCACACCCCACATCACCAAAAAAATCTACAATTCACAATTCTACATAACTTTCAAGAACCGTAAAGTCCATTTTTAATTGCTTCTTGCTTCCAAATTTTTATTTTATATTTGAATATTTCTACTATCCACAAGTTTGCTTAAATTGTAAGAACAGTTCTTATTTGTCTTCACTGTTGTAGGCACATTTAAGCAGCATTCCAACATGGTTGCCACCAACATACTGCCATTAAGTGAAATAGCAGCTTCCAATGATTGTTTTTACAGCCGAGAAGGGGGGTGGGACAGAAGATGAGAGCAGCACCTAACCAGAACAAAGAATGTGTACTGATCTGTCCATCTAGTCTGTGGCATACAATATTTATTGCTTTGTGCTGCCTATAACAAAAAAAATAGTGGAGTTGTTAACGTTGTGAGGAACACGAGCCACAAAAGCTTGCTTTTAAGGAAATGGACAACTGCACATAATATATTCATTGTACTAGAGAAAGGGAATTGTATGGGTGATTCTATGTTAACAGGTAATTGGTTGTTGGGACAGGTAGCACGACAAAAATGTTTATAATTTAATCTTTTAATAAGAATTCTATATTCAAACAGCTACTTTGTGTATATAAATAAGATGGCCAGTCAATTTATCCATTTTGTCTTGTTTTAGAAGAGACCAGGGGAGATACTTTATACAGGGGAG
>NQII01000302.1:20425-113854 GCA_002778355.1 Clitarchus hookeri
CTACACACAAATTACTGTAAATATACAAATAAAATGAAGTATTTAGATATATTTTTACGAATTAAAACTTACCAGGGGAGAGACCACGTTAACTGGTTCACATCTGCAACCACCGAGTGGCGTGATCAAAATGGCCACCAATAAGAGCGCACGGAAGGCTCGCGATACGCTTGCTGCTAACTTCACGTCAAATGCATAGCGTTCAGGTTTAAACTCGCACGCGTAAGAGTACACAAACGCATTATTTAAGGGATTTTAAAATACCAGGGGAGGAGACGCAAAATATGCGGGACAAAATTTATCGTGAAAATTTATTATGAAAAATAAAATATTAAGTAATTCTACTTTTTAGATTATAATTATTATTTATGTAAGTTTATGAAATAAAATAAACTGAACAATTTTAATAGATTTAGATATATTTAAAGCGACTGATATACTGACAACACAGTTATGGGACAGAACAGGGGAGAGACATTTTTCAAGGTTAAGGTGCGATTATGACAAAACTAACTATATCTAAGTCATCACATTAACTGCCACCAAAGAAGATGCTAGTAATTATGAGATAATAACATTATTTAAAAAAACAAATAAAAAAAAGTATGCTTTTTTATTGTGGCCGTTGAGAGTACCTCTTAACGTAGAATCACCCGTATACAAAAAAAAAACGGTAGATAACTCTAACCGAAGTTGACAAGAGATCACAGATTCCGTAAACCTCTGCGGAGCTGCTGTCTGGCCAATCACATCATTCCTTGTTTTGACTGAAGCATTCTGCCAATCCTGTAGGGACTTTTTTCCTTGCAAGCACTTTCTGCCTGCAAGTTCTTCAGCTGGTTTTTTTTCCTACACTGATCCCAGCATACAGATTTTTGATGCGTCCTGACTAAGTATAAGTAGATCATCACCTAAGACAAATGCCAAGATGTTAATTACCTGCATTATGTTTTAAGACTACACNGACTAAGTATAAGTAGATCATCACCTAAGACAAATGCCAAGATGTTAATTACCTGCATTATGTTTTAAGACTACACGAGGCCATCTAAATTTCCTGTTAAGTGAATTGTCTTCAGAGCCTGCACAATTGAGCCTGTGATGATGTGTATTAAGTAACCATGCACTTGCTGGAAGCTTGATGACATTACAATGTTTACTGGCAATAAAACAGAAAGGAGTGCATTACTGCAAATGCATAAGATATACTTGCAACACAAAAAAATTTGTTTTTAATGTGTTTCTGGTACCATTTAAACATACCATTCACTTCTCAAAATAGTGGATTTAAGTTTGACAGCAGCATTTTAATGTCCAAATGTACTTACTGTCATATCAAGGCATGTGGTACAGTGCATCACCATCATTTAAAAGTCACTCTGCAATACTTTTGGGAGACAATGTACATGGCCAGATATTACTAGTGGAGGGGAGGGGGAGGTTTAAGGGGAAAATAAAATTTACAGTGTTAGTAATATTTATTGCATAAAAATTATCAACATTTGCTTAGTCCCTATTCACCTGCTATATTTTAACAAATGTTTATAGTCTTTTGTAAAATGTACACTGTTACCATCATTATTGTAAACTTTTGTACACAGCTAGTTATTAAATTTTACTTTCTTAGAACATACTTATTTACTAATTATTTTTTACAATTGTGCACATTTTTTAAAAATACAATTCACACAAAATTTTACTTAAGCCATTCAACAAACATTCATGACAATGGACATATAGTCAAACCTAAACCTCGAGGGTACAGACACTCACTGTCCCCCAAGATTNCCTTCCAAACGTGACAACTGCATCCAAGCAGCATATTTTGCTGACTGGGTACATGAAGTCATGTTCACATGTCTGCCGGAAAATTATGTTTTATTGATGAAGTGGAAATTTAATGTAATAGGGTAATGTATTCTGAGTAAAATGATACTCAAGTTATGCAGAAACTATTTCTGAGCCATTAAAAATTAACGAAAAAGATTGCAATGCTGCACATATGCTTAACAAAAATCACTGTGATACAACCCGTGTTCACATTTTCCGCGAGGAAACAAGACCTTTACATTGTTTACATTGATTAAATATAAATTAATTAAATAGGGTGAAGTATTCTGTGCAAAACAGTCTCAGTTATGCAGAAAAGACAACTGAGCGAGCTAAAATTAACAAAAAAGCATACCATATTGCTGCACATATGCCAAAAAAAAAAACCAGCAGCAATACGGCCCGGGTTTACATTTCCCACTAGCAAATGAGATGTTTGACGTTAATAAAATAATATTTTAGCACGTAGACATTTTCTCTTCAAAACTTTGTTTATATCTAACAGCTGCAAAAATATTTAATAAGAAAAACCAATGCTGTTACAATCTCAAATAAAAACATTGTATCTGTAGCAAATGAAGTTTTTAATAATATCATGGAAAAATAAAAGATCCATGTATTAAAAGTGAAGTTATTTTAATTGTTAATCGTGTTGTGAATAAAATGTGNAGTTGTATCTGTAGCAAATGAAGTTTTTAATAATATTATCATGGAAAAATAAAAGATCCATGTATTAAAAGTGAAGTTATTTTAATTGTTAATCGTGTTGTGAATAAAATGTGATACACTCCAACTGGTTTAGAACAATATTTCTGTGTAAAAAAAAAAAGTGGCTTTAATGGGTAGCAGGCATACTAACAACACTGTAGCATTACAAACATTACAACATGTATACACAAAAACAAACACAAGATATTACCAATTACCATTCATTATATATATTTATATATATATATATATATATATATATATAAAGTGCACACTTTTAATANATGGAAAAATAAAAGATCCATGTATTAAAAGTGAAGTTATTTTAATTGTTAATCGTGTTGTGAATAAAATGTGATGCACTCCGACTGGTTTAGAACAATATTTCTGTGTAAAAAAAAAAGTGGCTTTAATGGGTAGCAGACATACTAATAACACTGTAACTTTACAATCATTACAACATGTATACACAAAAACAAACACAAGATATTACCAATTACCTTTCATTATTTATATATATATATATAATGCACACTTTTANAACAAACACAAGATATTACCAATTACCTTTCATTATTTATATATATATATATAATGCACACTTTTAATACAATGCATTAGGAAAGTGTGCATTTTTTCTTTAATTTTGGTTAACACACGGCAGTGGCATTACATAATGACACACAAAACGAGGAAATACGCCACTTGGGAAACACTTGTGAACTGTAGACAGTTTCTCTGGTAACTTTTTAAAACATGACAGTGGCATTATTAAGTCAAGCATTTTCCTTGTGAACAACTGTAGCAAAATAAATAATAAGTGTCAAAAATAGAAATCAAAGGAAAAAACGCCATGAAGTTGCCAATAAATAGACATGCAAATCATAGTCAATGAAAAGCCAAAAAATCCAACTTATTACAACACTAGACAAACAAAACGGTAGGTAACAGCAAGCGAACATCTTGGGAATAATAACAGGACCAACATGGATTGAACAGGCATAGTAAAAAAGGAGGATAAAAGCGGAGTTGTGGTTTTTTTCCTGCTTGCAGCACCCATCAGTGTTGACACTGACTAGCACTGCTGCCACAGGACAAGGTGTGGAATGTGCCATGCTGCACATGTGTATCTCAGCAGACAAGTACAGCACGGAAAAGAGAACTGCACCAGCAGAGGCGGCACTGTAGAACAGCTGTCAGATCAACGACGTTGCTGCGTGCTAGTGACTTCATTTATTTTCATCATGCAACGCATTGCACGAGGATAGAGTCCATACAACCCATGGTATTATTTTATATTGCAGCTTTTAAATGTATTTTAATATTTTGCTGCTGATTTTTTAAAAATCTTGTGACAAAGTTTTTTTATATTTCTCACGGTTCCCAAAAATCTGTAAGTTTGAACGAGGTGTCTGTATGAAACGGGTGCCGTATGAATGAGTTTTGAGTGTAAGTATATTAAGATTCACTCCTGAAAAATACAGCAGTTTGTTTCAGCTATAAACACACTGATAAATATGATGTGATGAAGCCAAAACATGAGAATTTTACAGTGCACCAATCCAGAATTGGTGAGCTGAAAACAAACTAATGGGAACTGTTACAGCCTCGGACACATTGTGAAATCCAACTGCGCAGACACTTTCAATGGGCACCAGTAAGTGCCCAGTCACCAAAAGGTGACTACATTTAGATTCCATGAATGAACTGCAGCCCATTGTAGTCCATTGGTCTAAGTATCANAAGTATCTACACTGCTGTTTACAGTGGTAGAAGTCACGTAAAGTGAATAAGAATGTAACATTAAGTAAAGATCAGATGGACATGTGGGTGTGGTGAATGCCTGGTGAGCATTACTTATATAACTGTAATGTTCACTCTGCAAGGTTCAGGGCAGGTGAGATAATGGTATGGTATTTGTCCATTGGCATCAACACCTGGATCCATGAGTGCCAAGCCATATGAGGGAAATTAAGTTGATTCAATGCAACTGCCCATAAAGGAAAGGATATAATTCAATATTTTGAGGACATGGGAGTGGTTGATCGAAAGTCGTGAAACTAAATTCCTGGCAGAAATCTATTACACACGAATGGGAAGTATCCATGAAGAGCATTTGTTGTTACAGTGGCAAAATGTGAAAGTGAATTATGAGCATCCAATGATTAGTTGCCGTACTGTATATGTGACATCTTGAAATATTCCCCAACAGATATATTATAGAAACTGCTTACTGATAGTGGCATTTTCAAAACTTTCAAACATGCTGAGGTATAACTGAATTTAAATGAAACAACTTAATCTCAGTTTTGTAAATACCCAGATGCAAAATTACTTCACTTTTAATAGAATAATCAAAAAACCATACCATTACATGATTATTTAATGCAATGTCAAGCATTTTCAATACATTTAGAATTCCTGAATTCAGCACATGAAAAAAATGCACTTATCACTAATGCAGTCCACGCCAATTTTTGTTTTACTAAAGTTAACACACAAAGACATACACAATTTCAAAACATGTACACCTTACACTACTGTGAAAGCACTTCATTAAACATAAAACTTAATTTTACCATGTTTCATCACCTTTTAAAATTATAAATCTATAAAATGCAGTACTCAAATTATAAAAATATTACATTTCAAATAACCCAAATCATAAAAATATTAAAATTACAATAACCTGAATTATAAAAATATTATAAATCAAGTAAAATACAGCTGGACAATGAAAATAGCAAACCACGAAGAAACCATGTGAAAACCACAAAACAATGTCAACAGCAAGATACAGGCAGGAATGCAAATGATCCCATGTTGTTGCATTTGCATGTACACCCAGTAGTGGTGCTGCAAGCACTGACCAGCGGTCATAGACACTTGTGTTGTCAAAGCTGCATTAACACAAAAAACGCCATGCAATACGAAGAAAGCGTACAGAGTGAAGGAAAATGCAGGGAATACACTAAAGACATTGCTTTATGCAACTGATGAACTGACAGAGGACTCACACTGCAGGATGGTTGTATAGCCCACCATGTGGATTGTTCAGACCATACTGTCCACTGCTGTTTGGGAGTAGTGGATACATGACTGCATCCACACATGGAGGACTGACTGAAGACAGATGGATTGTGCTCCAGGCACGGAGGGGTCCCATGGTAACCCAGTCCATGATACTGGCCAATGTTAGGGCTTCTGTGTGCCCACTAACCATTTACAGACACCTTGCGGAGGCGAATCTGCAATCCCAGCACCCAATTATGCGTACTGCCATTAGCGGCAGCTCCATTTGCAGTGATGTCAAGTCAGAGCAACATGGAACGAAACAGACTGGCACTGTGTGGTGTTACATGATGAGTGCTGCTTTGTTATAGGTATCAATGATCATTGCATATGAAATGCCCCTGGTGAAATTGCTATCGAGCAGCACACTTCAAGGCAAGCATTATGGTCTGGGAAACCAATGATAGCAGATCCATCTTGTCGTGTTACATGGAACATTGGCGACCCCTGGCAGTATATGAATGTGATTCTACGCCCCCATCCGCTCCCATTTCTGGGGCAATATTCAAGCATGATAACACCCAATAGCACACATCAGAGATTGTCCAGAACTGCCTCTGTCATGTCCAATCACTACTACCATGGCCTACCCGTACCTGCTCCCCTAACATGTCCCTAATTGAGCATGTGGGACCAGTTTAAAAGTTTAAATGCCAGCTGCCACTGTGCCACCAGTATGCAGGATTTGTAACACACCATTCAACAATTGTGGGCCCATCTGCCTTAGGACACTAGTGTCTGCTGGACTCCATGCCAGACCATGTTGACTCATGTATCACAGTATGTGGGGATGCAGTGTACAATTGAAAATGACTGGACAGCATACCACAAATTTATATGTAACTGTCCTGCTGCTCTATTTTTGTGATCATGTGTATTACTCATCTGTATTATTACCTCTATAAATTTTCAGTACCATCCAATGAATCCTTCAGTTGCACTACTTTGAATATCCAACAGTATAGAAACTTCAATATTTCATCTGGTTAGTTCATTTTGTACCAACAGTTATTACAAAAGTTCAATGTGATCACAGAATAACCAAAAGACAGACATACTTCCACTCTCAAAAAGTAATTAAAACATCCATGATTAACTTTAAATAAAAAAAAAAACAAATCTGAACTGAATACTGTGACAAGATAAAACAAGTAAGCTAAACAGACTAAAATGAATTTAAAAATGTGGAAGACACACTTTCCCTGCAAAGAGTTCAGAAATTACAGTTATCCACAGGGCCAATACAAAAAGTATGTATGAAACTCCAACTTGGTGGCTGTTGGGCAGCTGGTATGGCTGGCCACCAATCTCATCCACGTGGAACCCCATGGGGAAAATGACTGCTGCCAGGCAGAATAGGACCACTGTTCACACATTACAAACATTTTACGTTACAAAATAATAACCACAATTGAAGTAGTGTCTTACCAGAACGCAAAAGCACTTACATGAGGTACAAAGAAATGATCCGGGGTCGCGGTGGTGGTGAAGTCAAACTACTCGTATTCCACCAAGGCGAATCAGGTTCGCAGGTTTCCTTAGGGCAATGCTGTATCCCCCACTCTTGCATTCTGTCCCTACTTTATCCTTCACCTCACTTCACCAGTGCTCAAAATCTGTGTCTTATTTTGCAGTACTTTTAAAGCAACTGAACATATTAGCAATCTCTACAAAATTTTTGCAAATGTTTAAACTTAGGGCTTGTTCCACAATGTCTGTTTCAAGAATTGGTTAACTGACCATATGATCAATTTAAACAGAAGTTAATCATTGGTTAGTTTCATACTGTTTCTCAAAAGACATTTCTCAGTAAAGAAAGTTATGCTTAGCTAAGTGCTGGTTAAAATACAGTGGCATTTTCATTTGTAAATGACTGCTATTAAGTCATCATCTGCTGTTTATGTTGTGCTGGTTGGGCCATTCCAAATCAATTCAGGCACTTCCAATTTTTTCAGAAAAAATACACATATGTTATTAATACTAAAGGTAAAAAAATTTGGTGTCATGTTATGGCCACTCAAAAATCTGTTTAACACGTACCCCAGTGTAAATACAGTAAAACTCGCTTAAGAAGTTCCTACGTAAAACATTTTCCCAGATAAAATGTTAAGGTGTTCCAGTTCCAGTCTCACCATTCACTCCATAAGATGCGTGTTAATATTTCCTGTGTAAACAGTTACTACAAGAATGCCCTTTCCTGCATGTAATGTCATCTTCGTATGTCTCCACACACATTCAACTGCTCGTTTCTGTAAATGTTCTTATTTTTTTATCCACAAACAGGTTGGCTAGAGAAGTCAAAAGAACGAAATTTTTTTACTTTCCCATGTTTACACAAAAGAAAGGGAATGAGTGAGGTGTGTATCCCTTTACTCCCCTTTAATACATTACTACCTATTCACTCTCCCTCTTGTGCTTGGTTTGCTATTCAGATGTTACTAAGCAGAGCTACATTCAAGGAAATAAAGGGGTGTGGTGAAAATTATTGACCACATGAGCACCTAGAACAGGGGAGGTACTGGAAAAACAGGGGGTCCCCAAGCACAAGTGAGACAGGGAAACGACAACGGAGAATGAGAGACGAGATTTGGGTGTTTCTTAACCGAGGTCTTGAGAGCAGATGAGGATGAAGCAAGGCGAGTGTGGAGCAGTGCTGGAATGTAAGGGCGGGGAAAACTGGAGGTCCCCGAGAAAACCCGCCGACCAGCGATATTGTCTGGCACGATTCCCACATGCAAGAATCCAGGGTGATCTCACTGGGAGTCGAACCCGGTTTGCCTTGGTGGGAGGTGAGTAGTCTAACCACTTCACCACCGTGGCTCCATGACAACAGAGAAAAATGTATGTCATACTCACCAGTCAGCAGTCTATTCATCTGCAAACAGTAGCCTTCAGCCTTGGATGTTTACATTTCCAACAAGAACAAAATTAAAAGTTCCCTGTTTTCAGAAATAAAAGTGCTGCAATTACCAGCGAGACCATATCATTCACATGGACCAGGCAGCTGTAATGCATGTGTATTTTCAGTCTTAGTTACATCAGTTTACTTATTAGAAACAGCAAAGAAAAAAATGTTTTTCCCAATTGTATATTAGTGGGTATCAATTTTTTTAAAAATAATTTTTATGTGAATGATGGTTACATGTAAAATGCTGTCAGATGTGCTGCATTATTTTTAACTGTCAACTTGTCAGCTTCTGTGTGTGTAATGGCATTCAAAAATACAGGATTCCCAAGATGTGAGTGTATGATAATACTGCAGGAAATGATACTGCACAGTAAATTTCAGTTGTAACAATAATGCAATAATTTATCTTGCCATTTTAAGATGTTATAGTACAGATATACTGTATACATACAGTTGATTCCAATCCCCAGGTAGGTACTGGCAATTGCAAAAGAGTTGAGAAATGTCACTAACGCACACAATTGACGATGGTGAGATAAATTATTGTTATAGCAAATTATTCTTACAACAAATTATTGTTATAACCTATTTTTATTGTGTCACATAATTTCATGCAGTGTTATCATACTCATATTCATGGGTATCCTGTATTATCCAACTTCGTAGGCACCTGTACTTAAATATGCCATTACACACATGGAAACTTACATGTCACCCATAAAATACAATGTAGCACATTTGACAGTGGCATTTTCCACGTGACTAGTGTCCACACAAAGATTTTAAAATTAGAATAAGTGATAATGATTGGTAATTGAGAAAAACATTCTTTTGCCATCCCTTATTTGTAAATGCAAGTATTGATCACCGAAAATAAATATTACACATTACAGCTGTCTGAACCATTATAATGATAAAACCACTAATCTAATCTGTGGTGTGTATGTGCAAGCACTTTTATTTCCTACAACAGTATATTTTACTTGTCCTCCTTCAAAACGTAAATAATGTGGACAGCTGACAGATGTCTGTAGATGAAGCTACTGATAAGCGTGACATATGCTTACTCTTCCCTGACCATATCTCCGTTTGTCTTTTCCTCAGGTTCTCTCTCTCTCTCTCTCTCTCTCTCTCTCTATTCCTCTCTCTCATCCGCTACCTCCCCTCTTCTAGCTGATCTTGTGATCAATACTCTTCACCATCCCTCTGTTTCCATGAATGCAGCTCTGCCTGGAAACAAGACAACAACCAACAAAGGCAAAGGAGGAGTACGGAGGCAGTAGGGTATTGAAGGGGAAGAAAGATATACATGTATTCATATTGTTTCTTTTTGTCTGTACAAGGGCAGGAAAACTCAACGTTCTTTTGACCTCTATGTAACATGTTTGAAGTTCAAAAATTTAAACAGTTACAAGTATTTGAACTTGTGGGAGAGTGATGCTGTTGTTTTAGAAAGTAAGAACACAAAAAGACACTGATTTTTAACGAGAGTATTAACCTTGTATTTAACATAGAACATGACAGTGCATTAAAAAATTGCTATAGCAAATATATAATTATGGCCTATACTCATTATGGTGCAGTTTCACTGTAAATGTATATTAGTACACCAATACAGGAAGAAATATTTATTTTCCCTGGTAAGACGTTTTTACAGCTAAAAAGTTTTTATTAGTTGGCCCAGTGAAAAAAAAAAAATCTTCAAGAGTTTTTTGCTGTATATGTTAAATATCAACTTTTCAAATATGTGTTCCCCTGAAACTATAACATCAAGGAAGCTAATTTTTTTTTTTTGCAATTGCTATTGGATTGAACTATCTTTTAAGCTGTATGAAATATAATCTTTAACATTACAAGTGATTTTTAAAAATCCACTGAAGCTGATAACCAAAGCTATTAAACGACACCATTGTTCTTCTACTCGTAAGATAGTTTCAACCATCTTTCTTCCTTTGCACAAGATACATTGCATTTTTGTAAATTTATTATCAAATTTTTTAAACAATGGGAAATTTAGTATTTAAAAGGAACAAATCACTCCAAAACCCCAATTTAAAAAAAAAAATGAAAATTTTATCAAATTATGACTTAATGATTTGAATTCAAGCTGTGGAAACAGTACACTAGATTTTTTCCTTGTAATTTTTATATGAATTTTTTAAGTAAAGCACTATGTGCTACTTACACGGCTCTGTAGCTGAACTGGAACAGAGAACTATTAAACATGCATTCAATGCGCTGATTTACGAAAAGAACACACACATCAGACGAGGGCTCTTGAGTGCTTTCAAGATGTCATGTACATTGAAACACCATTTCAGAGCACTCCAAATGGCTAAAAATTACCTTTTCAAAGTGCTGTATCTCAAAATAAACGTGTCATACACACATTTAACTATTCCAGGGCCCTGCATTGAACCTTTTTACAGACTTTCCACCAATAAAATAATAGGGTCACTGCAGAAAGTCCCATAGATACATGCAGTGTGATGAGAACACTGCGCACCAGTTGAGAGCCTTGCGCTTAGCAGCAATGGTGTATTTGATACGCACAGCAGTGTTGCCCTTATCGCTTCTGTGCTTCTCAGCCTCAAACATGAAAAAAAAGCACTACGTAGGTAGGAGCCTTAATGTATGCTGTGCTTCTCAGCTTCAAACATGGGAAAAAACACTAGGTAGGCAGGAACCTTAATGTATGCAATCATGTAAAAACATGGCTGTAAAGTGTGTGCATGTGTGTTTTTAGATTAATGAGATTTTTTGTTACTATGTACTCCCTCTCCACTACACCTGTTTATATGGTGGTAGTGGTGAGTTGGTGGGTGGTGGTGGTGAGCACAATCTGACAATGCCACTGAAAAAGTGTGTGATTCAATGTTCATATACTTAATCTTAGCACTTTTTGATGGACTTAAAAAATTTTAACACAGTATAGAAATAAAATAATTTTTAGGATATCATAGCAAAAGTGTATTACATTAAGAACACCAGTTACTGTGGAACAAAAAAGCTGTTGAACAGCATGTATTTCTTTGGCATTAAAGTTCTGGAGTCATTCTGAATGACCACTTGGAAAGGGCGGTTTCACCTTTAGTACCTTTAGTAGTAGGTCTATGTGGCATTAGTCTTTCACAGTAGGCCACTAATATCTATTTGCAGGTCCCTGTGGATACACAAATGAGGCAGTGATGTCATTAAGCTCGCTTGAAATTTTTGTTATTTGACCCCCCCCCTCCCCCTTTTATTGTTGTAAACACAAAATGTAATAAAGCAATCAATGAAAAATATAAAAATATAGTTCCCGTTTATTTATTCACAAAAACGTTTTGCACACTGTGAGCAATAGTTCTTGCCATACCAACTACTGATAACCAGCAATGACTAGACTAAATATAATTTCGACTTCATTCTATCCCACTAATTATGTTTTTATAATGGAAATCATCAACCCTTTCACTTTTAAAAAATGTGAGAGGTGAGTGTGTAATCATTTTAGAAACTGTAACAAATAATGCAGCATCCTTTATAGTTTCTGAAGCTGCTTTTTGCTGCAAATTAAACTTGGTTGCTTAATGTTTGTATAATCCTCCTACACCGCCACATGCACTTTTTCTATGACTAGTTGCTGAAAATAATCAATTTTCTTGTTATATTTTTACGGCGATTTTTTGGTGATTAAAAATTAATTTATGGTTTTTTATTTTGGATGCACAACTTAAGTTGAACTTAGCTGGTGTAACATTAATTTCAGGTAATTCTTTTGTCAGGATCTGTTGACACGGGAAGAGAATAAATACACTCTTTAGTTCAGCTGCGGGCCAAGATCTTTAGAAACTATTTGCTTTTCTTCTTTCAAATGCAGTCAGCATTGCTCTTTGTGCTAATTGCCGCAAGTGGAGTCTGCCATGGGTAGAATGTGTCGCAGATGGCCTGTGATATTTGCCGAGTGACACATCTGAACACGTGCTTGAAGCAGGATGGCGAGCAAGTTTTCTTTCTCACTCCTGCGTGCGCTGTTCAATTTATTTGTTTTGGCTTTTTCTGCAAATGATCAGCAGTAGAATGATTGAGAAAAACACTGTGAAAGCTCTTTCTATTCCCATGACAGGTGTGCGAGAGTTTATAATACTTAACTTCGGGTGATTATTCCTCTCTTTCTCTTTTTGATCTCTCTTGAACTTGGGCTTTTCAAGTGAGAAGATGGTGGCGAGAGAACTAGGCATAAAGCAGATGGCTGAAAGATGTCTATCACTATGTAGATAAGTAACTTGCACTTTTCTATTATGTAGGTAGAGTTAATTGGTAGACGTTCTAGGACCAGCACAATCTGTAGGTATTATTAGTTTTCTCTCGAGTTCAGTCGTTCCCCTTACTCATTCATGTACCTACCGCACTAATTAATTACGTTCCACCTCCGGTTTTTTTTTTTTATGGGAACTGGTTGCTAGTCTAAATGAATCTCTTGGCAATGGTTCCAGTATTTATTGTTTACACCTTTCTGAGTTCTGCGAGGCAGCTTGTCAAATAATTCTATTTTGAGTTTATTTTTGTTTAATCCTCCGCCGTCACTATCTTCCCTCTTTTAATTATCATGGTATGTCAATCTGTAATTTGAAGTGATTGTGAAATACAAAGACGTTTTCTGAATTGTAAACAAACTGAACCGTTATTCTTACTACTCTTTGATGTGTATTAAATTGAGCCATGAACCAAACATTTACTCTTTTCTTTCAACAGGTAGTTAAGTTAGCTACCCCCTCCCCTTTTAAGGTTTTACTACTTTCATTATTTGAAAACTTAACGAGTGCTGCATTAAGAACTGTTGATCTCCGCAATCATTCTGTTTCAACATACATCTTCACATATGACAGCACAATAACATCTTCACTATAGACAAAACAATATGAACTTATTCTTGACAATTACACTAACATTTTAACCGTGTAAATAACCATAACATCTTGCACTTGACATTCACACATGAGATACTCAACATTATTTTGCCCTTCTGGTTCCTTGTTACATACATATTTTATGTCGCAGGCTTCTAGCTTCACTGCATTCAACTTTATTTTGTCTGTTGAGGTTTTATGGTTTTATTACTGGTTCATAAAATTTCCTTAATGCAACTAAATTAAACCTACAAATAGCCGTTTTAGAAATTCTCTTAAATGGTAGCAATTCTCATGCACTTTCTCAAACTTCATAGGGTCCCTCAAATAAATAGAAGTAGCTTGTAATATACTCCCAGAAACAACTAACTGAATTGGTCTTTACTAATACTAGGTCTCCCACTTCAAACTTATTTACCCATGAGTGTTTACTTCCTCCCTTCCTTCTTTCTGCTGAACTGTAGTTTCTTGCATTTATTAGCATCAATATCTCTGCTTTCACACTTTTCTCATAATTTTCATCTGTTACATCTGGTAAACTGGGCACTGTCCTCACACTTAGCGGCTCCGAATGTTGACCCGAAAGTACTTCAAAAGGAGTGTACCCAGTAGATACATGTACTGCGTGATTTATTATCACTCCAATCACAGGTAACCTCTCGCTCCAGCTTTGTTGTGCCTGATTGCAATAAGTCCTCAAAGTTGTGTCAATTGTCTTCATTCTTCTTTCTACAGCGTTCCCTTCTGGGTGCCTGACTGCAGCAGTATTTGGTAAGATATTCAGCTTCCTTAAACCTATTTGCCATGTTTCACTACTAAATTGGGTGCTTTGACGAGGGTTATTCAGAAGGTAAGGTCCGAATCACCATAGCTAATTGAATGTCGCGCGAACATTGTAACGCGCATGCGCACCGACTCCCGGCATGCCTTGCTCGTCAAACGACGCCATTTGCATTGGTATTGTTGCAGTGTGCTGTTTACAGTGTCAGTTCAAAATGTTTAAAACAATTTATCAGCCCGCAGACTGTGAAATACGGTCAGTTATTCAGTTTTTGACAGCAAGGAACGTTTCAGCAACGGAAGTTCATCGACAGATAAGTCAAGTGTATGGCCCCAATGCGATGAGTGACAGCAAAGTGCGTAAGTGGGTGAGAGCTTTCAAGGACGGACGGGAAAATGTCCACGATGAACCGCGATCAGGCCGACCATCAGTGACCACAGAAAATTTGGTCAAAACCGTGGACGAAAAGATTCGTGAAGACTGGCGATTCACAATTGCAACTTTAGCATTGGAATTTCCGAATGTGGGTAGAACAACTTTGCACAAAATTGTCTCTGAAAATTTGCAATTTCACAAATTGTGCGCACGTTGGGTTCCCAGGCTGCTTACTGAGGAACACCAAATGAAAAGAATGGCTTGTGCTCTTGATTTTTTGGACCGATATCATAAGGAAAGTGATCAATTTTTAGAGAAGATAAAAGGTGAAAGAAGCAGTTACAGACTGGTTATCCTCACAGGCAGCAGACGTCTATGACTTAGGCATACAAAAGCTTGTAGAACATTATGACAAATGTTTAAACAAATATGGAAACTATGTAGAAAAATTGAGAAACATGCAAGGAATTAAATAAAAAAGTTTGTTGAAAAAATCTGTGATGGTTTATGTTTTATAAGAAATCAGACCTTACTTTTAGAATAACCCTCGTATCAGATAGCACTTTCTCAGATTTCCCAACCTCTTCAAATAATTTTAGTTTTGTAATACATTTGCGGTTGCTCTCACTATAGCATACAGTATTGTGTACTTAGAAAATATGTCCATTATTACAAAAATATACCATACTCCTGCCTTCGACCATGGCAAAGGTCCAAATATATCAACTGACACTAATCTCAAAGATCTCTTAGGTATAATAGGTTGCCAATCACCATTAAAATTCTCGGATGGTTGTTTGGATTTCTGGCACAACAGGCATGACCTAACAACCTGTAATACATAATGTTGCATACCTGTCCAGTACACCAACCTCCTCATTGTCTCTAACTTTATTTGCTCCTACATGCCCAAGAATTATGCGAGATTCTCAAACAAATTCATTTACTAATTTTCTTGGTATTACTGGCTTCCAGTATTTTTCCAGGTTAGATTTCATTTTTCCATGTTGAAATAAAATTCCATCAGGTGATATACAGTACAAAGTATGGATTTTCTCGTCAGTTCAGATGCACTCAGCTCCCTTACAATAGCCTGGCATCATCATCTGCCTGTTGTTGCATTTTTAGATTCTTAAACATTCTGTCCAACTTGAGACTGGATCTTAATGGCTTGGTCAAATTGCTTGCTGTGACTAAGAATTCTATTCCCACTCTCTTCTCAACCCCATCTTCAACCAATTGAGCCAGCTTCACTCTAATGGCATATGTGGATGCATCTTTGTACAGATAAAATTCCTTTCCTTGGACAGGGTGGTTTATTACCTGCTCCTTCAAAAACTTTTGAAAGCTCGCTGTTCTCCACCTTTCCATTTCCAAGGTTGATCTTTCTTTAGCAGACTGAACAGAGGCACTGCAAAATGTGCTACTTTGTTTGAATAGTTTCGATAAAATCTAGTGACACATAAGAATGTTTGTAACTGCTTCACATTTCACGGAGCCGGGAATTGCACTATTGCTCTTCATTTTTCCGGTGAAATCTTGATACCTATGGGAGTTAATATGTTTCCTAAAAATGGTAACTCACTCCAACAAAAGAGGGACTTCCTTAGTTTAACAGTCATCCCTGCCTCTCCTAATTTAGTCAGTACTATATCCAATGTTCAAGGCGTTGTTCAATGATTGTGTGTAACTGACACTGGAATTTTGATGCTGCTTCAGTGTCAGCTGATGCAGATTTTTGAGGTTGTAGCGTGAAACTGTACAAAACTGTGAAAATGACCTTTACTAGCCTTAAATTCTCGTCTCCCGCTCTCATCAACGTCTCTTGAAAATTGCTTGTGAAGGCTAAGTGCCTTCTTGCGCAGTACCAGGCTATCCAACAGAACATGTTTACACACCATATCTTCCAACCAAACATTCAAAGCTTTTTCCGTATTAGAAAGTGCTATATTACAAACAAACAAAACCATTTTCAGTGTTTCTGGCACAGCACTGAAACAATTTCTTATCTCACGTTCTTTGTTGCTGGATTCATTTTTGCCATATTGGAAGCTCACTTCTGAAACAGACACACCACTCTTTAATAAATCCAATATTTTTATTTTATCGCTCAAATTGAGTATTTCAAGATCCCTCTAAGGTTTAGAGGGACTGCTGTCACTTTTCTTTTTAGGAGCCATTACGATGCAGAAACATTATTTGACCATTGAAAAAAAATATTTTTCAGTTGAACCACAATTGGTTGAAACCGCCGATGCCAATTCCGCAGATAAGGCAGGCCGACTGTATTTAAAACACTTCAAACACAATCACTAGGAGTAAATTTTGAAGAATCTTTACATGTTTCAGACATCTGACCAGCTAGGGATTCACATAGCTCAGCTGTTGTCTCATGGAATGCAATACAGTTTTTACATAAATTGTCTCTACTGTCTATTTTAATAGTTGGTCCTACAGTATCTTGAATGGACTGAGCTAAATCACCTATAATATAAAAATTTTTATGCCCCTTAACATAATCAACACACCTCACTCTTTTTAAACTGTAGATCTGTTTCACAATAAATTTACTGAATAGATGCATCCTCCATGGACAAGCAAGCAGACTGAAGAGCAAAGTCCTTAATGACTCACTGGGAGAGCAGATAGTTCATATTAAGTCACAGAATGCTGTCTCCCAGAAAGACAATAGCTTATCCCTACTGCTTACATCAGCCATGGTTTATCACTGCTGCCCACAACATTCACAAATACCCCGGGCAAAAAACAGTAACCCTCCAAGCCAAGTAATGCTATGCCACCTTGCACCCGTCAACATTATTTTATTTTTAACTGTGCGAGGGGGGAGGTAAGTGAGCAAGGAGTGGGTAGTTTACAGTTTGCTCACTATCAATTATTCATAACCACATAACTTCATATATTAAGATTTGTTCCAGCTACAGAGGCACAAGTAGCACGTGTTTCACTCCAAAAATTCATGTAAAAGTTGCAAGACAAAACTCCAGTGTACTGTTTCCACAGCTTGAATTCATATAATTACAACATAATTTGATAACAATTTCAGATATTTAAAACTGGGGTTTTAAAGTAATTAGCCCCTTTTAATAAGTCAAATTTTGCATTTTTAACAATTTGATAATAAATATACAGAAATGCAATGCATCTTGTGCAAATGAAAAAATATGGCTGAAACTATGTTAAGGGTAGACAATAGTGCCACTTAAGGGTGGCGCCTACCTAGGACATGAAGAGATATGCAGGGCTTTGGAAATCTGTCCTTTATTCAAAAACTATTGAACATGATGCTGTGGTGTTAGGCTATGAAAAGCAATTTTAAGAAATAGTACACATCCGTATATCTGAGTCACTTTTTACTTTGCTCTCCAACTAGTCATTTTGTGAGTGAATATGGCTAAAACAGGACTTTTTATAGTGGTTTTTAGTAAGAAAGCTTAAATCCAGAAACCTACAGTATTATACAAAAAAAAGATAGTGTTGTCGCTGAAAATTATAACATCCATGATGGAATTCGAAAGCTCTATTTGGCATTAGCTCTGAGCCATGCAGTGGCACCACCATTCTTCCATTCCACCTGCCTGAGCTGAACCGTTGAATAGTAGGTGAGTTCAAAGTGAAGGGGATGTAGCAACCACAGTGATGCATGCGCAGTGCCAGTATCACTGATTGTACTATTTTTCATGCTTCAGTTTTGTCCCGCTCCTACGACCCCGTCGTTTGTGTGAAGTACGCTGGCACACGAAGTGACAGATGGTGCATTAGGCTTACGTGCACAATTATAAATCCAGGCTTTTTTTAACATTACAAAGCAAGAACATGAAATCTTGTGGGAAACAGTTTTGTGTGAAGGTAAAAGAAGAGGTAAAAAACACCATCTGCATCTGAATACATTCAGAAATAAAAGTAATTGGAATACAGGGAAAATTCTGCATCTTATAGATGGCAGGTAGGTATGTAGTATATTCATTACTACATTCTACTTAAAAACTCATTAGCATCCTTTTTAATTTGTTAAATGTTACAAAATAAATATTGTAACTATCTCTTGATTATCCATTTAAGATAACAGGATTAAATTTTCTTTTGTTCTCAGGCTGCATTATTTGAAAAAACATGCTTCATATGAGTCATCCAGTACTTACTCATGCTTTGAAAATATATTTTTAAAAAAAGCAAAATTGAAAAAAAAAAAAAAAGTGAAACTTACTGCAAAACTTTGTCTCAGGCAATGTTTGTATAAATATTTTTATTACCATAAAGCATAATCCAAACTTTAGCTCTAGATTGCCGGCAGAATTTAAAAAAATTACAGCATAACTTGAATATAACTTAAACCACTTGTATAAAACTTGGTTAGAGGAAATGAACTAACATTCCAAGAAAGAAATTTATTCAGACTGCATGCTAATCTTTTTGCAAGCCACAGGGTTTTGACATTTCTGTTTGTTATAATAAAACAGTTTGTATTTGGTACTTGGAAGTTGATTAGTGTATAGCTGGCATGTAATATCTACGCATATTCTATCTAGTGATAGCCAATAATAATGTGTTCTCAGGTTGAGAATGGCCATGTTTCACTATAGTTAATAAAACATTTAGTTATGAAATTAGTTTGTATTTTAAAACCTTACCAGTATCCAAAGATTTAGGCTATTGTTTATCCAATCAGCTACAAACTCAGTGTTACATATATATATGATAGACCTAAACCCTTTGTAGTAGCATCAAAATTTAGATAAATTTTTGGATAATAACTTTTGAACATTTTTTAAACTAAAAGGATAACAAATAAGCCCAATATAATATTTATTTTGGTTACACTTCACATATTCAAATATTGTCTCAATTACCCTATTCTCTCTTTGTTTTGGGTTTCCTTCTCATGTCTGCAATACCACTCAACAGGTTTAAATAGACTTTGAAAAAAGCATGTAGTTCATTTTTGACAGACAAGTTATTAGTGACACGTCAAAAGGTCAAAATTACTTCCTATGTTTCAAAAGATGTGGCTGTCACATCACCAGACTCTGAACAAGGGACTAAGACCATCACCAGTGACCACAACCTCTAGTAGATGTAGAATTGCTATCTTCATTAGCTCCTTCATCCGAAAATGTCTCTCACAAAGAAATTACTAATCCTGGGTCATCTAAAATTGAAATACAAGGTAATACCTTATTTGATGTTGGCTTTCTGTTCCAAGAAATGTCAAAGATCAGCCAACATAGGAAAGTGTTTCAGTGTTGATTTGCAAACATGCAATTAATAAGAGAAGACAGGAAAGAAGTATGTTTATATGATTTCTAGTGTAACATGTGTGGTACTATTAAAACTATTTTCTTAGTGGACTCAAAGAAAAAGTGTCAGTAACAGTAATATAGCATGGATGATCAGTGTATTGTTGACAGGACAAAGTTTCATCCCATTACAACAAATAACTTCAACTTTGGAAATGCTTTGCATGGCCAAAAAAGACTTCCAATGTGTCAAAAATCCCTTTCTTCTGTCATACATGATGTGGCATGGCAACAAATGGAAGCTGCTGCTAAAGAAGAAGAAAGGAGAGCATTGGAAAAGGGTGATGTGAATTTAGATGGAGTTCCTCTGATCGCAGTTGTCACTGATAGAGCTTGGTGTAAACGATTATAGGCAACAAATATAATGCCCTGTCTGGGATGGTAAGTACACAGTATTTCACTTAATTTTCTTGAGCTTGTTAGAGTCACAAGAAAAAATTATGCAAATATGAAAAACTCAGCCTAAATTATTCACTATTAATTTATAGCAACAAAAAATCCTCATGTGCATAACATTTTGTCTGATATAGGCTGTTCACGGTAAACTAAGCAATTTTGAAAGCCCTGGTCAATATCCCCTTGTATGCAGATCATGTATTCTTCCACCATATGTAAAACTAAGGTTGCAGTGGTCCTTATCACTTGATTCATGTGTCAGTCACGCAAAAGTGTGGAATTATTAGAAAATTGAATATTTTACAAATTTACAGATTCTTACACCTAGAATATTGCATTTATAAAAATTGAGCACAGAAGAAATTTATTTCATTACATATTCACAAATGTTTGTCTAACACTTCTACTTCAACCTGAAGAAATAGAATTAATTTCTCTCCATTGTTACCAACTTTACTGGGCGCATGCCAGTTAGTGTGTCCATTAAAATATATGCAGGTAGGAGCAGAAACATTTTTCTAAGGTTGATATCAAAAGTGCTCAAATCACAGCAAACACACCCTTACTACGTGCTCTAAGTCCACTTGGTAATGGTGGATGTGCAAAGATTTATTTTCCTGAGTGACTAGAGGATTATAACTACCTGCCTCTAGAACAGTTATTTTAGTTTGTAAGCCCTCTTCTGTCATTTGAAGACTTGTTCCAATTTTTGAAACAAACATGATCCTTTGGAATTTCATTTCTTGTATTTCTCAGAAAGCAGCAATATTGATTCCTAGTGTTTGCGAAGATCGCTTTATTTGTTTCTATTCCTGTTATACAAACTGCAGGAAAAACATTCATGTGTCTGTTAAAGTTGTTACATGTATCACTACATGCCACTTAACAAAAACCACATAATTTGGAGACTTACATTTGTATCCAACTTTTATGCAGGTAGACCAATTACTATCCTTCTGCTACATGTAAACTTAAACACTGCCATATGACTACATTTTAACTGTCAAATGCTTGTTTACTGTTTTCAGCTGTTCAAAGAATTTAGTCATATTTCAAAAACAATTTTGTACAAATGTACACCATTTAGGCCTAAAACCAGCTTTATGACTTTTTAACTATGTCTGTATTGACGATAGTTCTTACGGTTATTATTTTACATTGTTAACATATCTGTTATACACAAAATAGCACATTACCCATAATGCACTTTAATATTTTGTGTTCAACCCTGTTATAACTGCGGGGGAAAAAGCTGTCGTATTTAACCTCTTGTTATTACACTGTGTTGAATTATTTTGTTAAAAGAACTGCCTTATTTGGAATAAAAATTAAAATGAAGGGGCAACCAGTTCAACGAAAAGACAGTAAATTCAAGCACGCAACTTGTGTCACTTATTTATTGTACGTAGCAACGACAAACTTAAAAGATAGTGGTGAACATGCACATAAATAGGCCTACCGTAACTTTCATTCCGCTCATATTTCTATGCATTGGTACTTACTTTTTGTTGTAGGTTTATTTAATTAGTTATTTAAATTTATTTGGCTGGGTTTAGTATTTTGTTGGGGTTGTGGCAAACATTCAAATCACAGAAACGTAAGCACATTGCACAATTGTGTTTGAAATGCCTAGGGCAAGATTACAACGATGTGATAAACAGATGTGACTTTCAAACAACTTTGTATTAAAAACAGTACACGGTTGAAACGTATAAATTTCACACAGCAACGATATTTGCAATCAGACACATACCGGTCCAACGTAATCTAATGGCAACAATACTCTTTCACACACACAGTGGTTATGGCGCACTTTACAGCACATTTATTTCTGCTGTAAAAAAACATATCACAACATCGTAACTTGCCTAGGTAGGTTTAAAAAACACAAGTACGAACTTGATGCTTTGTTCAGAAACACGGCATGTCATGTCCTCAGCGTCGCTTCTGCCAACTTTGGATTTGTAACCGTCCCACCATCACATCTAAATATATTATAATAAGTATTCAAACAATAAAATCTTGTTTCAGTTGTAAATTACAAATTCAAAAATCATTATTTTTGCTGTAATAATTATAAAATGTGCTAAAATTAAAAACATGTATAATTTTCCTGCTGCTACAGGCGCTGCAAAACGTCGAGAGGGAGAGAGAGTGCAAGAGGAGCTCTGCTCCGTCTATTGAATGTTCTTCCTCAGACAAAAAAAAACACCATGTCACTAGGGCCTACGCACTGTAATTTGCGCTGATATTTTTAACTGTAACAATGAAATATGTTTCCTTCAGTGCTACCTAAAAATTCAAATGTATCAATAGGCAACGTTTAATTTACAAATAGCAGACCAAAAAAATAGATTAAAACAATATTTATCTGTGAACTATTTCTTACTAGCTGTTGCCAACAGATTGCTGCTCTGAGCATTTTTAATTTGTATTTAATACGAAATAAATATTACAAGTTATAGAAGATACAATAAAACCTCGTTAATCCGGCCCTAGTTGATCCGGATAATCCAGATGTTTTTAATCTAATGTTCACATAGATAATATGTAATATGAAGTGGATTGACTCACCAGCTATAAATAGCTTTGACTTGACCTTGAATCCCTACCCATCACTTCCCCTCCCTCAATCTCCTCAGTTTTCCTACTGTTTTCAAACGGCACTTGTCATTTTGTTTATTGTATGTGGTTCAACCGCATATTGTTTTTGTTTTTTATCAAAGTGTTTGGGAGTGTGTACTGTAGTGTATGTACAAGTTTAAAATGGCATTGAAGCGAAAGAAGGTCGTGGTTTCAATGGATAAAAAGTTAGACGCTATTAATCGAATTGATAAAGGAGAAGCATTGAAAAAAATTGCTGCTGAATTTTGGGAGTTGGAACTTTAACAGTGTTCGACTGGAAGAAGCAAAGAAAAGAAATTGAAGATTTTTGTTGTAAAATGATATGTAAAAACAGTTTGGAAGGCAGAGGAACTGCAAAAAAAGCAAAAAATGAAGCATTAGAAGACACACTATTCATGTGGTACAATGCTCAGCAAGAACGTGGTTTGCCCAATAAGCTTTGAGCTTAAACAAAAAGTTACTGAATCCTGACCTAGAATTCACTGCTAGTCAGAGGTGGCTAGAGCGTTTTAAAACCGACACGGTATTCGCCAACTTACTCTGACTGGAAAGAGCTTGTCTAGTAATGCTGCTGCTGAAAAATTTAAAAAGGACTTAGAGTAATTTGTTTTATCTTAAGTATTGACACCCGATCAAGTTTATAATGTTGACGAAACTGGGCTTTTTTACCGGATGCTTCCGAGCAAAACGTTAGCATCAAAGCTTGAAGATTCGGCTAAGGGCTACAAGAAAAGCAAAGATAGGCTAACTGCTATGGCTTGTAGCAATGCATCAGGGAAACATAAGTTTTCTCTTGCCATTGTAGGGAAATCCAAGAATCTCACGAGCGCTAAAAAATGTGAACCACAATACGTTGCCAGTGGTTTACCGACCACAAAAAAGTGCGTGGATGGACAATATTTTGTTTAAGAATTGGTTTTTTGATAACTTTGTTCCTGAAGTTCGTAAATTCCTGAAAGAAAATAGTTTACCAGAAAAAGCTATTTTACTGATCGACAATGCTCTGTCTCATCCGGGAGAACAAGAACTCATGAGCGAAGGAATTAAAGCAAATTTCTTCCACCAAACGTAACCCCACTGCTGCAGCCTATGAACCAGGGAGTCCTTGAAAACATCAAAAGAGTTTATCAAAAAGAACGGCTTAGTAAAATAATTGAAGAGGAAGGGAAAAAAGTGTGATTGATTTGTTGAAATCAATCAATATCATAGACGTTATTTACATGGTTGCTGACGCTTGGGATTGCATCATAAAAAGGTCTTTGAAAAAGTCATGGAAAAAACTGTGGCCAGCTATTTGTGCTACAAACTAAATGGCAAGCGATGATTAGGTGCAAGTGGCTGCAGACGACCTTCTGCAAATGTTACGAACAATAAGTGGGTGCTCAGATATTGATATAGAAGACGTCAGTGAGTGGCTGAAAGACAACAATTACAGAGGTTATGGCACTATGACGTAACAAGAAATTGTAGTGGCATGCACATCTACAGCAGACAGTGAGGAAGAAGATGACGTGGATGAGGAGGGAGCGATCACACCGCAACAGCGGACGACACATGCAGATGCTGCGGGCCAGCTGACAAACATCATCGCGTACATGGAGCGTCAGCCCGACACCACTCCAGCTGAACTATTAATGATAAAGCGTTTGCGTGACCGTGCTTCATTCAAATGCCATACGTGTTTGAAACAGAAGACAGTGGACCAATTCTTTGTAAAGAAATGATGTGAAAAGTTATTTTTACATTTTTTTTTATGTCTTTTAATAATTTCTATGTAATTTTGTTACAAAACATAGTTTTTTATCATAATAAATGGTAAGTCTGCTTATTTAAGGATTTGTTTTGCTTATTACCCAGATTATCTTGATTTTCCGGATTGCCTTTGGTCCCAGTTAGTCCGGATAAACTAGGTTTTACTGTAGTTAAAGTTTCATTTATTCAAGAAAACAGTTCTTTAAAGTTAATCACAGTGTTATATATTTGTGGTATACAAGTTATTGAAAAAATAGGTTGACATGTTACGTCTAGGGTGATTTTTCAAAGGTTAGTTTCAAAACATCCGAAGAAACAGTGAATGGAATATACATGCAAATTAAACATNCTAGGGTGATTTTTCAAAGGTTAGTTTCAAAACATCCGAAGAAACAGTGAATGGAATATACATGCAAATTAAACATTGTTTATTCTTAACCATACAGTGAGAAACAGAAAGTGGCACTAAGCAACACTTAATTTTTAATCAGACCTTTATATAAAAAAAAACAGACATTGTGAAACAAGCCCTTTATACAAAAATTAAATTAAGCACTCTTAGCTTTTCCCCTTCCCCAAATACAAATAATGCATTAATATATATAGTTTTCAATTATATTTAATGTATTAACAGTAGTTGTACTGTTGCATGCAAAAGATGCATACTTTTTACACAAAGAAACAACTCTATAAAAATTGAATTTGTTATACAGAACAATTTCTGGATGTGTCCACACTTTCTTTTATAAACTGTTACATCCTAGAATTTACAAAATCATTTGCCTTTTAAAATTAAAATGGCAATATCGGCTTGCTTTGGATAACTGGCACAGAATTTTTTCTGTGTGCTTGTGTCTGATAAAATCATGTTAGTGTGTTAATTGACATAGTACAAGTATTAATCATTGGGTTAAAGTTTTGTAACAATATTAATAAAAAATAACAAGAAACATTACTGTATTTTTCTTTTTTTAGCTTCAATCTCAACGTATTAGGCAGATAATATAAAACTGTGCTCCTGTTTTTAAAGTGCATGGATTACTGCTGTAATGTAGTTTGAAAATAATAATTCCTCTTAAGTGTGTAAATTTTAATGTAAGCAATGACCACAATACTCACAGTTAGCAGTGAACTATGAGAACTAGTTCCATGTTTTAACGTCTTAATAGTTGTATAAAAATTGTTGGTACCTGAGTAATTCAGTTTCTTTTCGCTGTATGCAAATAAGAATAAAATTTGGTATGATTGTAAGACATTTATGTTTCTAACTCTTTCATATCATCACCTGGCTGATGCAACCTTTAACTTAGCTGATTCANTGATTGTAAGACATTTATGTTTCTAACTCTTTCATATCATCACCTGGCTGATGCAACCTTTAACTTAGCTGATTCAGTGTTTTGTTTTGGTTTTTTTTTCTCCTGTCTGCACACAATTGTCAACAGAACAGCAATTCATTCACAGCCGACGTCTGAAATTAAAATATTCATTAAGGTAATAAATAAAACATTTTTTATATCTGTTCAGAATGAAGTGGCAGTGTTCGTTACTGCTTTCTGCTGTATTTCCATGTAGTTTCTGCTCCCAGAAATTCTGGAAATTTCACTTAGTATGCCGACCTGGAAAATGTGCTGCTTCATGCAACGGAAATCTGTATAAATTTTAAACCTCCAATAAACGTATGTCACTTGTTTTGAAAAAATAATGCCACAAAAATGTTTTATACTGCACATGAAACATGCCTTTGGTGTTAGGAATATGTTAAAACAGTNGATTGTAAGACATTTATGTTTCTAACTCTTTCATATCATCACCTGGCTGATGCAACCTTTAACTTAGCTGATTCAATGTTTTGTTTTGGGTTTTTTTTTCTCCTGTCTGCACACAATTGTCAACAGAACAGCAATTCATTCACAGCCGACGTCTGAAATTAAAATATTCATTAAGGTAATAAAAAAAAAAAATATATCTGTTCAGAATGAAGTGGCAGTGTTCGTTACTGCTTTCTGCTGTATTTCCATGTAGTTTTTGCTCCCAGAAATTCTGGAAATTTCACTTAGTATGCCGACCTGGAAAATGTGCTGCTTCATGCAACAGAAAAAATAATGCCACAAAAATGTTTTATACTGCACATGAAACATGCCTTTGGTGTTAGGAATATGTTAAAACAGTNGAAAAAATAATGCCACAAAAATGTTTTATACTGCACATGAAACATGCCTTTGGTGTTAGGAATATGTTAAAACAGTGTTATAACATCTGTCTGTATGGTTTAATTTGGATTAGACAATATATAAAACAGTAGCTTCCATGACTGACAACTAAATAGTACACAAGCATGAAGTGAGGTGAGGATGGAGCAGCGCTGGAATGAAAGGGCAGGGGAAACTGAATATCCGAGAAAACCGGCCGACCAATGACATCGTCTGGCACAATTCCCACATGTGAAAATCTGGGAGCCCCGCTGGGAATCAAACCCAACTACTAAATAGTAATAATTAGGTATTTTGGGGGGAAATTAGACTCACACTAAATTTGTGAATGCAATTTTATGAAATATATTGTCATCGCCTTGGTATTGAGTTGTTAATATTCTGATGAAGGTACGTTCATATCAGTGCGAGCATTTAAATTTTATAAGCAAAAAGAGATTTTTTGTAAAAAAAAAAAAAAAGCCAGTTAATGTTATATGTTTTAAAAAATGTGTACCTGGATGAATTTTTACGAAACTTGCATTTAATGACAAATATTACTGTGGAAGTGGGCTGTAAAAATTGGATCAATTCTATTCAGCCAATGAGTCTCATGACTATTGTTTTCATTACTCATAATCTATTAGCATTGCCAGCCAATTGTTTATGCAAGTTTTGTACTAAAATATTGATTTGTGAGTTATTTATGCAATATAATTCTACTCAAAAATGTTGAAAAACATAATTCTTAGGTCATTTAGCAATTTTTTAAGGCACATTGGCTTCTGTATANATTCTACTCAAAAATGTTGAAAAACATAATTCTTAGGTCATTTAGCAATTTTTTAAGGCACATTGGCTTCTGTATAAAGGAGTAAAGACACCATATTCTTTAAAAGACTGCCTTTTATTAATGGGCGAGCATATCAGCTATTCACAATTTTTAAAGGTGAATGTTTGAACTTTTCTGCTATTCTGTTGACCTAAACCAAACATATTTTCTCATGACCTTGGAAGGGTTAGCCATAGTTAAAGGCATAAATACAGGAGATTCCTAAATGTATGGGAAGTAATTGGGATGTGGATAGTACACCCCAAAACAACACACAATGTCCCTGTGAACATATGTCCTAAAGTCTATAGTTTCAGAGTTACAGATCTTCCAATGTTGTACTGGGTGTATTTGTAATAATCTTCCTGACACAGTGTGTACCTGCAGTGGCACGTCACTCTACAAGAAGAGCTCAAAATGTCCACTTTGTGCCTGAATGCATGATTGAAAACGCCACGTCACATTCAAATACTCCACGAATAGCATGTATCTGCTGCCAACCTTGTTCCATTCACTGGTGAAGCACTGCTATGGCTGGAACTGGATTTGTGTAAACAATGGCATTGAGATGCCCCCACAGGTAATAGTTCAGTGGATTGAGATCCGGGGAGAAAGCAGGCCAGGAGATTGGTCCTGAACAGCCTATCCACCTGTGCAAGACAGGTAATAACACCCACACCATTCTAGCTGATCACATTAATAGGCACACCTTGTAAAAGATTGACTATTATGGTCCATTCATGGTTACTTCCAACTTTTCTGAAGCCCTGCATAAGTTCTACTTCCAGGATATTCCTACATCTCAAGCAAACAAGGCTTAGAAAATTACACCCAAGTGCCAACCCACCAGATTTGTGTGCACTCAGTATAATATTTTGCATAAGAACTATTTCTTACTAGGTATTACCAACACAAATACTTTCTCTCTGTCTTTATTTATATAAGTTATAAATGAAATATTATAATTTATAGATAAAATATAAATAAAAGTTTAATTTAACCAAAAATATAGTACTTTTGTGTTTACACAAGTATAAACCTCTTGTAATACGTGTCGTATTTAGGAGACAACCAAACACGTAATACTTGGGGTGTTTTTTCAAAGGTTTAATTTATTATTTACTGAAATTAACTTGTACATATGTATAGTACCGATTGAAATATTTATTTTTTATTTCTGTTGCTTAGTTAATGAGTATGCAGTGGACATATAAGCCAACTGATGTAAACATCAGCTGAAAGTACATGGGAAGGTTTTTTTTATAGGTATGCGGAAAGATATGCAACCAACTGAAAGTATATAGCAGGGCTTTCAAAAGTTCTCACTTTACCATGAATAGCCTTTTGAGAAAAAGCAACTTGGAAAATGAGATTTGCTACATACCGAAAACACAGTATTAGTAGACTTGTATGATAATTTAATATTTTTAAACTGACTCAAATATAATTTTTATTTCATTTCTAAAGTTGAACCAAGGTAGTTTTTTATGCTTCAAATACACTGGTGGAAAATGAAAAATGAACACCACTAAAGCGGTGATGTAGAAACACATGAGGCACTGATAGAGGGCAGTACATGCAATAATTAACTGTGCTGTGGACAGAGTAGGAACCGCATACTAGGCATAACATCGCTGAGCCCAATACAATTGTAGTTGACTCTGTGAAAAATTAGTCTCTGATGTTTCAAGCATCGAGCTGCATGTAGTAAGCATTGTAGACATGTCACGACAGCATAGATAAACACACTTCATGCAATTAACTGACTTTGATTGAGGTCATATTGTGGGCCTGAAGGAGACTGGATGGACCTTCCGAAGAATTGTCCAACATGTAGGATGTGAAGTGTCTGCTATGCATCATTGGTGGTGCCGGTGGTCCAACGATGATGCACAAGCTCGTCAACCTGGTTCCGGATGGCAGCGGCATACGGATTCCCGCCTGGACCGTTGCATCAGACAAGCCGTCATTACTGATCGCACAGTGACAACTGCACAGATTAGGGCCACTGTTGCACCCAGGGTGTCGGCTAGGACCATCACCAACCATTTGTTGGACGCTGGGCTACGATCAAGGGTGCCGCTCGCCACGCTTCCTCTCACACCTCATCACCGTGAAGCCTGCATCGGATGGTGGCACGAACGATGCAACTGGAGGAATGAATGGCTAGGAGTTGTATTTAGTGATGAGAGCAGATTTTGCCTTGGCACCAGTGACAGACGCTCACGAGTGCTGCGTCGACCAGGAGAGCGGCAGGCAACCATCAGATACAGCAGCGTCATACAGGACCAACTCCTAGAATCACGGTCTGAGGGGTAATAAATAGCCTGCAATGACTGTATGCCTCTGGTGTTTATTGTGAGAACACTGAACAGTGAATGCTACATCCAGAACATCATCCAGCCCATTTTCTTGCCATTCCTACAACGTCAAGGAGATGTCCTCTTCCAGTAGGACAATGCCAGTGCACACACGTCTTGTGTTACTCAATGCACTCTCGAAGGTATTCGTAAACTCACCTGGCCAGCACGATCTACCGACCTGTCCCCCATTGAACATGTGTGGGACATAATGAGACGGAATTTGGTGCAGTCTGCAATACCAGCAACAAACCTCCACCAATTGCAACAACAGGTGGAATTAGTGTAGAACACTATTCCCCAAGATGACATCCTACATCTTTATGATCGTCTCTATGCACGTCTGCAGGAATACATCATCGCTAAAGGCGGCTACACAAGATACGGACATTGTTGTTCAAGACACTCTGTAGCCTCTGTCCATAGGTGTACGACGACCCTGTGATAATTATATACAGTGTACAACCTGTATAATTATTCAATACAACCTCCATTCATATGGGATCATTGCTTCCGGGTGTTCATTTACCATCAGTGTATAATCATATTATATTACCAGACGAGAGGATGAGATGAGGAAAGTAGAGAGCAGAGAAGAATTCTTATATGGCTTATCTCTTGTGGAATGTTGCTGAAGAAAAAGTAGACACAGGGAAAAAAGGGAAGAAAAGTTTGTAATTCTAATTACATCATAGGAACACGTAACAAATAATTGGTGGATAGTGGGAAAGAAGACTCTTTTTGCTGCAATAGTCATAATTTCAAAGGTTAAATACAGTCACAGTAAGACAACCATCCAATAAATTTGTTATACATTGTTGTTGGTTAATGAGCACTTTTAAAAGTCCTACTCAGGGTCTACTTTCCTTCATTTTGTCTCATTCTACCATTTGTAAGATTAACACTCTCATTTTATTTATGCAACATCCAAGTGAAACTGTGCAATTGTTAGGAAAGTAAATGTGCTAATAATGTGTAAACTCCTACTCTCATGTGTATAAAATAAAAAACATTGACTTTAGTAGCCTTAAATTTACATGTTACACTCTAAATACTTCAAGTCTTATTATAGCTATTTGTATTAATTTGTTACCAAATTAACTTGGAGCTTACATGCTAGTTTGTACTGTAAGCATATAAGCAGTTATGGGTAGTTATTTATTTCATAGGTTGATTCATAAGTGCTCACTTTCCCATGAACAGCTTTTAAAATGTGAGTATATCTGTTAACATACTCCTAATTTTGTTGGTATATTATATACCAATGTTTGTTACTTTCCAATATTCTAAATTCTCTTGGAATCTGGCTAATTTGCTTCACATATGCCTATTTTGTAAATGAAACATGCGTGTGTAGAAAAAAAAAATCAAGGCTACAGTACTTACTGGCAGTAAATCCAACCCAACGGGCGTATGGTATAACATTCCGGTCCCAGTGTGATGAGCCCAGAAGTATTATAGTGGTTGTAATGCAGATGCAGCCAACAAATATGCAGACTAAAGCAAGCAGCCACTCTGGTTGGAGGTTTGGAGTGAAGCACACTTGTGGGCGATTGTACAGTGTCATGCATGTCCACATCAGCCCCAGTCTCGTGTCACCTTGAAGCAATAATTCAAAGAATAACATACAAAAAAGGAGAAAATGGTAGGTAGCAAAAAAAAAAAAACATTTCAGTTATTACCAAATACAGCCAGATTTCAAAATTGTAACCTTTTAAAATTACCAGGAAAATTGTTGCCACTTTGAAGGAGTCCTTTGATTTTGGATAGATTCTCACCTACCCCTGCCCCCTATACGCAAAAATTGCATTAGCATTTTAGGCAGTTTTTGTGCAGTTCTTGTGGCAAAATTACATGTTACATATTTTAAATTCACTTAAATGGTTCTAGTGAACTGACGTTTAAGCTCTACATGCATGTAAGATAAAATTGGACTTATTTTGATTGACTTTGACCACCAATAAGTCAAAAATTGGTAATTATACAGAGTAGCGGCTTTTCTATAAAGCACTCGTTCTTGCACCCTCCAATCTTAAATCACAAGCCTTCGCACGGTCGGATTCGGACGTCACAACTCACGATCGCAAAAAACACATCAGCACTATCTTGCTTCTGAACTGCTACTAATGGCTTTTCAACTGTAACGTAAAATTCCATGACGATGACGTATACAGATCACAGCCAATAAGGTGACTGCACGATGCACATTTGTTCACGTCACTAATGCATTACTTCACCAAAAATTAAGGCGTCCAACGTAAATAAAGCAGCGGACTGCTCGTACTATTAACTATTTTATTTAATACATTCTACTTATTTCAACATTACAACCACCTGAATATTAACACTGATATTATTATTTAAATGTTAACTTACTATCACTAGTCCATTACCCTGTCCTTTGCGGGCTATATACACATTTGCCATAAGGGTGGTAAAAGGCAGATTTCTAAATGCAGTTGTAATTAGCGTGGCTCCCTACGCTGTTGCTCTGACTGAACAAGCTGTGTAAAAGTACGGTACCAAGTGACCATGTCAAGGTGAATTATGAGAAGGCGGCTAGCGTACCCCTCTTCAACAGCAGAGCTGCGTATGCACCCAGTTCAATTGATATACTCTGTCTCATATAAATTGGCCAGATTCTGACAGGTCTGCAAGAGCAGCGCCACTGTTTACATCCGACTACTTATTCTTCTGCCATCAACCACATGGCAACGATGTTGTTTATTTTCATGCTGTCATTATCAGCCGATCCCCTTGTCAATGTACTGTTCGTAGGACTTTTAGGCAAATTTACTACTCAGAAATACGTAGCTACAATTGTAGTAATAGTAATGTGTACATAAATCATTAATCAGTAAATTGGGTAATTATTAAGTTTAGGGGCTTTTCCGTTAAAAAAAACCCCCAAAAAGTGGTATATTTCCACTCTACTAATCACGTAGAACACGAATATACTAGGGGCGTAGCTTTAAAATAAGTACAACATAATTTCAAAAATTGAACAAAATTGCGAAATGACTGTTCAGACAGTTTGTGAACGAAACGTCCTAGACCAACAAAAGTTGCATTAACGGGTTCTGCACAGCTTACCTTGTTCATATTCAAGACAGCGTAATGTTAAAATAAGTAGAACATATTTAAAGAAATCGCGAAATTTGATGTTTACGTCTATTAACGTCTACCGCCATTAATAATGGCTGCGCATTGCATATTTCACGCAATCTAGCGAACGCATATGTCATCACGGGTTGTACGTTAGTATGCCAGTGTCTGGCCACAGGTGCGAGTCGCGGTGAGTTAGGTGTTGCTTCGTTCGTGATTTAAAACGAAGAAAGCAAGAAAGACTGTGTTTGTGCGTTATATTAGCATATTAACGAGTGCTTCTATGTATATATTCGGCTGTAAACGAGTGTTTCAGAGTGTTATATGCACGTATGTGGCGCTTTGTGGAAGTTTGTGATTCCATCGAGTGAGCTGAGGTTGAATGGGCCGTTGACAGAGGTGTGTACCACCCGCCTACATTGGTGAGTACATTGATATTATTTTGGTGTGTTTTACGGCTCCTTTAAATCCCTAAAATCCTAAATTTGTAGTTTAGTGTAAAACCCAAAAATCCTAACAGGTTGCTTAACGTGCAAATGTAGTTATATTACGTAATTCAAACAAGGTTTTTCCGGACGTTTTTACCCCACAATTTCACATTCTTCCTAAACTAACCTAGGATTATTGGTAGGTAACGCAGAACACGACTATAGTAGCGTCATTAACGTATGACTAATTGTGTATTATGTGCCCACCTAACCTAACAGAACCTAACCCCACAATGGGTGAATCACTATTTTACATTTTTAAACTAACCTAGGATTGTAGCGATTTTAACTAACCTAGGATTGTAGTTACTTAAAATAACGTAGGATTATAGGGTTCCCATGTAGTCTGTGATTGTAGGGTGTTGATCGGAGATTTGATTAATATTGTATAATCTTATATTACTTTACAACCTTACAATCCTAGGTTAGTTTACAACCCTACAATCCTAGGTTAGTTTAAAAATGCAAAATAGTGATTCACCCATCGTGGTGTTAGGTTCTGTTAGATTAGGTGGGCACATATTACGAAATTAGTCTGACGTTAATGCCCCTAGTATATTCGTGTTCTACGTGATTAGTAAAGTGGAAATATATCATAATTTTGAATTTTTTTTGTGTTTTTCAGAAAAGCTCCTAAACTTAATAATTACAGTGAATGGTTATGTTAAAGGGCAAAAATATAAATAATTAATTTAAAATTTAGTAAATACAAAAAAATGTAATGCTAAACAAATTTTAAGATATTTTAGACTGACATCTGTCTAAAAAAAATTGGTAGGTTATAAAAGTGAAAATATAAAAACTTGCAAAAAATGTAATATTTGCTAACTCTTTTTTATTTGTCCGAGACAGTGAATTTGGGATAACATTTGCGAAATGGTAGTTCTACCTATTATCACACGTTGGACATTATAGCTAATATATTCGGGTTGGAAATATGTGACGTGTAATAACGTTAGAATGCTTAACAACTATTCACGCATGTCCCACTTTCTTCCAAAACAAGGAAATGGATTTTCGGATAATAATATGGCGTATAATTTACGTAGACGAACGATTACCTGCCAAATAGAAATTACTAGTACTCAAAATCACTGTACACGAAATATACGTTACTTTAAAAATTAAACTATTGGTATCTGTTCGTAACATTATATAAGTCGCACGTGGAATGCTTTTTTTTTTTTTGTGGTTGGTAATACTTCAGAAAAAAATCTGATAGATAGCGCGCACATCCTGTTCGAAGCGAGGTCTGAGCCGCTTATTTTGCTCAATGGATAGCGTATTTTTAAAGTTGACTGTTTTATTACTGGCTCGGCATGACACGAATTTGAAATATATTTAGTCAAATTACTAGAAAAAATAATTCAACAATATTATGCAATATTTCTGTATGCTTTTGGAATTAATATCAAGCACGTAATGAAAGTGGGGTTGGAGAGGGGCAATTTAAGACATGAAAAAGGTTTTGAAATTGTGTTTCATTTGGATATGGATAGTTTTAATATGCCTTTAATTTTGAACACCTATACATTTCTACTTTAGCACGAAGTTTAGTTTCTAGCACTAAAAACCGCTGTTTTATGACCACGTAAAATAAAATGTATTAATTAACCTAGGAACTCTTTCTTATCGCATATTTTTGGCTGGTCTAATGGGCATCGGCAGTGCACTCAGAATAGCCAAAGTAATATTAATATTAACGTTTGTTCGTTCATGCATCAGCTGATACAGAATTTTGTAAATGGCACTTTGTTTTTTCATATACATCAAGTTGCCACTCACTGACTGTCAGAATCTGGCCAACTTATATGATATGAAGTATACTGTGTTCTTTGCTCTCCACGCCTAACTTTCCATTTGTTGCACACACAAAGAAACTGCACTTAGTGAACACATANCGCACACACAAAGAAACTGCACTTAGTGAACACATAGCAGAGCACTGACTAATTGCCTTGTAAATGTGCTAGTACCTGGGTGTCAGAATATTTTACCAGCAGTTATTAAATTTGCATTTACTTTCATAAGTNAATTTAGTAACTACAAAAAAAATGTAATGCTAAACAAATTTTAAGATATTTTAGACTGACATCTGTCTAAAAAAATTGGTAGGTTATAAAAGTGAAAATATAAAACCTTGCAAAAAATGTAATATTTGCTAACTCTTTTTTATTTGTCCGAGACAGTGAATTTGGGATAACATTTGCGAAATGGTAGTTCTACCTATTATCACACGTTGGAAATTATAGCTAATATATTCGGTTTGGAAATATGTGACGTGTAATAATGTTAGAATGCTTAACAACTATTCACGCATGTCCCACTTTCTTCCAAAACAAGGAAATGGATTTTCGGATAATAATATGGCGTATAATTTACGTAGACGAACGATTACCTGCCAAATAGAAATTACTAGTACTCAAAATCACTGTACACGAAATATACGTTACTTTAAAAATTAAACTGAGCTTGCGAAAAATAAAACTATTGGTATCTGTTCGTAACATTATATTAGTCGCACGTGGAATGCTTTTTTTTTTTTTTTGTGGTTGGTAATACTTCAGAAAAAAATCTGATAGATAGCACGCACATCCTGTTCGAAGCGAGGTCTGAGCCGCTTATTTTTCTCAATGGATAGCGTATTTTTAAAGTTGACTGTTTTATTACTGGCTCGGTATGACACGAATTTGAAATATATTTAGTCAAATTACTAGAAAAAATAATTCAACAATATTATGCAATATTTCTGTATGATTTTGGAATTAATATCAAGCACGTAATGAAAGTGGGGTTGGAGAGGGGCAATTTAAGACATGAAAAAGGTTTTGAAATTGTGTTTCATTTGGATATGGATAGTTTTAATATGCCTTTAATTTTGAACACCTATACATTTCTACTTTAGCACGAAGTTTAGTTTCTAGCACTAAAAACCGCTGTTTTATGACCACGTAAAATAACATGTATTAATTAACCTAGGAACTCTTTCTTATCGCATATTTTTGGCTGGTCTAATGGGCATCGGCATTGCACTCAGAATAGCCAAAGTAATATTAATATTAACGTTTGTTCGTTCATGCATCAGCTGATACAGAATTTTGTAAATGGCACTTTGTTTTTTCATATACATCAAGTTGCCACTCACTGACTGTCAGAATCTGGCCAACTTATATGATATGAAGTATACTGTGTTCTTTGCTCTCCACGCCTAACTTTCCATTTGTTGCACACACAAAGAAACTGCACTTAGTGAACNTGCACACACAAAGAAACTGCACTTAGTGAACACATAGCAGAGCACTGACTAATTACCTTGTAAATGTGCTAGTACCTGGGTGTCAGAATATTTTACCAGCAGTTATTAAATTTGCATTTACTTTCATAAGTNCCTTGTAAATGTGCTAGTACCTGGGTGTCAGAATATTTTACCAGCAGTTATTAAATTTGCATTTACTTTCATAAGTATAGTTTATTGTAGGTGCCTTTTCAGTTTGCCTTCTTCAGTGAAATGTAATATCGGTATGTGTAAACCACTTTGTAAAATAGCTTGATCCAACTGAAGAGAAGTTAGCTAACCACAAATATTATATTCCCAAGTTTAAGTTGTTTGGTTTCAGGAAACAAAGAATGATAGTACAAATTACTTTGTATCTGGAGATGTGATTAGGGTTACAGACAGCAAGTTTGTGTGTTTTACATATAGTGTATTTTGAAACAGTTATTATAATATTTGAAATGTACATGGCTTAAAAAATGCCCTTTCAAATCTTTACTTTGTAGTGTAAGAATGACATTTCATTTTATAGAAAATACAAGTGTAAGGTTAATTTCTCTAAAAAATGTTTACTTACAGAGTGTGTTTATTACTTGTACAAACAGCAACAGATTTATAGTGTTTTATTGTTACTGTAAAATTAAAACTTTCCAAGTTGTTATAATTTTAATGTTATTTCCATATGAGCAAAATTTTCCACTGCTCCATCGGTAATTATGCAGTTTAGGGGCTTTTCTGCAACCCCCCCCCCACCCCCCGAAAATTGATATATTTCCGCTCTACTAATTATGCAGAACCCTAATATAATAAGGGCATTAACGTCAGACTAATTTCATAATATGTGCCCACCTAACCTAACAGAACCTAACCCCACGATGAGTGAATCACTATTTTACATTTTTTAACTAACCTAGGATTGTTGGGTTTTAAACTAACCTAGGATTGTTGGGTTTTAAACTAATATACGAATTTAGTCAAATGTAGGATGTTAAGGATTTAAAGGATTCGTAAAACACATGGAAGAATATCAATTAACTCACCTTAGGTGCGAGTACAATTCCTCTGTCCTCGGCCAATTCAACTGTTGTACACCTTACCTCACGCAACGAAACAAGTAACACCCGCCACATAGGCAAATATTAAGCACAGAAGCACACGTTCATAGGCAAAAATACGCACAGAAGCACTCGTTATTGCACTCTCAGTTTTTAAATTGGTCAGATTCGGACGTTCCAAGTCACGCCCGCAACAACACAACTGCACTGTTTCGCATCTGAACGGCCACTGAAATACAAAGACGATGACGTATAAAAAACAGTTACGATGACGTCAACGATCTACAGCCAATAAGGTGATGGCACAATGCCGAAAATCACCCAATATTACGGCGTCCGGCGTAAAAAAAGTGGCGGACCGCTCGTACTATTAACTATTTTATTTAATACGTTCTATTTATTTTAACATTACGCCCTCCTGAATATCCGCGGCCAGTAGGTAGCGTGGGAAACAGCAATGTGCAGCCATTAAACATGGCGACCGACGTAAACACACCGGCCAAACTGCTCGTACATTTTGCAATTTTGTTAAGTTTTTTTAATATGTTCTATTTATTTTAACATGACCCCCTCTTAAATATGAACAAGGTAAGCTGTGCAGAACCCATTAATGCTACTTTTGTTGGTCGTTCAAAAAAGGCCCTAAACTGCATAATTACCGCTCCATCAAAACGGCATGCAATTCAAAATTATAACAGTCACAAGAAGAACCACAAAGCAATGAAGTTTTTTGAAAGACTTTACACTAAAGTCTCCCCACCTCTATTCCTGGAAACAAAATAAACAGAGCCCCAGCTAATGTACTACACGAGTATGGGACTGAAGTTAGCTAACATGACTCTTCCAGTGCCTGCCCTTGAAATAAATCAAAAGTTAAAAAGAGAGAAAAAGGTTTGCAGCTTTCTTCGTTGGCATAACAGCTGTGGCAGAAAGATACTTTGTCATGTTACTTACGTTTTACAATGAAGATAATTTGTGTTTTGACAGTAATCTGTGTCCATATCTGCAGTTGTGAGGAATAATTTTAACTGGAACACACCTACCTTCTAAAATATTGTATTGTGAATGAATAACGTCTTATTTATTAGCCAACTCTAAATAAACTGTCTTTTAGTCTGTCTCATGTAAGTTGGCAAGATTCTGTCAGTTCAACAAAAGTAGCGCCAATGTTTACTTTTCGTTTATGTATCCTTTCACCATCAGCTGGTGTGTCAAGTGGAGGCTGTATTTTTTATCAACACACTGTCAGCTAATCCACTTGCCATTGTACTGTAATGCTAAACAAATGTTAACATATTTTAGACTGACATCTGTCTAAAAAAATTAGTAGGTTATAAAAGTAAAAATATAAAACCTTGCAAAAAATGTAATATTTGCTAACTCTTTTTTTAATTTGTCTGAGACAGTGAATTTGGGTTAACATTTGCGAGATGGTAGTTGTAGCTATTATCACACTTTGGACGTTACAGCTAATATATTCGAGTTGGAAATATGTGGCGTGGAATAACGTTATAATTGCTTAAAAACTATTCACGTGTGTCCCACTTTCTTCAGAAACAAGCAAATGAGTTTCAGGGAGAACAATGTTGCGTATAATTTACGTTGACAAACGATTACCGGCTGAATAGAAATTACTAGTACTCAAAATCGTTGTACACAAAATATATGTTACTTTAAAAATTATGCAGAGCTCGCGAAAAATAAAACTATTGGTATCTGTTTGTAAATTTGTTATATACTGCACACAAACACTTTTCTGGCTGGTAATGCTTCGGAAAAGATCCAATAGATGGCATGCACAGCATGTCAAGAGTGGGGTGTGAGCCGTTTGCTTTCCTCAATAGATCACGTCTTTTAAAGTTAACTGTTCTTCTATTACTGGCTAGGAACGACACGAATTAAAAATATATTTTGTCAAATTATTAGAAAAAATAATTCAACAATATTATGCAATATTTTTGTATGCTTTTGGAATTAATATCATGCTTGTATGGAAATCATGGTTGGAGAAGGGTGATAAGACGTGAAAATAGGTTTTGAAATTGTGTTTGATTTGGATATGGATCTTTTAATGTGCCTTTAATTTTGAACACCTATACATTTATACTTTAGCACAAAGTTTAGTTTCTAAGACTAAAAACCACTGTTTTATGACCACGTAAAATAAAATGTANAGACGTGAAAATAGGTTTTGAAATTGTGTTTGATTTGGATATGGATCTTTTAATGTGCCTTTAATTTTGAACACCTGTACATTTATACTTTAGCACAAAGTTTAGTTTCTAAGACTAAAAACCACTGTTTTATGACCACGTAAAATAAAATGTATTAATTAATCTAGGAACTCTTTCTTATCCTATTTTCTGCTTGTCTGATGTGTGTCGGCAGTGCACTCAGAATAGCCAATGTAATATTAATTTTTGTTCGTTCATGCATCAACTGATACAGGGTTTTTTGTAAATGGCACGTTGTTTGTTTCGAATACATCAAGTTGCCACTCACTGACTGTCAAAATCTCACCAACTTATACGAGACAGACAATACCAGGTGCAGTTTCTTAGATTAATTCACTAATGTTATGCTAATTTTGATGGTAATCTGTGTTCATATCGGCAGTTCTGATTATCGGGGTCAATTTGCCAAGAGTTGGCTGCATGTACCATGTTTATACATTTAGTACCATGAATATGGGTTACTTTGTAATATGGAGTGATACAGTGGAGTACCCTGTGTCCATAATTTTGTTATCCGAAACTTCTGTTGTCCATATGTAATCTGAGGTGTGGTAAGAAAAAATAACTGCTACGCCTGGAAAATGGAAGATTAAATTCCAATGGTCAATGCAGTTCCCGTCCAGTCCACATGATGCATGCACAGGTAAGATATTAACACACGTGACAATAGTCAAAACAGAATGTGAGTGTACGTAAGATGTTACGCCTACATGTCTTCTGTCTTCTAAGTTGGCTCGTTTTCACTTGCACTCTTCTTTCTCCCTTTGAGTCAGCGAGCTTCTGCATGCCCTTGGTAAGGTCACTACGAAGAATGCAGGTGTCGACATCCTCCCCTCCCCCAACACCCTTCCTGATGTAAGATAACGCAGCTCTACCATGCACAACCAGTTTATCATTTTGAGAAGTTTTCAGCATATGCTAATTAATCTTGAATATGCATGTGATGTAAACTTCCCTAAAAAGATTTTCTTACGTCTTTTTATTTTTCTCATGAACGGCATTAGCAGTCTGTTGGCTGTAGAAATATTGATTATTGTAATGCCTGTTTTGTTCGTGCCATTACTTCACATTCTTCTCCATTGATGCAAGAAACCATGAATTTGATGCAGCCAACTTGTTGCGTCCCATACAAAACAATTCCCTCCTCATTGGCCTGACTTAATTTTGCAATTACCCTGCTTTTAGTTTTAGCAGATTTTGTAGAAACACTGCATTATTTCCTGTTGAATATAGTCAAAGAGACAAATATACTGGAAATAGTCTAAAATAGTATTTTTAGGGCTTCTGTGTGCAGTTTCCTTTAAGGAAAGGAGAAAAGTACAAAATGGCATTTGTAGTTAAATCCATTGCCTTACGTTGCGTGCAATAATATCCTACTGCTATGAATCTAATTTGTGAGAAGTTCAGCTTCCAGAGAATGCATATTACAGTCTTGGGAAGTCCAGTCGCAATGCTTCCTTATAGCCAGACATGACGTGACGCTTTTAAAATTGTTTACTAGAGATCCCACTTAAATGAGGCGCACATTTATTCATTTTGTTACATGTTGCTTCTCTGCATTGCTTCCCGTCCCCATCCCGCTTGAGCAAGAAAAGCAGTGTGTCAAGGACGGAGTGGTAACCTGATGAGTGTTTGGAGGTCTACAAAGGAGTGCCACTGCAGCGATAAGCCTATTGGGACTTGTGTGCTCTCATCTTTGATTGAATTTCTGGGGTTATCATTGCAAGAACGTTCTGGTCAACATCCCTGTTTCTATCAGTGTGACTCTGGCTGCAGGGAACCTTCTGGGTTGAGCCAGTGAGACTATTTATGCCACGATGGGCTTCCAAGCCGGCAGTCTAGAGTTTGGAGACTTGTACGATCTTAAGCGCCCAGTGTGCAAAAACAGTGAAGCAACGAGGCAACGAAATGACGAGTGGTGAAGAAGTGACCAGCGAGAGCAAAGCCTGCAGACTGCGAGCATCGATACTGAGGAGAGTAAGACTGATGAGCAGGACCATTGAACTGGATGCGTGAGTGAGAGACATTTGGAATAGTGACAAAATACAGTTGGATTGAATGTGTAAATACTAAGTGTGAATTAAGTGACTGTAACCAATACAGAGACAGTGATAAGGATTTTAATTGGAACCAAGATTATCAAATACTGCGCTCACATAAAGTAACAAGAGTTACTTTCTGTGGAGATAGGTAGTTAGTTTAATGTTATAAATAAAAGCTGTGTGAATATTTATAGCATTATAAACAAATTTAAAATCAAATTGAGTCCCTTACGAACTTAGTACACGTTCGTTACCTAACAAATAACTTGTTGGCAAAATTAAAATTTTTTGACACATTCTAATGTTTAGTCAGAAAATAACTGAAGCTCACTTGGACAGTATATCTCTAAGAAACCTTCTAAAAATTTTTCAGGAAAGAAACCGTATCTAACACCTACATGTATACTACATATGTTGATAGTTCTGATCATCAATTTTATCATGCTCTAATTGTCTACATTTAATGTCAAATGAAGGGATTTTCTAGTATATTCAATTTTGATTACGTTTACTGGTAATTATTAAATTTAGTGACTTTTCTGAAGGAAATGTCCTAGACCAACAAAAGTTGCATTAATGTGTTCTGCACAGCTTACCTAGTTAATATTCAGAAGGGCATCATGTTAAAATAAGTAGAACGTATTAAATAAAATAGTTGAAAGTACGAGTTGTTCGGCGCTTTGTTTACCCCAGTCGTTATGATTTTTGGTTACATCATGATTCCTGCCATCACCTTATTGGCTTGTAGATATTATTACATCATGGCAACACGTCAAATGTGATTTAACGGACAATTTTTGAAACAGCTTAGTAGCCATTGTGTTTTTTCTGGCGTGGGTCGTGACGTTCCAATCCGGCGGATTTAAAACGGAGAAAGCAAGAACAAGGGCTTCTGTGCATTATATTCGCCTATTAACGAGTGCTTCAGTGCGTAATACTCGGCTATGAATGAGTGCTTCAGGTGTTATATTCACGTATGTGGCATTTTAGTGGAACATGGTGTTTCGTCGAGTGAGGTAAGGTTGAATTGGCCATTGGCAGAGGAACTGTACCAGCCGCCTACCTAGGTTAGTTAATTGATATTCTTTTGGTGTGTTTTACAGTTCCTTTAAATCCCTAAAATCCTACATTCATAGTTTAGTGTAAAACCCAAAAAATCCTAGGTTAGTTTCAAACCCTACAATCCTAAGTTAGTGTAAAACCCTAAAAATCTAGGTTAGTTCAAAACCCTACAATCCTAGATTAGTTTAAAAATGTAAAATAGTGATTTACTCATTGTGGGGTTAGGTTCTGTTAGGTGGGCACATATTACGAAATTAGTCATATGTTAATGCCCCTAGTATATTCGTGTTCTGCATAATTAGTAGAGTGGAAATATACCACTTTTCTGGTTTTTTTTTTTTTTTTANAAAATTAGTCATATGTTAATGCCCCTAGTATATTCGTGTTTTACAGAAAAGCCGCTACTCTGGATAATAACAGGTTTACTTAGAATAACTTTGTATTTGTACAGATAACTTATGTTCATTAATAACCTTTCTTCTTGTAATATTTGTGTAATTTTCAAAACTCTACCATCACCACTCAAGTTTGCATTATGTTGAGACTTCTCTGCATCCATCGCCTCTTCATGTTCAGTTGTTCCCACCACTTCACTTCACCTTCATTTAACACTGCCACAGCTTCCTTAAACTTTAACTGTAATTTTATTTCCAGTACTTGAGCTTCTTGGCCCTGATTTGAATCCTACTAACATTTGTACTCTAATCATTCTGAAATTTATGGGACATTTCAATCCTCCAGAGTTTGACATGTTTTATTTTAATATTTTTCTTAATTTTACAATGAAGCTTCCTGAAACACAATTTGTATGTTCAGTCCCTCAACATACAATCTGCATATTATATTCATTTACACCTGATGAGCAGTAGAAAACAAATACAGGGTGTTCACAATATACTGAATACTTTTGAAAATCGTGCTTAAGATTTACTTGTATGCATGTTGTGTACTCTTCCACCTTATGTAAAATTAACATTTTCATGTGCCTCATCATTTTATTCAAGCGTAGGTCAAGTGAAACTGTGAAATTATTATAAAAGAAAATATTTTACCAATCAGCTCATTTTTACACTTTGATGAATAAAAAAAGTGAAAGAAATAATTTAAGTTATCCCAAATGGTTACCTAACACTTTTTATTCAACATTAAGATATGGAAATACTTTCCCTCCATCGTTACCAACTCTACTGGGCGCATGTCACTCAGTGCGGCCGTTAAAATATATGCAGGTAGAGGCAGTGACATTTTTCTAAGGTTGATTTCAAAAGTGCTCACTTTAACGTGAATAGTCTTTCGCTAAATGTCACCCCCACGACATGTTGCCACTTACATATTTTGCATATATCAACAATAATAACTACTAAAAAAAAGCAACTAGCTCTGGGTTTCTCAGTTTTTTTTTCTATTGATATAATTGTGACACATCTAAAACTGAAGAGGAAATTTTTAATATTAAATATTTCCTTTCACATTTTAAGCTAAAAATATTTTCCCTAAGATTGCTATTGTCGCAAAATTCAAAACTAACCAATTTTAACCCCTAAAAAATTATGTTTAAAGGGCATGTTTTGCTTAAAGTTCGTGTTTATTTGTCAGTGACGTAAAACAAGCAAATTCTAACTTAAATATTGATTTCATTTAATCGGACCTGTTATGAATAAAATGATACCCAATAAGTGTATATTTATCCTCCCCTTGTTAAAAACATTGAGAGGTGCGAAGTTTAGAGCGGATATGTCCATATTTAATTGCCTCTGGCATAAAAATAAAATTAAATTATATTTGAATTTAATTTAAAATGTCAGCACACTCCCCCCTGTAATCACATATTGTGAAGTTAGTTAGGTTAGGTCATTTTGCATTTAACGTGGTTAAGGAGCCCAAATGACATGTAATTTACATAAATTTTACATGTTTTACCCTAAAATTTATTTTCTTAGCCCTCCCCACTATCGCATTTGGTAGTATGTACTGTGAACATTATGATGCCCCTAGTAAATTTGTGTTCAGTGTGATTTGTAATACTGATTTATACCATTTTCAGAGATTTTTTGTTTTTTGGAAAAGCCACAATTCCTAATAATTACCCTGTTTCGTGCTAAATCAACTGCATTGCTGTCGAGGACACTGTAATTGTAGCAGGGCCAAAAGGAGTCTAGGGATCACTTCAGACAGCGCACAAGCCAAAGTGATAATACAAGAAAGCCTGAAAACTTGGCTCAACAGCACTGCAAATCAAACTGCTTGTTACAATCCTATCCCTATAGATATAAAAAGTGCTCCCTTCCTTGTCATATTCCAAAACTAATTTCAATGGTACTTAGGCTAATAAATCTATATTATATTGGAAGTGTGGCAGAAAACCCAGTATAAAATTAATTTTTTTTTTTTCTAAATAGGACAGATTTGAAGAAAATATTTTGGTAGTAAATTTTATGTGTTTTATTTCACCACACTTGTTTTGGCAATTTTATGTTCTCTTTAGTCACACACCAGACAGTTTTATTTACTTTTATTTTCATTACACCAATATTTACTGTGCATCATTTGTAATGTTTATAACATTTCTTATACTGTGAGAAATTAAATTGACAGAATATTTGGCAAAATATTTTATGTAAGCAGATATTTTATGCTCTTTGCAGTTTATATTTTAGATGTAGTGAGCTAGGAGAAATTGTATTTTTCTTTGGCCTATGTACATGTGATTATAATTTTTTGGTCATTGATGGTTTCAGAAAGTGAGTATTTCTGAGGGGCAAATTTTTCATTGTTAAAATGGGATTCTGGTAATCCCTACAGGACCAGGTCACTATTTTGGCATCCATAACAAGCGGTCAAATTTTATAGAGCTCAAGAGTTTTATAAATGTAATTTCTGAGACAGCTCATCCTAAGGATAGATCGAATGTGTGAGAGACATTCCAAGTGCTATAAATGTACGCGGGCAGTGTTTGAAGAGACCCACAAGAACCAGCATTAGAAATTTTTGTGTTTGCTTCCTATCCTGCTGACTGCTGAAGGGATCTGCCTAACTACGCCATGGAGCATTGTAAGACCATACAATTTTGGTAAATACTATGCGCAAATTTTCCACCAGTATTAACTTCACTTCAAATTCCTGGACAAAAATTTAGTTACTTCTTTGAGAAGAAAGTATTTTAGTCTAGCAGTTAAACAATTTGAAATGAGCCTTGGTTTAAAATTGATTTCTGATTAAATGACATTGCCTAGATTTCAGTTTAGAGCTAAGTTGTATGCTATTTCTGAAGGTTCTTGTGTTGATTATATTAATTTTTTCTGAAGGTATGCTATGACTGTTATGATCTTTGTCTGTGGTCTGTTTAACAGCATCCAGGAAAGTAAAGGTAAATGTATTAATCTTACTCATTTATTGTCCTTTTAGAAAGTCTTGTGTGTGCAATTCCGTGGTATTGGATACCTACACGATTGCTGGTAACAGTGCTGATTTTTACGTATATTGAAAGGGGACAAGCAAGACTGGGTAGTATTTTCTCTCGCTTTGTCATTCACACACGTCCCGCTGCACAAACTGCCACATACAAGAATACTTCCTCAACACTGCTAAAATACATCCAATTTTAGTTAGGCTAACACATTCAAGAAGCCTAAATACTAGTCAATTTTTTTTCTTTAGACTGGTGCGCCCAACTACCAGTTTATTTATGATTGCCTACCTATACATCACCTATACACACTTCTTCATTTTAGAAGTTTCTATAATATCATTCCTATAAATAGGATGTGTGATATAATTTTTGTAAGTATTTTCAAGCTTTAAGAGTTGTATCAATGTAATGAACTTGTACTGTGCTTATACCCATATTGTTGAAATGTGTAATGTTTGTGTAAAGCTGGAGTTACAATAGTCCATTACGTCCATCCGTCATACATTTGTCGCGTCTTCCAGCAAAGCGATTTACAACAAAACGTGGTAATTATTAAGATTTGGGGCTTTTCTGAAAAACCGCATTGCTGATTCCACGCTACCTAGCGGCCACGGATGTCATCATGGGCATTTTAACGGTCAATTTAAAAAAAATCAGTCGCCTTTGCCGGGTCTAGTTCTGTCTGATTTAAAAACGGAGAAAACAATAACGAGTGCTTCTGTAAATTATATTTGACTGTAAACGAGTGTTTAATTGCCTTACATTCGGCTGAAAACTAGTGATTCAGTGCGTTACATTTGCGTATGTGGCGGATTTGTGGAACACTTTGTATCGTCGAGTGAGGTAAGGTTGAATTGGCCGCTGACAGAGGAATTATATCAGGTGAGTAAATTGATACTCTTTTGGTGTGTTTTACANTGTGCTTATACCCATATTGTTGAAATGTGTAATGTTTGTGTAAAGCTGGAGTTACAATAGTCCATTACGTCCATCCGTCATACATTTGTCGCGTCTTCCAGCAAAGCGATTTACAACAAAACGTGGTAATTATTAAGATTTGGGGCTTTTCTGAAAAACCGCATTGCTGATTCCACGCTACCTAGCGGCCACGGATGTCATCACGGGCATTTTAATGGTCAATTTAAAAAAAATCAGTCGCCTTTGCCGGGTCTAGTTCTGTCTGATTTAAAAACGGAGAAAACAATAACGAGTGCTTCTGTAAATTATATTTGACTGTAAACGAGTGTTTAATTGCCTTACATTCGGCTGAAAACTAGTGATTCAGTGCGTTACATTTGCGTATGTGGCGGATTTGTGGAACACTTTGTATCGTCGAGTGAGGTAAGGTTGAATTGGCCGCTGACAGAGGAATTATATCAGGTGAGTAAATTGATACTCTTTTGGTGTGTTTTACAGTTCCTTTAAATCCCTACAATCCTAAATTCATAGTTTAGTGTAAAAACCATACAATCCTACGTTAGTGTAAAACCCAACAATCCTAGGTTAGTTTAAAAATACCATTTTCCATGAATTATTTTTATATTTACAGAAAAGCTCCTAAACTTAATAATTACCAAAATTAGGCCTCATGGTAGTTAAAAACAATTATTTTTATAATTTGCTATTTAACAGAAGAAACTTGTTATATCGACATGATTATCAACATTTCTTCAGGAAAAATGTAACATCATTGCATTTTACACTTACATTAACAAACACATGAAAACAAAAATGAGCAAAACAAAACACTGCACACACTACACAGCTTTCTAATGATCTTTGAATAAACGGTTACGAAAAAAAAATGGTTGCCTGTAAAGTCGGTTTTACGGGCGAAGATTTTACGTGACAACGTAGTGCTGCGCGCGCGGCAGACCGATCATAGTTGAGTGGGAGAGAGACGCAAGGCATTCGGCGGGCCTCTCTCTCGTTCGGTGACTCATCGTAACGTTACCGAGCGTTACACTTTTTCATAAGTGACTCCCAGCCGCNCAATCCTAGGTTAGTTTAAAAATACCATTTTCCATGAATTATTTTTATATTTACAGAAAAGCTCCTAAACTTAATAATTACCAAAATTAGGCCTCATGGTAGTTAAAAACAATTATTTTTATAATTTGCTATTTAACAGAAGAAACTTGTTATATCGACATGATTATCAACATTTCTTCAGGAAAAATGTAACATCATTGCATTTTACACTTACATTAACAAACACGTGAAAACAAAAATGAGCAAAACAAAACACTGCACACACTACACAGCTTTCTAATGATCTTTGAATAAACGGTTACGAAAAAAAAAAGTTTAGAAGGCTGTAATTCCATCCTTCCGTCAAAAGTTAAAGCTTGCCAAGGTTTTGATGGACGAACTACAGACGCGACGGATGGTTGTAAATCCTGCCTAACTCCAGCTTGGTAATTATTAAGTTTAGGGGCTTTTTTTGTAACATTAAAAATAATTCATGGAAATGGTATATTTCCACTCTACTAATGATGCAGAATACGAATATACGAGGGGCATTAACGTCCGACTAATTTCGTAATATGTGCCCACCTAACAGAACCTAACCCCACGATGGGTGAATCACTATTTTACATTTTTAAACTAACCTAGGATTGTAGGGTTTTACACTAACCTAGGATTGTAGGGTTTTACACTAACCTAGGATGTTTGGATTTTACACTAAAGTACAAATGTAGGATTGTAGGGATTTAAAGGAACCGTAAAACACACCAAAATAATGTAAATTGACTCACCTAGGTAGGGGGCTGGTATAATTCCTTTGACGTTAATAGACGTAAACAAACATATTTCACAATTTTTTAAAATATGTTCTACTTATTTTAACATTACGCCCTCTTGAATATGAACAAGGTAAGCTGTGCAGAACCCATTAATGCAACTTTTGTTTGTCTAGGTTGTTTCATTCAGAAACGTAAACAAACTGGCTATACTGCTCATTTTGCAATTTTGTTCAATTTTTTTTTATATGTTGTACTTATTTTAAAGCTACGCCCCTAGTATATTCGTGTTCTACGTGATTAGAAGTGTAGAAATATATCATAATTTTGAATTTTTTATGTAATTACCCCATGCCCTTCCTGAACTTTGCAATCCCCCCTCACAGATACTAATTCCTCCCGCAATAGATTCCACTCCCTCACAGAGCTCACAAGCATACTCACGCAATGTGAATATAAAGAAAATATGTTCCAATAACCGATAACCAAAATAGATAAATTACTATAACAATAATAATCATCATCATCAAAATCGCCTTAAAATCGACAACTCAAATACTTATGAATAAACAAACGTATATAAATGAAAATGGCACAATATTTACTACTACCTGGTATCATTATTCAAAAACCTACTTGTTGGGACAGTTTTGGACAACTGACAGGGAAAACAGCAATTGTAGCAGGGGCTTAACTGTCCTAAACAACGAGGCAAGGCTCATTGGGACGTAATAAATAAGACAAAATAACTGAAATTCATTTATTTCAAATCTGCGGAGTAAATTGCATGCTAATTACCTCCTACATCAGTGATGATCCAGTCTGGCAGTGATAAACTAACAATCGCAAACACATCCGCAGCCAAGAACAACGTCCCTGAAATCAGTGTTAACTTATCCATTTCTTAACTTCTGAATGAGAAATCTCCCCCAAGAAAAAACTGTCATGTTACGCTTATTCTGTTCTTCTTGAATGCATCGCTGTATTCGATAATATATTATATCCCTCTTCTTTGCAACTTGAAATTTGAAAAGACGATATTCGCCTGACGTTTCAACTGTAAACAATTTTTTTTTTTTTTTACTTTAATTTTGCATCGGCCCAAATGTACCTGGCCTTAGTTGGAACCCTATACAGCCAGGGAAATCAACAAACTCAACAAAGAAAATCGTAAACACACAAAACAAAATCTTGTAAACGGTAAGTTGGCCACCCTGATTAAATGTCTACATTTGTTGCTATCTTGTTTGTGGCTATATGCCCGACGACTGTTTTCAAATCTCCACATGAAAATTCATCTCAAATTTTGTAATGAAACTAGTCTAAAAAATACCAAAAACCAAATATTTATAAGTATCCACAACACAACACGANTCTCAAATTTTGTAATGAAACTAGTCTAAAAAATACCAAAAACCAAATATTTATAAGTATCCACAACACAACACGAAAAGGAAGTTATTAAAAAATGTCTTTATATTATTGTATATTTTCTTTTTAAAAAAAGTATGAAACCTTACTGTGGATTCAAGAAAATGTAGAACATGCTCTAAATGAAAATATTGACAGAAAACTAGAAGTTGAAAGAGAAAATAGCCTATTTAAAAAATGAATTTATATAGCATAATATGGCCCCGTGGTTTGGATGGGGATGTCTTAGCGGAGACGAAGATAACATTGAGAATGGAGTAACTGTGTCCTATCGATGCCCAACACTCTTGGTGTAAATACATTATTTATACTAGTTAAAGGGTGCCAAATAGTCTTATCGGCTAGCTCAACGAGTACGAGTGTCACTTCAAAAGTGTGGCAGTCAATCAAGTAGTGGATATCCCGCTACACTGCCACAAGTTTAAGTCACAGTTGAATGGAGTTGTTAGAACCTCCTCATCCCGCTTCTGTGTTACGTAATGTATACCAAAACATGGCAAATTATTTACTAAAAATTTTCCTGGAGTGGGCCAGGTCCCTAAGACCTTACAGATGTGAGTTCCCCTTAAATAATAACAAGAACACTAGTTTCGCTGTTATATATGGATAACATAGCACAATTACATCACTCTTATACTAGAGTGAAAGTACAGAACTTAAACAGTCCCTGTAATTATGCCCCCCCAGTGATAGATGCAGAGTTAAAAATCACAAAAAAGAGATTGACTTGTTGTTGGTTGTTGATATGGTTCCCCACATTACCTGGCTTAACAGATTTAGGTAAAAACTTGTGAAGATGCTCGGTGCCATAGCCCAATGAGCATGAATTAGTGAGCGTCGTGTGGTCGATGGCCCGTGGGTCCCAGAAGTCCCCTATCAAACTGCAGTGCTTGGAGATGATGAAGTTAAATTTGACGTACTTGTGGTTTTCACTATTGGTCTAGCAATGTGGCTGACTGCATTAATGTTTCTATGCTACAGAGAATTAAGGGGCTAGAGCTGATGTATGTTCTTGCCACATTTGGCAGCCACTATTTCTAACACTTCTGCTTCTCTCATTTGTGGGTGAAAATGTCTGATTAAATTGATTTTTCTGGTTGCGAAAGCTATCAAAACTTTCCCCAGAATATTGTGTGATTTTGTGTTTGCAGGGAGGAGCATGTATTAACAAAGCTACACTGAAACTCATTCCAGAACTCGCTCCACTGCATACTGTAATGGTTGACTGTGTACCACCACAAACATGCATTTTCCCTAAGTTGGCCTCCTACACAATTTGGCCACTTTTGTCACACACTCCATACTTGGTTATATGTACTGTGCAATCTCCCAGGAATGCCTGCAGGTCCTCGGTGGGCAGCGAGTGAAAGTGGAATGGGGTGTTGCACTGCTCCACTGCTGTTGTCTGTGAAGCTGTGGTTGGTTGTGTGGTTGTGGCTGTTGAGTGCCGCTGTGGTCACACAAACCCTGTTGGTGGTGTGGGTAGCACTGCCAAAAGTACTGCAGCAGATGGTAGGCCCATGAAATGTGCAAACCGGCTGCTGTGTTCGAGCACACGGCTGATGGGCATTGCACTTTCAGCTGTTGTGCCGGGGTGCACTGCATGGAGCGATACTTACTGCCTGCAATGTTAAGCACATTGTGCGTGGTCATGCAATGACAATGAATTATTCGTCTACAGTTCTCACTCACCACAGTTTCTGAACCTCCCTGTTTGTACAGGTACTGGCGGCAATGGCNAGCGATACTTACTGCCTGCAATGTTAAGCACATTGTGCGTGGTCATGCAATGACAATGAATTATTCGTCTACAGTTTCTGAACCTCCCTGTTTGTACAGGTACTGGCGGCAATGCCATGGTGACAAAACCTATTCCGTGAGAAAGTCCATAAGTTCAAATGTCACAGGTATTAAGGTTGGCATACAATTTGCATACAAAATGTTTCCATTTCTTACTGCTCTTGCATGTTCACTTCTGCCAAGGCACTCAACGTGGTGCAGTTTTCACTCTAAATTGTCCTGTCTCAATTGCCTTCACACCTGACTTGTTTGGCACGTCGATTTTGAAATTTTGGCAAGGAGTGGCCAATTGTGGCCAAGAAAGGTTCTGGTTATGGAGAGAGTGCAAATTTCAAATGCAACGAGTTGTGACAGGGCCAATGGTTTCCCGGACCACTTATGAGCTGGTACAGTCCACGCGGAATTGCACCCTCTTGCCCTAATATATGCAGCTGCATATCTGCCCGACACGTTCATGGTTGGCTTGGTGATTGTCGTTTTCGCGGCCCCTCGCATATACTGTTTCTATACATAGGCACCTAGTTTATNGTTCTGGTTATGGAGAGAGTGCAAATTTCAAATGCAACGAGTTGTGACAGGGCCAATGGTTTCCCGGACCACTTACGAGCTGGTACAGTCCACGCGGAATTGCACCCTCTTGCCCTAATATATGCAGCTCCATATCTGCCCGACACATTCATGGTTGGCTTGGTGATTGTCGTTTTCGCGGCCCCTCGCATATACTGTTTCTATACATAGGCACCTAGTTTATCGGAACAGGTTGGACACAAGCAAAGCTCGTACACACTTCTAGTACAATGTTTTTGTTTTGCCATTACTGGTGCATCAATTCATGTTGGATCTCCGGCGGTCCTGTCCGGTCACGTGGTTTGGCACGCTGCTTGTCATGTCAACAGCTGTTTTATGTCCCTGTTATTGACCCCCTCCCTTCGATTCGGCACAGGTGGAGGATACTGTTACGACCTGGGAGTGGTGATTACCATGCTTGTTCGTACTTGGGTAGTTATCCGATATATTACCCGCCCATTCTTGAATGCGGGAGGGCTAGCACCTGTCTTTCTAGCTTAATCTTTGTCCACAACTGCAGCTCTCAGGAATGCTCCTTTGTCCGGCACTGTCCCAAAATGGGGTGAATGTCCGAAATATGGATATTTTGGTTGTGATGTCTGAAATTGATATTGTATAAATTTTTCTGAGGTCTTTGAACACGAGTATTTTGGCAGAGTACTTTGCACATAAATGAACTCTTATATACAAATTACCCTTGAATGTTTCGTAATGTAGACAAAAACAGTGTGTTGTGGTAAAAAAGACAAATGTTACTTGCAAAACATAACAAACACACATAGGTACTGTTTACTGTTAATATTATTCTGCCTGTCATGACACGTTAACTGTGTTTGTGACTGGCACGAAAATTAGAAACAAAGTACACTAAAATGCCATGAGATGTAGTCAAAAAAAAAGTACACTGAAANGAAAAAAGTACACTGAAAGTCCTGGGATGTGAAAGTCGGATTGTGGGCTCAGGCATTCGGGGGGACACCGTGTTGGAGGGCTTTTTTTTACCCTAAGAGTTACCTGTTGAGATAAATTATGTAATATTGTCTCTTGAGTCACGTAGTACATAACGGCGTGGCTGGAGATCCATTCCCGCTGGCCCATACTACCGTACTCGTAGCTGGGTATTCACTTTGGCTCTGTTGGCTAGGTGGTACAAGTGGCTGTGTAGGTGTAAGTGGTCACGAGAGCACACTCGGACATCTGGTTAATGTCATGATGCTGAGTTACAACTCGGGGGTACGAAGATTCTGTGAAGATGGGGTGATGCGGCCTCCCTGGATAATAAAGATTGCATAGGTTCCGGTAACCTAAAATTTAAGCTATGAACATTACGTCATCACTTCAAAATGTAGTCCCACGGATATACGAGATGCGTCCGACACCTATGCCTACTTGATTTACACTAACTCGATGCAAGCAGGCAATGATGGAGGGGGATGTTGCCTCCTATGCAAAACACTAGGTATAATATTTATGTGACCTAGATAACAATTCACATGTTGCACTCAGTGCTAGGTGCGTGAAACACTGGTACATGAAAATAAATTGGGCAGTCATTCCTCACATAAAAGTCTCATAAAGTCTTTTCTAGTCTTTTTAATTTTACATAAAAAAAAATAAACATTGACATTGTGTGAAGATTATTATCAATCAACCTAAAATACAGTACATGCATTTTTACACTGATACTGTACTTTATCGAGTTTGAGGATTCAATAATTTAAATTGGTAAAAGTTATATTAACATGTTTGAGGCAAATTGGCTGGAAGTGCTGTAACCATTTCATGTTTCTTTACCAAAATTTGCTCAGGTAACTTTGCATGAGGTTTAATACCTGAGAATAATACAATACACTTTAAAATTTACTTTGTTTTATTGCATCCGTAAGATTTAATACGTATTATTATAAANTGATTTACACTAACTCGATGCAAGCAGGCAATGATGGAGGGGGATGTTGCCTCCTATGCAAAACACTAGGTATAATATTTATGTGACCTAGATAACAATTCACATTTTGCACTCAGTGCTAGGTGCGTGAAACACTGGTACATGAAAATAAATTGGGCTGTCATTCCTCACATAAAAGTCTCATAAAGTCTTTTCTAGTCTTTTTAATTTTACATTAAAAAAAATAAACATTGACATTGTGTGAAAATTATTATCAATCAACCTAAAATACTGTACATGCATTTTTACACTGATACTGTACTTTATCGAGTTTGAGGATTCAATAATTTAAATTGGTAAAAGTTATATTAACATGTTTGAGGCAAATTGGCTGGAAGTGCTGTAACCATTTCATGTTTCTTTACCAAAATTTGCTCAGGTAACTTTGCATGAGGTTTAATACCTGAGAATAATACAATACACTTTAAAATTTACTTTGTTTTATTGCATCCGTAAGATTTAATACGTATTATTATAAAGATATATAACAAATTAAATTTTTTTATACAAAGTTTATACACTAGATATAGTAAACACACACACATATTACTATATATATATATTTTGACGTGAACCAAGCGTCCACGAGTTCCTTGTGCCCACTCTGACTGCCGCAGTCATTACTACACCTGCTACACCGGGCCGCACCAACCACATCAGACCAAGAGTATGTATTGCGGGTCACAGGAACGGAACTTGCACCTTCTTGCCGACAAGGATTATGCAACTCTTTATGAAGAGGGTAGGCGATCCGAAACTGTGTTTACCCCAAATACACAGGTGTTGGGTGCACTGGTAATTGGTCGTCGCGTCCTCGCAGCTCGTACAGCTAAATATGAAGCAACGCACCACCGGGTTGCGTTAACTGGCTGGTAGGCCAGACCTGAAGAGATATATACCCCAAAGTGTCGTCCAGTGGTGTACAGAATTTTACAAACATATTGAACACAGTCACCACATTCACGGCTACAGCCAGGGGTGGTTTTAATTGTATAAATGGGAATCAAGCATGGCATTCCACANATATTTTGACGTGAACCAAGCGTCCACGAGTTCCTTGTGCCCACTCTGACTGCCGCAGTCATAACTACACCTGCTACACCGGGCCGCACCAACCACATCAGACCAAGAGTATGTAATGCGGGTCACAGGAACGGAACTTGCACCTTCTTGCCGACAAGGATTACGCAACTCTTTATGAAGAGGGTAGGCGATCCGAAACTGTGTTTACCCCAAATACACAGGTGTTGGGTGCACTGGTAATTGGTCGTCGCGTCCTCGCAGCTCGTACAGCTAAATATGAAGCAACGCACCACCGGGTTGCGTTAACTGGCTGGTAGGCCAGACCTGAAGAGATATATACCCCAAAGTGTCGTCCAGTGGTGTACAGAATTTTACAAACATATTGAACACAGTCACCACATTCACGGCTACAGCCAGGGGTGGTTTTCATTGTATAAATGGGAATCAAGCATGGCATTCCACACCCCTTTGCCCAGGTGGACTCGTCCATCCCTTCAGGAGACAGCCACCTGGCAATGCTGTATCCAGTGTAATTCAAACGCGTCATCGGAAGTGAGATGCTTAAAACCCTCATTTATACAAGAGTAATTATGTTTTTTTAAAACGGAGATTGACTTTAACGGCCTCCAGCATTATAACAAATCACTTAGTGTGGTGACATCCCTATCAACTCGATAACTTACACATTGACAGACATTTATTAATTAACGGGATGTCACCAATGTGCTTAATTTAATTCATACAATTTTTCACCATTATAATCAAATCAGAGTCTTCATGTAATGTTTCATCGTTCTGCATTTGAAATCGGTTATCGTCACTTGTGATAAAAGTTGACATTACTCCCCCAGTTCGTCTCAGCACTTGAACAAGACCGGCGGCGTTGATCGCCCACTCCACGAGCCACCTAAGTATCCACATATACGCTGCAATCATTTAACTGCAATAGTAATATATTAGTCACCGGAATATTTGTATTATCTTTAATGAACTGAGGGGAGAGTCAACCGCCCTCTCACTGGAGAGTTAAACGCAATCATGTTTCAATATAAGACCACGTGTTTTTCACAGCTTAAGTGCTGGGCCTATTAATATGCATCATTAACGCATTATTCGCCTGCAGCAATGACAGTGAATAAACTGCTCAACGAAGTGAAATCAGTGTGAATTAATTATAGGGCATCCTTTGTAGCATCACCCGCATTTCGTTAGCATAGTTCAGGCGTACGAAATGGCCTACAGTCTCGCCATCAGATGTAAAAAGTGCAACCGTAAGTAAGCGACACCTATCAACAAACTAACGGAGAATTACCAGGGTCCCAATGGGCCGTCGACCGGACGACCCTCGTTAGCTCACCACTGAGTTATGGCGCCATGTAATATAACATTCAACCAGCCCTGGTTAACTTCGATGGGATATATATATATATATATATGAGTGTGTGTCAGATTGCATGTACACACATTAAACATTTCTTCCTAAAATATAACTAATCTTCTTCCAACATCCTGTAAGGTGTTATCGTTTTACTGAATCAAAAGAAANACCTGTACGGTGTTATCGTTTTACTGAATCAAAAGAAAATGAGAACGAGAAATAACAGAACAAGGAATTCATACCTACTTTGAAATGTTTGCAGTAGATTTTTAATTAGTGTAGTTTATATTTTTATCTATGCTATAGTATTCTTATGTCTGTTAANACTTACACATTGACAGACATTTATTAATTAACGGGATGTCACCAATGTGCTTAATTTAATTCATACAATTTTTCAACATTATAATCAAATCACAGTCTTCATGTAATGTTTCATCGTTCTGCATTTGATATCGGTTATCGTCACTTGTGATGAAAGTTGACATTACTCCCCCAGTTCGTCTCAGCACTTGAACAAGACCGGCGGCATTGATCGCCCACTCCACGAGCCCCCTAAGTATCCACATATACGCTGCAATCATTTAACTGCAATAGTAATATATTAGTCACCGGAATATTTGTATTATCTTTAATGAACTGAGGGGAGAGTCAACCGCCCTCTCACTGGAGAGTTAAACGCAATCATGTTTCAATATAAGACCACGTGTTTTTCACAGCTTAAGTTCTGGGCCTATTAATATGCATCATTAACGCATTATTCGCCTGCAGCAATGACAGTGAATAAACTGCTCAACGAAGTGAAATCAGCGTGAATTAATTATAGGGCATCCTTTGTAGCATCACCCGCATTTCGTTAGCATAGTTCAAGCGTACGAAATGGCCTACAGTCTCGCCATCAGATGTAAAAAGTGCAACCGTAAGTAAGCGACACCTATCAACAAACTAACGGAGAATTACCAGGGTCCCAATGGGCCGTCGACCGGACGACCCTCGTTAGCTCACCACTGAGTTATGGCGCCGGGTAATATAACATTCAACCAGCCCTGGTTAACTTCGATGGGATATATATATATATATATATATATATATATGAGTGTGTGTCAGATTGCATGTACACACATTAAACATTTCTTCCTAAAATATAACTAATCTTCTTCCAACATCCTGTAAGGTGTTATCGTTTTACTGAATCAAAAGCAAATGAGAACGAGAAATAACAGAACAAGGAATTCATACCAACAATGAAATGTTTGCAGTAGATTTTTAATTAGTGTAGTTTATATTTTTATCTATGCTATAGTATTCTTATGTCTGTTAANTGAAATGTTTGCAGTAGATTTTTAATTAGTGTAGTTTATATTTTTATCTATGCTATAGTATTCTTATGTCTGTTAAATTGTGTAGGATGAATTGGGAGCAACGAGGGTTAAGAAATGGCCCTATGGAAGCGTGCTAATTAAACGCCTGTTGGTTGGGTGGTGTTGGGTGAATGGAAGTTTTGAGGGGTGGTAAAAACATTGTTAGATGGTTTTGGAGTTGGATACCCGAGTAGGCCCCATACACAGTCGGCAGGCGGCATCGATTTCTGCTGCTGATTATGATCGCAGGGTAGGGTGGGCTGTTCGCCCAGATGTGCGCAGTCCCTCGATGAAATTGTTGGGTGTGCTCCTCTGGGCAGGAAAACCAGGTGTTCCCTATGCCTAATACTTACGTTGGAATGAGGTGGGCCTATTGTGGCTGACCCATACGCCTTCTACTGATAATAGCTCGGTGATGAGCATGCTGGTTATCAAGGTAAATTACATTAAATTACGCTGAAAGTTGGTTGTAGGGAACCCGAACTCCGAAATGCCTGAAGTCAGAGCTTGAAATGAAAAATGTTATGTCTGATAACTTGCATGTCATACCTTTTACACAAATTCTACATCTTTCTAAGTGAAATATTTTACTCATGTTCTGGCCTTACTGCCCACCAGATAGGCAATACTGCGAAAGTACACAGGTGTGCACAACAATGAATTACTGGTGTATTAAGCTTCCCCAGGTGATACTATTCCTGGGAAAGAAGGGGTGGCATATCCTGGTGCAGAAAAGAACAGGTTCCATTAACCTACATCAGACTATTGCAGCTAAAGGTGACTGGTGCAAAAATGTGAAAGCACACAGAGCGTGATTCTGTGTGTGCTAACCCCTTGAGACACTCGACAGTGACTGAATCTGGCTAGCTTACAATGCACGGACTATGGCGGCATGCGGCTCACCCTTCAACATTCTCTGTTGAACTAAAGTACTTGCCAACTAAATTAAGAAGAACCCCTGCATAAAGCATGAATAAATTATTACACTGCAAAAAAAAAACTATTTCAATGTGAATGGCATAAAACAGGGGTGAGACCACTGTGATAAAAAAAAATGTGAATTATCAAATAAACATAATTATATATCTGAAATGCTTGTAGGGGTATTTTTGAGCGTATACATTCATAGTGTGTCTTTCTTTTGCTTTTAATTATTTTATTTTAAATTTCCCTATAATTGCGTGCTAAGTCCACTAAACNGCATAGTGTGTCTTTCTTTTGCTTTTAATTATTTTATTTTAAATTTCCCTATAATTGCGTGCTAAGTCCACTAAATGCACCTCCTTGCTCACGCTGATTTTCTTGTCAGGTAGGGGTGGTTTGTAGTTTTGTGGCACTACTTTGAACTCTCGTGCNCCTCCTTGCTCACGCTGATTTTCTTGTCAGGTAGGGGTGGTTTGTAGTTTTGTGGCACTACTTTGAACTCTCGTGCTCTCGCAATACACTACACACGGCTCTGCTTTGTGCACAGAGGGCACACTGGTGTCGCTTGATGCATTGGATGCGTGGCATGGCAAATAGTCTGGAAGTCAGGATGCTGTTCTGCATCAAAGCACATTCAATAAAAAATTATTTCAGCTGTTTCTTAAAGAGATTTTCGTTAAGAAAGTATATTTCTTGAATTACATAAGTTAGTTGCTTTGTTTAAAANTCAGCTGTTTCTTAAAGAGATTTTCGTTAAGAAAGTATATTTCTTGAATTACATAAGTTAGTTGCTTTGTTTAAAAGTTTTGTTGAAACCACATGGCATTTTGCTCTCAATTCTTATGTGTCTTTATGTCCTCTCCCAATATAATCTTTCCTGATATATAATAAAATATGAGGAAGTAGTTACAGTAAGTGAACACCACTAAACCTCCACGATTTGTGATCTCTCTTGTGTAAATATAATGTGGTTGATTTGGTTACTGTGGTTTCCTCTAAGACGTGACTATGTGGGTAGTGGGACCATTTTATCTCGTGTGCGAAAAGGTTNTCAGCTGTTTCTTAAAGAGATTTTCGTTAAGAAAGTATATTTCTTGAATTACATAAGTTAGTTGCTTTGTTTAAACCACATGGCATTTTGCCATCAATTCTTATGTGTCTTTATGTCCTCTCCCAATATAATCTTTCCTGATATATAATAAAATATGAGGAAGTAGTTACAGTAAGTGAACACCACTAAACCTCCACGATTTGTGATCTCTCTTGTGTAAATATAATGTGGTTAATTTGGTTACTGTGGTTTCCTCTAAGACGTGACTATGTGGGTAGTGGGACCATTTTATCTCGTGTGCGAAAAGGTTNATTTGGTTACTGTGGTTTCCTCTAAGACGTGACTATGTGGGTAGTGGGACCATTTTATCTCGTGTGCGAAAAGGTTTGTCATGAGATACTCATTGAACTGTTCCGTACACGTGCCCTGATGTGGATGTGGCGCGACACGGTCGGGAATCCGCTGATTTGAAGGCAATTCGAAAAAAAATATGATTGTAAAACTTTTTATCTTGGTTATGTACAATATGTATTTTCTTGAATCCAATACTTCAATAGCTGTTCACAGCGACAATATTTATTTTCGAGGTCTCATTTCATAGATTTGTGTTCCCATAGAAACAAGTTGTTACAAAATGTACAAGTACATTAAGTTTATTTTTTGCGGTTAATTTTTTTCGTTTCGTGCATGTGTTTTATATAGTTGTAATTATTTCATTTTGGTTTTTATTTTAATGGTTCTATTTAAAAGTCTGTGATAATTTTAATGTTGAGACATGAAAGCTAATAGAATGTAATCTATGGAAAGGAAGATGAAGTGATAGTTGAATTTAATAAATTGATTCAATTTATTCAAAAAGTTTTGAAAATTAATAAAAACTTTAAGATGCTTGCTCGTTAACTTCTTACCTCCATGGCTATCAGTTTAATGTTTTAATGTTTGTGACATTGATTTTTTTTGTGCAAATACCAAGCAAAGGACGTAAAATAACATTTAAATTTTAAACACACAGTCGTTTGTGAGTCGCCGTGAAGTCATGAGTTTGTTGTGGTTAGCTGTTAGCGTGCAGGGATTAGGTGGTGGTAATGTGGACGAATTGGAATTTGTGATCCATAAATATTGATCGCAGGTAAGCGATGGATATCAATGAACAAACTGCACAAGAGGAAATTATCAGTTGGGCAAGCGCATAATAGTCGTCAGGGAAAAAGTAATCGCGTAGGGATTGATGGCTCTTTCATGAAGCCTCTTAATATTACGATTCAGGTTAACTCTCCCCAATTATGCTATCCTAGGGATAGTCCAGTTCCTTTGTTGTTTTTATTAAGTCGCAAGTCACAAATTTTGGTCATCTACACCCCATTTCTTTAGGTCGCAAACTTCATCCCAATCGAGATATTTTACATATCCAGCGAGTGGGCCCTGCTAAATTGAAAATTACTTTTCTTCTGCCCTTGCAGCCAATCAGTTTGTGTTCAGATTTACTGACGAGATTGAAAGTGTCTGTAACTATACCTACTAGCCTTGTACAATGCCAAGGTTTGGTGTATGGCATCTCTCTCGATATGTCAATAGATCTGGAGTGTGATTACAAGGTTCTTTCCATTGAGAGGTTAATCAAACATGTCGTTAATGGATCTGTGTCAGAACGGGTCCTTATCTGACTTGTGAGCCTCACCTTTGAATTGCAGCTCTTACCATCTGAAGTCATAATATGCAAAGAGATTTTTAAAGTCTATCCTCGTGTGCAATCTGTGTTGTAGTGTTTTCTGTGTTTCCGCTTCAGACATGTCCAAAAACATTTTGCGTTAAAAGTGTTCGCTGCCCTGCTTGTTTCCAACCTCATGATGTAGCAGATTGGCCTACTGCAGATACACATGTCTGTATGCATTGTTCTGGTCAGCTCCTGACTCATGATAAGGTTAAATGTCCAGTTTGGGAGATGGAGTACGAGCTAAAATGTGTTATGGCATATTACAACCTTGCTGATGCTAAAACTAAAGTCCAACCTATCTCCAGGTCTTTCTGGTGCCACAACCACAGCGTTCGTATACAATTATATCCCTACCCACCTCACTAGCTCAATTTCCACCTCTGCTCACATCATCATTTCTTCCTCCCTTGTCGTTGCCTACAGCCTTCCAAAATACATATTCACTAGCTACACAGGACTCCACCCGACCATCCCGAATGGCCACAGTGCGGTCCAATGGCTATCCAATTTGCTACAAGCCGCTACCTCCAGTGACTTCTAACACTGTTACTACTTTGTTTAAAATTAGAGACTATTATGCTCAATTCAAACTGGATGCTGTCAATAATTTTCTCACCCCTGTCTTGCCCCACTATCTGACTAGGTTCCGCCTGCTGAGGTGCGCGATGTCCCAGACTTAATAATGACAAATTGATTTCCTTGATCAACACAATTGAGCATATGTTCATCATAGCGAAAAAGTACTCTTACTTATAATTTTGACCAGGAGTGTCTTGTTCAATCATTTATTCAAATGCTTTAAGGGGATGTGTGTTTTTGAGTTGAGTGTCTGCTTTTATTTTCCTATTTTTGCTACCCTCGTTTCCTCCACGTTTTTGCGCCGTACAGTGGAACGCTAGATCTCTCCTGTCTAATAGATTTCCCCTCAATTAGTTGGACTCTCATACTACAGATGTTCTTCTAACTGAAACTTGAATGTTACGTACCCACCCTCATTATATAAATTCCTTTCTGTCTTTTGTCTCCCCTGACGATGACAGAGGGACGACTATATATTTACGGGATACTCATGCTGGCGAGGTTTTCATCATTACTTATCCTAACACTTTCCATGGCGTTGGTGCAGTGACGATTCAGTCGTTTCTAGACTGCTTCCGTATCACTATCGTCTCTGTCTATGTCCATCCAAAATTTTGATGTTCAGAACATGATCGGGTTTCTTTCTTTTACCAATTTCCACATCCTGTACTTGTGAGTGGCAATTGCCACCATTGTATGTGGGAAAATCACTTTGAGGCTCACCTCACCTGGGCTCCCACGTTCGTTCTATTCAATATGTTGATGACATTTTGCTTTGGGTTGAATGTATTTCCTATGACAAAGCTTGTACTTCCTTGACTAAAGCTCTTGATTCTTTATCATTTTGGTTGGATGACCATGGTTTTAATCTTTCTGTGGATAAGGGTCGCACCCTGTATTTCACGTGTAAACGGGTCTCCGTTGCCATTACCTTTTTCAACCATCAGAGGTTCTCTTCTTCCCTGTGTGACAAAGTTATGGTATTTGGGTACCTTTTTAGAGGCTCGTGTTGAATGGACTACCCCTGTTGATTACATTATTACTAAATGTCACAAAAGAATTAACATTTTAAAGGCTCTCACCCATTAACGTTGGAGTTCTAGCTTTTTTGCTCTCTGTTNAAGGCTCTCACCCATTAACGTTGGAGTTCTAGCTTTTTTGCTCTCTGTTCTTTTTATGTCTCTACCATCCGGTCTGTTTTAGAGTACAGTATTCCGATTGCTGGGCAGCTGCCACTCTTTTTTTATGAACAAATTGGAGAGTATGCTGAATGTTTCCCTCAGACTTATTTTTGGTGCTTTCTCTTCTACTCCCATTATGGTCTTGTGTATGGNTTCTTTTTATGTCTCTACCATCCGGTCTGTTTTAGAGTACAGTATTCCGATTGCTGGGCAGCTGCCACTCTTTTTTATGAACAAATTGGAGAGTATGCTGAACGTTTCCCTCAGACTTATTTTTGGTGCTTTCTCTTCTATTCCCATTATGGTCTTGTGTATAGAATCTTTCCATATGTCCTTCTCTGACCATTATAGACTGTTGCAANTCCCATTATGGTCTTGTGTATGGAATCTTTCCATATGTCCTTCTCTGACCATTATAGACTGTTGCAAGGTAACCATTGGATCCATACTTGTAGTTCTCGCGTAAGGGGTATGGCACAGATGGTTGACAACCTTTGTTACTACCGAAAGTATTATTGACGGCACGCTGTGTTTTCCCTCCACCTAGATTGTTACACCGTTTGCAGTATGAGGTTTAGTTTTGTTTTCCTTGTCCTCTCTTTCTATCTCCTATTAGATCTGTTTCTCCCATTGTCATTCAACAAGAATTTAAAGCTACCGTTGCTGGATATCCTGACTGTACTTTGATTTACTCTGATCCTCAAAAACTGTTGAAGGTGTTTGGTCTACTTATTTTGATTCTTCACATAAATCTTCTGGACTCCTTAAGCTCCTTTCCTCCGCCATCATTTATTATGCCGAAGCTTTTGCAGTGTATATGGCTTTACGTTATGTTTATGATTTTAAGGTCTTAAATTCTCTGATTATATCGGATTCACGTAGTTTATTTATGGCCTTGTCTTCTCCTACCCCTCAAAAGGAGGTGCTTATATGGCTCATACAGGAACAGTGTGTTCTTTGGGATAAACTAAATGTTACTGTCCTTTTCATATGGGTACTGGGGTATGTAGGGATTCAGGGGAATGAGATGGTGGATAAACTTGTGAAATTGAGTGTTTTACAGGGTGTCTTGAAGCCCCATCTTTCCTTTTCGGTTTTATATCCCATATTAAATGGGGAAATTTTCCAGCGTTGGAAGCAGACTTGGGTAAATTATACTTTGGTTTTTAATGCTTTATATGCACGTTTATTTTTTACATATTCTCTGCAAGGATATCAATATTTTAGTTCCCGCAGTTTAGCAGTTACTTCTTTTCGTCTCCTTTCAGGTCATAATGCATAAACTTCATATAATCCCTAATCTCTCCTTTATCTGCGGTGCTCCTAGTGCAGATTTGACTCATCTCTTATCTCTTGTTTCAGTGTTCCACTGGCAGCGATCGAAGTTCGTTGTATGCTGCCCTTCAACGGCTTCGTGCAAGATTTCCTGTCTCTTACCCTTCGGTACTTTTTCATGACCCTCGAGTAGTTTGTGATGTTCTCACTTAGTTTTTACTTGAGCACGATGATATTATATGATTTTGTGAGTTTAGTGTCCTGTTAGATGTCCTAGGTGACCGGCCCTCTCCTACCTTGCTATCCCTTGTTCCATGACCTTTCTTTCCCTCCACGATTGATGGGCCTCTACCGAGAATAGTATTTGTGATTCCGTCTGGTATTGTTTCTTGTTAGTTTTTCGGTGAATATTACCCTTTATTTGTCTTTCTCCTATTTTTGGTTTTGGCAGTGGGCTTTGCTGTTAGCCACATTACCACAAAAACAAACGTAAAATGTCAGTCGATTGCTTCTTGTCTGTAAGTGTAATGGAGAGTAATGTATTCAGTATTGTCTATTTACTTAAGTTTTTGAATGTGTTTGGTCATACACTTGTCAGGCAAAAAATTATTTTGTGCAACTATTCTGTATTCTGAAAATCGTATTATTTTTGGAATGGTAGAGCTACCCATAAGCAGTAATCGTAAATACCTGAAGTAATAATATTGGCTATACCCCTGATATAGATTATTTTGCATGGCATCTTGCATGATGTTGGGATTTCGGTTTTGCACAGCATCTTGCATGATGATGGGATGTCTATATATAATACCAGGCAGGTATATTCTGTTTCGGAAACTGTGATCTCACCTAGGTCCAATCTGGATGATATGTCGGTATTCAAGGAAGATTCTCGTGTGATAGGCTACACATTGGCGGGAAATAATTTTGAAGTTTAGGACTCTGCTAAAATAAATAAATGCCAGGAAAGTGGTAATTTTAAGGTCTTTGAAATTTGCTTATATATTTTCAAAAAACTGGCTCTTTTAAATTCATCCTGTATTCAGAAAAATTTAGAGGTAAGAAATTTTCGAAATATGCTGAGAAATATCACTTTTTAAAATTATTAAAGAACATTTAAACTCTGTCAAGTTGTTATTTGAAATTCTGTACTTTCTGTGCCAGTCATTGTGGCACCCGAGCTCTCAAGTCTTATTGTAATGGGGCTATACACTGCCAGGTGCATAAGCAAGCAGCGTTAGTAATGGCTCAGTCCTCTTTACTCTTAAACATTTTTAAGTGTTTTGATTGGATGATTTCATGCTACAGCGTGATTCACATATACAGTAGAATCCCGATAATTCGTATTGTCAAGGGACTGAATGTTAAATATGAATTATCAAGATATTCAAATTAGCAGGATTACCAATAATCGGGAGCAAAAAAAAAAATACATAACGAGATTAATGCAAATTTGCATTAATATGTAATGATAAACGCATGGCTACATATTATGTATACATATGTACAGTATATATAAATCAATAATTACATCAATAAAACACACATTAAAAATTTATGTTTAAAAAAAATCTGTAATTTTCTTTTGGTGCAAGCCTTACAGACGGGTATTGTCGATGGCTTTGTCAAGCATGTTCAAAGCAGAAAATACCTCATCGCCAACATCTGATTTCTCTAAGAAATGGCGCACATTGTTGATGTATTGTTTAGCCACTTTAGGTGTAATTGTCATCACATCATCTTCGTCATCACCTTCACCATCAATGTCCTGAGATGGAGCCAAAATTTCGTCATCAGTTAGAATCCCCGCTACCGCTAGGCCATCGTCAAAATGGACGAAATCTTCAAACGTTATAGAATTTTCTTCATTTTGAGGAAGACGATTCCAATTCACAGGGCATTCTAAGTCTTGTTCAGTAACTGCTGATGAAAGTTCCACCTTCGTGAATCCACAGCACGAAAACAGTTTTTTATTGTGCTTTCGCTAACACTTTGCCACGCCTTGTGAGCAATGTTCATGGCTGAAAATAAGGTGATTTTATGATCCTTCCCATCTTCGATGCTGTCAAGGAGTTGCATCACTACTTCCTTGCGGTAAAAGGTTTTGAACGTTTTAATTATGCCCTGGTCTAGAGGCTGCAGCTTAGAAGTAGTGTTGGCAGGCAAAAACACAACATTAACATGACTGAGCGGTGGGGTATTGTTGTGGGCTATACAATTATCCATGAAAAGTAGAATTTTTCGCTGCCTTTTCTCCATATCAGCATTCACTGATTGTATCCATTCCTTGAATAATTCGCCTGTCATCCACGCTTTTTTGTTTGCACTATAGGTCTTCGGAAAAGTTTTTATGTTTTTAAAACATCTTGGTTTGGCTGATTTGCCTGTCATGAGCGGTCTCAATTTCTCAGATCCATCCATGTTGGCGGCGACCAATAAGGTTACACGTTCTTTACTATTTTTNATGAGCGGTCTCAATTTCTCAGATCCATCCATGTTGGCGGCGACCAATAAGGTTACACGTTCTTTACTATTTTTTTCCGCCATGACACTTTTCTTCCTTAAAACACATTGATCGGTCGGGGAGACACTTATAAAATAACCCCGTCTCATCGCAATTAAAAATGTTGTTGGGCTCATAAGAATCGATTATTTCTCCCAATTCGTCTTTCCACTCAGAACAAACGTCGGCCGATACACTCGCACTTTCCCCACTAAGCTTCTTCAATTTTATGCTGTGCCTTTTTTTAAACCTATCAAACCAACCATCACTTGCACGAAAGTCTTTAATTCCCATTTTTTCTGCCAAAACTTTTGCTTTTTCTCTTAAAATGTATCCTCCGACTGGTACATTCGAATTCCGTGCTTGCGCAAACCATTTTATTAAATTCTCTTCTGGTTGTGGATACTCACCAGTCTTAAAGCGCTTTACTTTGCTGTCTGATGTCTGGGAGGTGGTTTTGTCCTTGTTCTTAAGAATTTATGTTATTGTGGAAGGAGGACCGTTATAACGTTTGGACACGTCAATTTGTTTTATCACCACCGGCCACAGGGTTAATTATTTCTTTTTTTTCTCTAATGGAAAGACACTTTTAGCTCTTTTCGGAGGCATGGCTAAGACTGAACTGACTAACTTTTCACTCGCTCTGCTCCTTCCTACCGTCTCATAACCCTAGGCCGGACAGCAAGGCGCCTCTTAGTTCTGAGAATCACAGACACATCGCCTCACAGCCTACTCGGCGTCATTACCTGCACTTCAAACCCTCCTACGTCCCTCAGTACCCTTTCAGTCTTTTTTACCCTGCCCGAATTGCATGAATCTAGAGCTGATGTACCATCTAGGGTTAAAAACATTACGAGTTAACAAGATTTTTAAGTTGTAAATAAGAATTATAAGACATTTAATTGAGCTCAAGCATCAAAATAAATACGTATTATCGAGGGGACCGGGATTCATTGGTTTTTTTTACGAATTAAAGGGATTTTCTCAAGGGACCGGCAAATTTGTACGAATTAGCGGGATATACGAATAATCGGGATGTGAAATACCGTGATTTCACTGTACTATGATCATGCCCAACAAAAAGCTGTCTACATATTGATGTTGTAAAGCACAAATATTGTATGTTCACTGTAATTAGTTTTGTGAAAACGCATGTTAAATGTTATTATTGCTATTCCTACTTGCTGTTAGACGGCTGTCTAGTGGCAAGATCATCTGTTCCTCCTGCTCACTACCTTTACAGGCCCTAACTCAACTTCCCAGCACTTCTACCATCACCACCTCCTCCCAAAATAAATTCCTGTATCTCACCGACCTCACAAGCATGGACTGCCCTCTATGCTCTGTTCTCCTTCATACTCTCTGTATCTTTACACTGTTGTTACCTCTCCCTCTGTACACCCCCTTAGACAGCCAGCAACTCAACTTCTCCCCTCCTTCCTCTCCATTCACCATTCTGTATAACCTGACCAGCCTCTCCACTCTTCTTCTTTCCTTCAAAGAACTCCGGCCCATTTTATTCATCACTGATGGCTGAAAGTTCTCTTCATCTTGACCATCCTGCCCTTGCCTTCTCCATATGCTCTTCACCCATATAGCTGCTTTCTTTGTACCGTCTCAACTCGTGTGCCTCCACTTCCAAATATGGGTCCCATTCCACTGCTGCATGTAAATGTTTTTGGCACTGTTTCAATTACACTTAAGCACCAAGATAGTAATAAATAATTTTATTTACAAGCATGGACATTTCTGTTAATTTATAGAAATTCTTATTTCATTCCTACAATTTTTTTTTTTTTCNATTTTATTTACAAGCATGGACATTTCTGTTAATTTATAGAAATTCTTATTTCATTCCTACAATTTTTTTTTTTTTTTCTGTGTTTTTAACAAATACTTACAGCAATATTAAGGGACATGCTTTGTGTATAACTGGTGAGTNTTTTTTTTTTTTTCTGTGTTTTTAACAAATACTTACAGCAATATTAAGGGACATGCTTTGTGTATAACTGGTGAGTGATAATATATTTTATGCACCAGACCTACTTATTGTTATCGACCTACAATATGCATAAGATAATATGTAAATGTGCAAAAACCCATTTGAAGGGACATGTAACATTTTAAATACAATTGGGACATACTATTGCTGTGCAGTAGTCCTTAGGTTCAGAAATTAATTTACATAATTATGTTTGTCATACAGAACCCTATATGCCAAGGAATTCTATACAAACTCGTGTTTATGAGAAGTGCAACATTTAATGAATTTTGACCTACAGTAAACAATTTTCACTATTTATAATTTAATTGTACTAAACACACTAGCAAATGCATACCAGCCCAAGGAAAGGTTTTAACTTTTCAGTGTTCCACTACTCAGTATCACTTTCATTTTTGTCTGATGCCTCTGAATTTTTGTGTTTCTTTGAAGAAGGTATGCCCTTGTTGAATGATCTGTATTCTTGTCGAATGATTCCAGTTTGAAGAAAGTACAATAAATCCTTCTTTGCAGTTGTTTGTACTTCTGGCAAAGTTATGTTCCATTCCAACTCGTCTTTCGTCCAGTTTTGTGTTTTGCTGAAACATCAAATTCCATGAAATTTTTCCTTTAGTCGATATTTAAACTGAATGATGAATGGCTAGCTTTGTTGTATCTAAGCCACTTAATACTTAACCATTTCACTGGCTCACCTCACTTAGTCAATTTTGTGTTTGATAGCATACTTGAAGCTAGATATTTAATATCGTAGATGTCTGCGTACTTGAGTCTTCGCTTAATGACGGGGCTCTCTTCTGGCCATTTTTACAAGTAAAGCTCATTCTCGTGTAGTGTACACTTGTTTACGTTTCCATGCACGTTCAATTGTTGCGTGGATGGAATCTGCTTCTAGATAAGAATGTCCTGACTCCATGAATTTCATGTCAATGACCATCAAACAAATAAATTTATTCACTGCATACAACATTGCAATAGCAATGAACTGATTGTGATTCTGCCCTTCACATATCACTGAATGATGTAACATGAGTAAAACACTCTCTGGNCAATAGCAATGAACTGATTGTGATTCTGCCCTTCACATATCACTGAATGATGTAACATGAGTAAAACACTCTCTGGCAGATGAAACGGGTAATTCAACAAGCACGTACCCATTTATAAAGATCCCTTTCTTCCATTTGTTTCGTCCCATATATAGCAGTATCCATCTGCGTTGAACAAGTCAAAAATGGTAACCTTGTAGACAGATAGATTTCTTCTGTAGTATATTAGACTGTTGCCAGCAAATGGTTCTGTTAGAATTACTTGTAAATCAAATGAGNAGATAGATTTCTTCTGTAGTATATTAGACTGTTGCCAGCAAATGGTTCTGTTAGAATTACTTGTAAATCAAATGAGATTGTTCTCAGTGAATGTCCATATCTTCTGCAGTTTTTTCCTTGGAATCTGCTTTCATTTCCATTACTTGTTTTTTTTCACTCGTCTTCAAGTTCTGCTTTGTCCTTTGCTGCCTTGTATTTGTTGCACTTGGAACACTCATCTTTCTTGGGCGCATAGAAACTTAATTGTCGATCATAGCTTTTCAGTATAGATTGTTATATTAAGCACTGTATGTTACTGGACATAAATTCTGGTCACGACTGATTTTTTCACAATCAAACCAATACATAACAGACATGTTCAAATCTGGAGCAAGATAGAGTATACTTGAATTGCATCAGCAGTAATGTGATTCTACTCTTGGTAAAGAATAGTGTTTCTTTGTCAAGTGTCATACTTTCTTACGAAGCATTATTTGGTACTGATGTGCCCTTGCGACCTTCTGATTCCAATAAGCTCCTCCAACACATTGTTTAAGAGCCAGATCTACTATCTGAAAGCTGATTTTCTATGCTGCTTAGAATAATTTTAGGCAGGCACACTGGTTTGCCTTATTTTCATCTGGTAATGTGCAAATTCTTGACTTTTTGATTTTGTGCTTTCCTCTTGTCTTTTCCTTNGGTTTGCCTTATTTTCATCTGGTAATGTGCAAATTCTTGACTTTTTGATTTTGTGCTTTCCTCTTGTCTTTTCCTTGATCACTGTATTGAAACTTCTGTTAACAAAGCACATATATAACTTTTCTGACTAACTGCATCAGAGACACCCCATTATTCCTTGCACACATCATTTTTGCGGAACACTGATATAGGCACATTGAACAGTCAAATCCCCTTGGTTCCTTATGTGCAACCACCTGCAATTTCCTGTTCACATATTCCTTGCCAGCTNCATTGAACAGTCAAATCCCCTTGGTTCCTTATGTGCAACCACCTGCAATTTCCTGTTCACATATTCCTTGCCAGCTTGTCTATTGGCTTTAATTATATTCCTTTTCAACTATAATATACATAATTTCAAGCACCACAATCTACTGCAGATAACACCCAAACACGAAATGTACTTCTCTCCAGCAAAAAGCACTGCACTATCTCTGCTATCAACTAGAACACTCCCTTTTAAACCAAATGTCCCCTTATGTTTAATTATTTCAAACAATTAGGCTACTGGGGAACGTTATTTTTTAATCCGGACGAAAATGTCAATGTAAGAACAAGTGAGTTTGTTTATTTACCCTAACGAAAAGAAGAGTTGTGGAGGACCCAAGAAGGCGAGAGATCTTTCTCAAGGTATATTGCCAAGATACTTCCCGACCGCCATCTTGGAAACAACTGGCTGTTGCAACTTGAAGTAGTGTTGCCATGGTGGCAACACCAAACACTGTCTTTTGAGGCAGGACGTCAGTCCATTCAAATTTTAATGTACAAGTTTGCTGTATTTACACACATACACACCAACAATGTTGCATGGGTTGAATTATAAGAACACAAACATTATCTCCAGAAATACATCATTTGTTTCAGTTTAATGCACACGTATAATAGGTCACATGTCAAACACAAAAAATTGATGAGGAAAACATCACAAATATTGTAAGTCACATAAATCATCTGTGCACAACACAAAATGACGAAAAGACATAACCAAATAATTCTAACCATTCTTGAAAAATAACCCTCAACTGTGGACATACAATATTTGTGCCGGTTGAAGATAACAAACACCCCCAGACTTTCGTACCACTGCCAGAAAAAAAAGGGATATACAATATTTGTGCTTTTCACAATCAATATAAGCAGATATTGTGCTTTCTTATTTTCGTGTATGGTTGAAAAATGAGTTTGTCACCATATTTGTTCATTTTAAAAAGATTCCAGTGTACGAGGGTTATTCGGAAAGTAAAGTCCGATTTCTTATAAAACATTAACCATCACAGATTTTTTTCAAAAAAACTTTTTTTAATTTAATTCCTTACTTGTTTCTGTAGAAAAACACTGAAGATAAATAATAAACTGGAGTGGAGTATTACAGATGTATTTGGATATACCACGACATCACTACAACAGACATGCTACGAGAGCGCCATCATGAACTAGACTGTAGAACAACTGAACAACAGCATGGCTTTGGCCAATAGCCGCGACTCTCCGTATAGCCAGGATTAACATTAAATATATAGCAGAGGCTAATATTTTACACTCCCCCTTAATCCAGGCATACATACATCAACACTCCCCCTTAATCCAGGGATACATACATACTTAACCATAAGTACAAATGAAAAGACAATGCAAAGAGAAGAAAAAAAACTTAACACATATTAATGCCCTTAACACAAAAATTATGCTTAACAGAAGGTAGGGCTTTAGTTAGAATATCCGCAATCATTCTATCAGATCACATCAATATGTCTCGTCCTGTTGTGAGACATGGGGTTATACACTAGCTTCTGAGTACTTTGGTTGTCTTTGTTTAACAAAACAGGCTTGTCAACACTTTCACTGCACCGCACAGCTTCACCATATGAAGGTGGCTCACTGACACATAAATAAGTAACATGATCAGGATATATCTTCGGTTTGCGCTGCTTAGATGCCACCAGGGGACGGGCACGTGAAGACTACAATGTAAAACAGTGCTCCGTGGCATTGTGCTGAGACTTTTTAGCCTTCTTTCCAAAGGAAAGAAAGGCTTACAAGATCACTTTCCCGTGTGTGTCCCCCCCCCCCTCCTTTTTCAATTTTTGAACGCNACTAAGCGTGGTACACATATAGTACCAAGTAATAACATCTGACTTTCATAGTTTTTGGTCACTTCGGGCACTAACTTTCAAAATGGCGACCATTTTAAAATTGTGGGTCATATCTCATATTTCGGAGACCATTCAACCAATTTAAACCAAGTTGTGTATGTAAATATTACATTTTGAGATTGATATTGTTGTTAGTCCACCATTTTGGAAAACAGCACCAATTAAAAAGAATATATTTTTCTTTATATCTCAAACTATTCAACCAATTCTCACCCAATTTGGCATAGAATTAATACTATGGTAGGCCATATAAAAGAAAATGATTGAACTTTATTAGTTATTTTCAAAATGGCGGTCATACAAAGGTTTTAAATTTATATAATATATCTGCAATACCATTTAAAGAAATTTTGACCAAATTTGGTATACAGAAAGTATCTATTAGAAGTACCACATAAACCAACAAATAACCATTTTGGAAGAAAGCATTTTAAGAATAAATAAAGTTGTCATAACCCAGTTAATAATTTACCAGTTCCTACCAAATTTGGCAAATTAGTACTGATGCATATTTTAATTAATATTTTTTAAGCATTTCACACTTGTTTTCAAAATGGTGGCCATATAGCTATTGTTAGCTTAGAATGCTATATAGTTGAAACTATGTAATCAATCCCAACATAATTTTCTATGCTGGTATTAAGACATCACAACTGTCAACTGTATCTACACGAAGCATCTTTTGCCCACAATTTTGTAAGATAGCAAAATGTGAAAAATAAAATTTTAAAGTAATATCTCTGAGGGGTGGGGGGTTGATGGCAGATTCTTTCCAAATTTGGCCAACAAATAGTACTGCAACAGGTGGTGTAAACTGGTATATTTTATTTAGTTCAGGCACTTACTTTCAAACTGGTGGCTGTATAAATATTTTAGCTCAGTATATTTTATAAATGAAACAAATTCCAACCTAAGTTTGTATGCTGACAATGCCTATTACAGCCATCAGAATATTTTTATTCAAAGCCTCATTTCTCTGCCATTTTGTAAGTTAAAGATAAAAAATTATTTTATCTCTTATCTCGGGAAACAATCAACCCATTCTTACAAAATTTGGCAAAGATGTACTACATGTACTGTGGTATGCCAGAATAATAAATTTGTTATTTTAAAGTAGGACACATTTATTTTCAAAACTGCTGCTATAAAATAATTTTAGTTTTGTGGACAATATCTACAAAACTATGTAATCTATTTTAACTTAACTTTGTACATTGGCAGTATACAATAATCAAAATTGCTACAACATTACTTTTTTTGTCCTCCATTTATGAAGATTGGCACATGAAAATTAAGGAGATTTTATGCCATGTCTCGAGGACCAGTCAACCGATTCCCAGTAAATGTTACACTCGAACATTTTTCAAATATATTTGTACCAAACTGTGCACACAATAAATGCTACGGAATGCCATGTAATTTTTCATGATTTAAATGGGTCAGACAACTATGTTTGAAATCACAGCTTCATAAATCATTTAGGTAAGTTTGACATATATATTAAACAGTTTAACCAAATTGAACCAAAATTTGTATGTAGTCAGTATACATTAGAAGCATCGTATATATAGAGCCTCTTTTTCTCGAAATTTTGTATTATAGCAACAAATAAGAAAATAGTTTTTTATGTCATATCTCAGGGATTAAGCAACCAATTTCAATCATATTCTTCACACAAGTAGCACTATGGTAGACCATGTAAACTTACATAATTAAAATGGGTTGGACAACAATGTTCAAAATAAAGGCCCTGTAAATATTTTTGGTTAGTAAACCCTATCATTCAAAGCATTAGACTGATTAAATCTGAAGTGAATGCTCTGAATTTAACCTCTGTAATGCAGTGGATTGCATGCCAGCTTATAGTACAAGGTTTTCTTGATTCTAATGCTAGGTAAGGCATGTGTGTATTTATAATTTTCTCACTACTGTTGCATAAGTTTCTGGTTTCATTTCTAAAGTTATTGCTTTCAGAGAGAAGTCAAATCCTTCCTACCAACTCAGGTTTTAAAAAATTATTTAAAAATTAATCTGAACAAGCAAAATTTCCATTTCTCTTTTCTTCTACATAATAGTCTAATTTCACGAGTTATTATGGTAAAAATACACAGATACTTTTGGAGCATGTTTCTTGGCAAAAATGAAATCAAACACAAGGCATGTGTGCCTAATTCTGCGAGCAGTAAAAAAAAAATGGCTTTTTATGTAAAACAAATTCAGTAGGGTCTACTAGCATTTTTGTTTGCACAGATTTAATTTGCAACATAAGCACATGTATCAGAAAGAAGTTTTCCAAATTGTTGGCTAATATTTCCCGCCCCGGGCGAGTCTTACTCGGACACCGTGCTTACCAGGCAGAGTTCTAAAAGTTATACTCAATGAGCTCACGANCTAATTTCACGAGTTATTATGGTAAAAATACACAGATACTTTTGGAGCATGTTTCTTGGCAAAAATGAAATCAAACACAAGGCATGTGTGCCTAATTCTGCAAGCAGTAAAAAAAAAAAAAGGCTTTTTATGTAAAACAAATTCAGTAGGGTCTACTAGCATTTTTGTTTGCACAGATTTAATTTGCAACATAAGCACATGTATCAGAAAGAAGTTTTCCAAATTGTTGGCTAAAATTTCCCGCCCCGGGCGAGTCTTACTCGGACACCGTGCTTACCAGACAGAGTTCTAAAAGTTATACTCAATGAGCTCACGTGCTCTACACAAATGAACATAGTTTTCTTTGTTGAGCAGTTTCCGAATTTCATCTACTGTGAAAAACACAATCATTTNTACACATATAGTACTAAGTATGGACACCTGACTTTTATAGTTTTCGACCACGCCGGGCACTCACTTTCAAAATGCTGACATTTTAAAATGTAGTGTGATATGTCTTATCTCGGAAATCATTCAACAGATTTAAACCAAATTTTGTATGCTGACAGCGCAAAGTGTAAGCATTGAACTTAGATGTATATGTTGTTGGTCCACCATTTTGGAAGAGAGTGCCACACAAAAAATTAAGCTTTTACGTTATATCTAGAAAATTACTCAACCATTTTTGTCAACACAGAACAGCACTCTACTGTACTGTGTCAATGTGTCTGGACCCCAAAATTTCCCAACCTTCCTGAAATAAAATTGCTGGAAAAATATGTATTCTATGTTTAAATAAATTCATATTTCTGTTTGCAAATAAAAACTTTTTGAATGTAAATTCAGAAAGCTTACATTTTTCCATATCATATATGACCAATTCCAATATGATCTCAATCTTAGATAGTGAGTTGGGATCAGGTACTTTTTTTTTTTACTATGAACCTTGCAAATTTGTAAAAGGAAGTATGGCCTAATTGCATACCGTAACAACTTAACTCTGACACAGCAACAGATACCATTGGAGGTATTTTATTGTGACAAACATTTTAAAATGTCTCAAAGAAAACTTTTTTTATGCAAAAATAATAGACCATCAGAAATAATAAAAATCAGGCTTGCTGTCAGCATGCCTTGCCTCCCTCCATTCTTTTTCACTAATAGGTCTAGTTAAAATAAGTCAGGAATCTATATTACACACACAATAAGCTTATTAAATATATTACAACTTCTGTAAGCAAGATTCTTTGTATATTCAAGACTACTTATCTTTAAAACACACAAGTTCTTAGTGAAATAAATGCAATTTTGCAAGATTTTACGTGAAAGATAATTTCAGGGTATTTATTGGTTGTGCGCATTGTAAACTGAAATAGCNTGCAATTTTGCAAGATTTTACGTGAAAGATAATTTCAGGGTATTTATTGGTTGTGCGCATTGTAAACTGAAATAGCCATCATTTATGAGTAAACGTAACACATACATGGTAATTAGCTTCTCAGGATTCTTAGATAGTAATTGATACACACACACACTTTCAAAACCATAATTTAAACATTTATTTAGGTGAGTGTTATGTTAAACGTGCTCAAACTAGTTGTCATCATGGTGACTGAGTTATGAAACCTTTTGTCGATTAAACATTTAAGTTACACATTTTGCTTGTATTAAGTCTCTTTGTTATTAAAATAAGTGCGGAAATATGTTAAAAGTTGTTTCCGCATTAAATATGATAATTTTCAAGTCTTGTGTGTTTGGTACTGCAAAATTGTGAATAGTATAAATGGAATTGTAGATATTCATTATGCCTAGTTTTATTTATACTTAAATCTCAGATTCCCGGTAACTTCTATACAGGGCGTTGGGTAATTGGCGGATACGGACTGCACCACAGGAATCTGTGATCAAAACTAGGTAGAAAATATTCTGTGGCAAAAAAACTTAAGGCCCTTATTTTATGAGAAAAACTACATTAAAGTAAATAAAATGACTTTATTTCACGTTAAGCCAAGCATACAAAACACAGGAACATTATAACAGGGGTTTGAAATTTGCTCTGCCCACAGCAATGCACTTTTCCACATGTTGGTTGCATACAGCATGCACAGAGCTCGGCCGCCGAATTCACCCATAGCCACTGCCATGTCCCAGTATTCACTGCATGTGAACTCCATGTCACATCACCTCACCTTTATCCAATTGGAATATTACGTTTGCTACAATAGTTTTCGGACTTTCATGTTGTTTTTCTCATAAACAAAGGGTCTTATGCATTTTTNGAATATTACGTTTGCTACAATAGTTTTCGGACTTTCATGTTGTTTTTCTCATAAACAAAGGGTCTTATGCATTTTTACCAAAGAGTATTTTCTACTTAGTTTTGATCACAGATTAGTGTGATACAGTCCATGTTCACGAATTACCTGACATCCTGTTGTTAAAGTTTTCACTAACTTCCTTAAAGGGTTTTTAAAGCAAAGTTTGGCAATTAAAAGATGATGAAATTTTATGTGATACGTAAAGTTTCAAGAACATGATAAACATTGTAATGACGCAATATATTAATTATTGGAATACACTGTTCCTCTTCTTTCGTTTAATGGGGCTTCGTAATATTTTATCAGTATTTGTAATTAAAGCCGTGGGAGTTAGTTATCATGGTAGTTTGTTTATCGGGCATCCCGTTGCCGTTTCACGAAATCTTAGTTTTTGTTATGCGTGAGCATTAGTGATAGAAGCTTTCCGAACTGCCTCAAAAGTTTTTGTTCTAGAAGGTGTGATTATCTTTTACTACGGCGCAGTTCGGATAGCGTGGGAAGAGCGTGATTGACACACGCTATGCCCATATTTGGTAACTGTTGTTGGCACCCGGGTGTGAGAAGTGGGGGTAGCCACGAGAGATAAAGACCCTGGACGAATACTGCCCGCAAAAAATGTAACAACAAGCAACCAAGGAAGACCCATCGTGCGTGACAAATTTTGCCCACACCAGCAAGCACCNCGTGAGAAGTGGGGGTAGCCACGAGAGATAAAGACCCTGGACGAATACTGCCCGCAAAAAATGTAACAACAAGCAACCAAGGAAGACCCATCGTGCGTGACAAATTTTGCCCACACCAGCAAGCACCCGCGACCGCTAAATCTTTCAACTTCATTCTTTTTCGGCATATACTAAATTAATAATCTAATAAATTCTTTCCACCAGTGTGGNCGCTAAATCTTTCAACTTCATTCTTTTTCGGCATATACTAAATTAATAATCTAATAAATTCTTTCCACCAGTGTGGGAGGTCGATGGGTGCCAGGAGGGAACGGACGTCCCTCCTGCCTTCGTATTTTCTTCTTGCGAGGCAAGTTTTCGAGAAGTAAATGAATAATTAAACGACTGTGGTGCTGCTCTCTGTTGGTTTGCCTGTAAACCGGTTCTTACTCTGCATACCTGACAATTGCATGTGAACTGTTTCATTGGATTGATAAATAAAAGTACTAAGTAATGAACAAACATTGAACTTTATTTATATTTATTGGCGCCTTTAAAGTTTCATGTTACTATCAACTGAGCTAACCGAGTGGTAATTTCCATTTGTCATACCCAGACGTGGAATGCTACAAATATGGCTGCCATAACACGCCGCTGCAACATTACAATATCCTTTTAAAATCAAAGTCGTAGTCATTTAGTGTGTGATGCTTCATCCCCATCATATTAGTTGTGGATACACCAACACATGTTTACGAATTATAAACAAATTTTGTCTTATTGTTTTTTATGTTTCCATGCTTTATAACAATGAACTTGTTTTATTGGTTTACAATTGATATTTTTTCATGCATAATGTTGTATTATAACAAAAAATATGAATTTAAAATTAATTTATTGCAAAATTCACTATTACACTAACCACTGGCAAAATAAATATTATCTAGGACATATAACACATGCTGTAATTTCATATATGACAAACGCGATCTGCCAAACGATTTTGTTTTAACATTCTGGCAACGCTAATGTATGCTTGTCATCACCAATATCTGTGGAAAAATGTTTACAGCATGAGAATAAACATTCCGACTTGGCTCTTTGATTCAATCATTTGGTTTTAGCAAAATGCACTTGTGCTAGAATATGCTGATTCTTAGTAAAATTTTTCTATATTTGGCTGTGCAAAAAGTAATATAAATGAGGCACCGTACTTATAACATGAGCAGCAAGCATAATGAGAGGATCAATCAGCAGCTGATATATACATTGACTCTAACAAATAGATGGAAAGTTATACAAGCATATATTAAAAATTGGTAAAATCTGTCTGAAACTGAAAAGTAAGTAACAAAATAGACAAAACATTCCTTACTGAAGACATTTGATTCACAGGATAGCGCTCACTATCACACATATTTTCATATATATAGGAATGGTAATTTAGCAAAGGTTTCGCGTCCGCATCTAAAATTAGGTATCTAAAAAATAATAATTAAAAAATTAAAATAAATAAATATAAAGTAGGCATACTTAAACGGTAAGTTTGACAAAATTTGAATACTTGCATACATTTTGTAGTTCTTATATTGTTGTTACTCTGTAAATCGTTTGAGCTCTTATTTTGTAAATAAGAAGACTATAGGTACTTGACAAGTTAGCCGGCTAAGCCAGTTCCATGTTTAATTTAGTGTTTAGAGATTTTGGGCATCATCAATAGTCTTGCGTGAGAGCCAGGGAGGATGAAATTGAGAAGGATGTGGAGCAACGCTGAAATGCAATGTCAAGAAAAATGACACCCCTGAGAAAATNAGGGAGGATGAAATTGAGAAGGATGTGGAGCAACGCTGAAATGCAATGTCAAGAAAAATGACACCCCTGAGAAAATCCACCTAACATAAGCATCTTCTAACACTATTTTCACTTGCCAAAATCCGAGCATAATCCTGTCGGGAGTTGAACTGAGTTCGCCTGAGTGAGAAATGAGAGCCCTAGCCATTATGCCAACCACGGACCCGCGTATGACTTGGAAAACACAACATTTGTTTACTTGTGTGTCAAATATTCTTAATTATTTCATCATTCATACATCAAACTACGCTTCAATAAATGCATCACAACTGGTGGAAAACATTTCTATGTTTAGCAGTTTGATAAATTATGGCTCAAAAATGTGTGTCTAACTTAAAAGTTAGAAGGCAAGGAATGCAGTAGAGTGAAGCACGCCAACCCAGTACTGCGAAGAATCGCTCGAGCAATCTCTCAGGATGTCTCAACCCTCCAGCCCAAGACTACCTTGAGGCTCGAGCCCGCCAGTTGGACAAGTCTGTCCTTGAAACCAGACAATAACTCCCGTACTGCGGCAGGCCACTGCCAGCCATCCCCTCCCTTCCTGGCCAGCATTCGGGGCAAGATGAGGAAAAGCACTCAGCGCGTAGGCAGCAGCACAAAACTGGGAGCATTCCTCTCTCTCCCCATCACCTATGGGAGCGCTCCTCTCTCCCCATCGCCTATGGGAGCGCTCCTCTCTCCCCATCACCTATGGGAGCGTTCCTCTCTCCCCATCACCTATGGGAGCGCTCCTCTCTCCCCATCACCTATGGGAGCGCTTCCTTTCCCCTGCTCATCACGTCCTATGGGAGGGGTTCCTTTCCCCGCTCACGTACTATGGGAGGGGTTCCTTTCCCCCGCTCACGTCCAATGAGAGGGGTTACTTTGGGTTGGTTCCTCTCTGCTCCTCACCTCCTTTGTGAGATATCTGTATCTTCCTCACCTGCAGCCATGGTGGCTGAGCGGTCAGACTGGTCACCTCCCACTAAGCCTAATCGTGTTCCATCCCCATCCAGGTCACAGTGGATTTTTGCAGGTGGGAATTGTGCTGTATGATTTTGCTAGTCTGCAGGTTTTCTTGGGGATCTTCTGTGTGTCCCGTCCTTGCATTCTGGAACTGCTTCACTCTCACCTTGTTTCACCCTCATCAGCTTTCAAGACCTCATTTAGAGGCGTCCAAATCTCTTAACTCAACTTCATCTCATTTATGCAGTTTCTCTCTTCCTCCCCTTATTTGTGGGGTTCCTCAGTCTTCCTCTCCTTTTTTGTGGGNTCATCTCATTTATGCAGTTTCTCTCTTCCTCCCCTTATTTGTGGGGTTCCTCAGTCTTCCTCTCCTTTTTTGTGGTGTTCCTTAGTCTTCATTCCTTTTTTGTGGCATTCCTCTCTCTCTTCCTCTGATCTTTTTGTGGTTTTCCCCTCTCTTCCTCACCTTGAGGTGTTCCTCACCTCTTTTGTGATGTTCCTCATCTCTTTTGTGGTGTTCCTCTCTCTTTCTTACCTCTTTTGTGGTGTTCCTCTCTCTTTCTTACCTCTTTTATGGTGTTGCTCTCTCTTCCTCACCTCTTTTGTGGTGTTTCTCTCTCTTCCTCNCTTTCTTACCTCTTTTATGGTGTTGCTCTCTCTTCCTCACCTCTTTTGTGGTGTTTCTCTCTCTTCCTCTTCTCCTTGTGGGGTTGCTCTCTCTCTCTCTCTCTCTCTCTTCTTCGCCTCCTTTGCGGGGTTGTTCTCTCTCTCTTCCTCATTTCCTTTGTGGGGTTCCCCTCTCCATTGGGATGTGTAAGGTGGTTCCTCTCGCTTCATTTCATTGGGGGTTCGTCTCGTCTCACCATTTTTGGGGGCCCTGATTCCCTTCACCTTATATTTTTTTGGGGTTTATTTCCCCTCCTCACTTTGTTGNTCTCACCATTTTTGGGGGCCCTGATTCCCTTCACCTTATATTTTTTTGGGGTTTATTTCCCCTCCTCACTTTGTTGGTAGTTTTTACCTCTCCCCAAATTGTTTGTGGTGCCCCCTTCCCTGCTTCTTACCTCCTTGAGGGCACCACTTCTTTAATAACTTTACACCTCTTCTCTAGCTTTCCTAGCCCCCTAAATTTTTTGCCTCTACAGCCTTTCTCCTTAGCACATCTCATCTTGTGGGCACGTCTCCTCATCTTCTGGACTTATCCTCTCATTTGCTTACTTCATCTTTTCAGTATGTCTCTTCGCTTTTTTGGCTTATCTTGCTGGCACATTAACTCACCTTTTATTTGGCTTATCTAGCTGATACATCTTCTTGCCTTTGCAGCATACCTTGTCACCTCAGCAGACGACCTCTGCACACCTTGCCACCTCTCCTCACCACCTCTACCACCTCTCACTTCAGTACTACTATGTTTGCCTGCTTACCACCTTTCTTCACTTTCCATCTCCTTACTTCCTAATTCTATCCCTTGCCTCCTTACCACCTTTCTTTTACCTTCTATTTTCTTCAATCCCTTGATGCCTCCTCTTTTCCTCATTGATTATCTTTTGCTCTAGTTCTTCAGTGCCACTCTTTTAGTATCATCCTTTGCTCTCTCCCCCAGCAGTTGTCCTCTGCCGCCACCTGTTGTCCTTGTAAAGAGAGAACATTTAATAGGCCCTAAGCAGTAATTCTAGATAGATCAGTGTATGGAAAGTAAAATAAATAAAATAGAACTGTACTAGTATGTAGTGTGTTCATAACTGAAAAAAAAAATCTTCTGCAAGAGAGGGTGTTNATAAATAAAATAGAACTGTACTAGTATGTAGTGTGTTCATAACTGAAAAAAAAAATCTTCTGCAAGAGAGGGTGTATGAAGATTTGACCATTGCATAATTATGCACCTGTCAGATGGCAGAATTAAGTGCTAACGTGTCAAAGTAAGGGGTTGACATATTTGCATAAAAAAATACAGGACTAAACAAACATGACAAGACAAAAGATGCATAAACAACGCACATTTACCTTACCTTGAGTAAAAGCTGCATCCAGGCTGAAAATAACATAGTTTTGCCACAAATAATTGAAGACTCGAAATGGAAAATGCTTTAAGTGCCACAAATTCAAAAATCACATTTTTTATGTCAAAATGTTATGTGCCAAGCCTGCGATGGTATCACTCTTGACGCCAGAGACGTAGAGTCTTCTGAAGTGTGCCTCCCAGCACACGGATGCCCAACTTTAGGGTGATGCAGTCAGAAATTAAAATTAAATATGTCTGGCTTTAGTAGTAGACAAATCAAGAGTTCATAGTTTTTTTTTCTAAGACTTCCTTTTTTTAAAAATATTTCAAACTTACGGAAGCCTCGGAGAAGTATCCAAAAAATATTAAACTTTGTATAAAAACTGCATTAAACTGAGTGATTGACTTCCATAGAGACTTAAATACACAATTTAATGAAAATCATAATATNGTATAAAAACTGCATTAAACTGAGTGATTGACTTCCATAGAGACTTAAATACACAATTTAATGAAAATCATAATATAACTAATCATTCACCACAGAAAAAATAATGAAAGATTGTTCTATAGTTCTCAATTCTGTTAAAAAAAAATGAAACTGAAAGATAGAAAATTAGCTATAAGTAAATATAGTTTGTGTCACCGGACACATACTCTGCCCCCACCTGTTGTCTTCTGCTCCCATCTGTTGTCCTCTCCCGCCATCCTCTGCCCCCCTCTCCCTGTTCTCTGGTTTAGAAATAAATTGCTGAAATGCACAGATTTTGCATTTAGCTCTCCCTGCTGTTGTAAAGGACCAATAGAACTGCAATACTAGTTCCAAGACACAATAACTGGAAGTCTCACATTATTTACAGTGTAGTGGAATGTGTCGTAAGACGTGTTACAGTGCTTCCTATAACATGATGGAACAGCACAATTTACAGGTCGTTTGTTTTGTGAGTTGAAATTGGGACATAAAGTGACAAAACATATTGGTAGGTGGTGAATGCAAAGGGTGTAGGTCAATCTTCAGAATGGACTGTGTATTGCTGGTTTGAAAAATTTGGTGTCTGTGACCTGAGGCTCCAAGATGAAGGTGAAGGAGACAGGTCAAGTGTGAATAATGACACTTGAATCATGTGTGTGAAGAAAAACTCATGCTTACACAAAATTTTGTTTCCATTTCAATCATTTTTAAATATATACAACAAATAAGGAAATTAAAAAAAANCTCATGCTTACACAAAATTTTGTTTCCATTTCAATCATTTTTAAATATATACAACAAATAAGGAAATTAAAAAAAATGGGCAGCTGGCTACTGCAACTTACAGAATGTCACAACAGCATTGGCTGGATGCGTGCAATAACCTGCTNAAAAAAATGGGCAGCTGGCTACTGCAACTTACAGAATGTCACAACAGCATTGGCTGGATGCGTGCAATAACCTGCTTGTTTGTTACCACAGTGAGCCCCATCTTGATTGTATTGTGACATGTGATAAGTGGATCTGGTTCTATAATTGGGAGTGAAGTGCAGAAATTGACTAAAATGTGTAATCAGTTGTGTAAAAAGCAGTCTTTGTTGGTTCTCTGCTCTTGATAGACAACACCAAATCCGCGAGGCAAAAATTATAAAACTCAAGCGGAGTGACCCCAAAATAAGTAAACACAATTCCTTCATATACCCTGTACTTAGCACCATCACATTACATCTTTATGCATAATGTGACTTCCTAAAGACAGGGTGTTTGAAAACAGGGATAATGCAGGAAGTGCCTCCTGGGACATAATTGCCTCACAGGAATCACCTTTCTTCACGTATGGGATTGAAGCCTTGTGAATAATTGGCAAAGGTGTTTTATTGTAGAATAACTCCATTCCAAAAGTCAGTGGAAGGTATAAAAATTGCCATTTATTTCTGAATGGAATTTCAGTTAGTTTGAAAGTAGTTCTAATTGGTAAGGGTGAAGTCAAATATAAGCTTTGTTGCATAATGTGTTTAATCCATAGTAGATGTCATTTCTCCCGATTCAGTAGCCATGCTGTACTTGGCTTGAGCACAGGCAGATCTAGGAAATAGTTCAGTGCCTGTTGGTCTCCAATTGTATGCACCTTTGGATCACACCACCGCTCCACTGGGTATTAATTAAGTGCATGCACATGACTGCTTCGTGGCTGATATTATTTTCATGGCATTCTTTTGTCTGATTTATGGAATTTTGTGGAGCACAGTGTGATGTCTTCATAGAGACACACACCTCTTTCAGTAAGGTAGACGCTGAAGCAGCTTCTGGAAAGTCAGTCAGTAAATAGGGCNCTTCATAGAGACACACACCTCTTTCAGTAAGGTAGACGCTGAAGCAGCTTCTGGAAAGTCAGTCAGTAAATAGGGCTCATTGTACAAACTCAACTTTTTTTTTTATCTAGTTACCTGTGACAGGTTCTGACTGCCAGTAAGAACTCAAATTGCAAGAAGCCAATAGTTGCCATCTATATACCTGACTGGTTATGCCTCAAGGTGGGTTAGCCATACACTTTTGATGGGCATTGTTAGCAGTGGATCTGTGCATACCAGTGAATNGGTTATGCCTCAAGGTGGGTTAGCCATACACTTTTGATGGGCATTGTTAGCAGTGGATCTGTGCATACCAGTGAATATCAATATATGCTGCACCTGACTGGTGGTAGGCAAGTGGACCTTAGGCCGTAATTGCTTGGATGAGAGTGGGGGTGTATCATGCAGGCGCAGTGTGTACCATCAAGGAATCGCAATGCATCCAACAACCTGACACCCTGAGACTTAACTAGAGGTTGACTAGGTGCATTTACCAGACCTTGTTGTCCCTTCTCTTTGGAGGTTCTGGGAGAGGGAGTCGAGAGCTCTGTTCTTGTGCAGCCCATGGTTCACCTCTCCAAGCCACCTCTATAGCTACAGCAAAGCAAAGTACAATTTAGGGGGGAGTGTTAGCACTCATCTGAGAAAACTGCCCCATGGGCCAGCAGTGGAGTGGGTGACCACCTGTGGTGAAATCTGAATTGATACGTAGAAGCTATCAACTGCATGGGCATAGTTGTGATTATGTTTTCTAACACTTGCCGCTTCTGGAGAAGTCATTAACCCTGATAACAATGTGTCTGGCTCTAGCCAGGTATAACAACAGATCCCCAATGGTTACATCAAAAGACTGGCAAAAACCTTTTTCTTTTATTTTTATTCGCTTTTTCTGTCTTCGCATTCTGCTATTTTTTTNACATCAAAAGACTGGCAAAAACCTTTTTCTTTTATTTTTATTCGCTTTTTCTGTCTTCGCATTCTGCTATTTTTTTTCTTTTTGCGGTTGTACAGTTTGTAGTATATTTTTTCATTTAAACATTTTATTTTCACAGCAAATACTCANTTTTTTTCTTTTTGCGGTTGTACAGTTTGTAGTATATTTTTTCATTTAAACATTTTATTTTCACAGCAAATACTCATTTTGTATATAATTTTTTATCTATTTTAATTTGAATTTGAAATAATTTTATTTCCATATAGTAGAACACTAACCTGAAATCTCTCTAATTCTGATTTTTCAATATTTTGGTAAATAGTAAAGCAAGACCTGCTACCCATTTGTTTGGTTACAGTATTAATAATCTATAAAAATCTTAGTACAACATTACCTGAGGCTTGGTACACATGCTTTTTACTGGTTATTTAATGCGCAAGCATAATTTTAATCATGGACTGTTTATATAGTACAATGATGAAGTTTGTTTGCAGCACAGGAAGTAACCACGAAACTAGTCATACCAAACACAACTATATATAACTTTTAATATCTTTTTCTGACTTTCTTAAAAGTGAGAACTATAATATGAAAATTCATATGCATTATCATGTTAAATTTGTAAGAACTGTGGTAATCTAAACATTTGAGTCATTTTATTGTATAATAGTGTTTATTTTATGTTTTCAGGAACATGCTGAATGTTATACTTTGTATGGCTGTTAATCACCAGACACCCTTTGGCAGATAAAAAGGATTGTTCGCATTAGTCCCTTTAAAAAATTACCTTGAACATTAAGTTGAAAATAGTGGGTGATTGAGTGGTGAAATGGTAGTATGAGGACGTTACAGTATTGCAACCCACACTTTATCATTAAATTATGAGTTTTGGTTATTTATTATTTCATTATTTATTGAATTAATTTTAGTTAAGTGGTAAACTGGAAACACACACCAGATTGTTACCTACAATCACTCAATTTATTCTGAAGTACATACATGTTACACCTTCCCTCTTTATAATAAAAGACATTTATATAAAACATGATACTTGAAACAGTAAGATACTAACCATTAATAAAATAGTACAAACAATACATAGTCAGTATCAAACAACCAAAACCTACATCTGAAAATCTTTAAATCTTAATGGTTTTCTAATTATACAACCCTTTTTGGTTATAATTTCCATAAAATTACATTAATTATTTGTGTCAAGTTCATTAATATTAGACCTTCTAGTACTGTCCCCTCTTTCCAAAGGTGAAGTACTATTATCTTTTTTTACCCTGCTTTGTGTCATATTCAAATCCTCATCATCAATTACATTACACTCATCATGATTACTAAAAGTTCCATAATCTTCATCTGACCTTATCACAGATTCGTTCAATGACTTTTTTAAATGACTAAAGTTTCACCTAATTATATTTCCTTTTTCATTTACTACATAATGTGACTTTGGATGATTATGTCTGCTAACTACTTTCCCACGTTCCCATGTTTTATCTGTGCTAATAGGGACGATAACTGAAATACTTAATCCTTAACTGCTGATGTATCAAAATGATTTCTCACTTTCTGTTGTCTGTTCTTTAACTGTTCCCTACCTTCGTATATTCAGAGATGTGACCAAGATGTTACAATAGGTAATTTAGTCTTCAACTTTCTGGACATTAACAACTGGGCTGGAGACACCTCTAGGTCTGATACAGGAAGATTACGATATTCAAGCAATGCTGAAGCTAAATCATAGCCACTATGTTGTGGCTTTCTTAATATTGAATTTGCTATACCAACTACCTTCTCTGCCATACCATTGGACTGCGGATATCTAGGGCTTAATATTACTATATTATAATTCCAGTTATCAGCAGATACTTTAAATTCATACCCAGCAAATGGCACATTATCAGCCTGCATAATTTTTAGTATTCTATAGGTAGAAAATATTAATATAATTTTTCTAATACACACATACGTGCTCTTATTCACTATTGGCACAATTTCAATCCATTTTGTAAAATAATCTATAAGAACTCCCACTTTTTCATTGGACTGCGGATATCTAGGGCTTAATATTACTATATTATAATTCCAGTTATCAGCAGATACTTTAAATTCATACCCAGCAAATGGCACATTATGAGCCTGCATAATTTTTAGTATTCTATAGGTAGAAAATATTAATATAATTTTTCTAATACACACATACGTGCTCTTATTCACTATTGGCACAATTTCAATCCATTTTGTAAAATAATCTATAAGAACTCCCACTTTTTCAAATGGTAAATTTGGCAGTCGTGTGGTACGAGAGTTTTTTTATATTTGCCCTCCTATAAATTTCACACGTTGGACAATGTTCTAACATATCCTCCACAAACTGACTCAATCTAGGCCAAAAAAAAATATTTTTTGCAGCCTTTTTTTTTCTTCCATAACTCAGGTGTGGTTAATGCGCTAAATTTACCATTTCCATCCTTTTCTCAAGGGCTTGGTGAACCCAGATACATTAGGAATCAATTTTGCTAGAATTTACCATTCCTAACACACGTTATGGCTCCTTTTTTTTTTGTGGGATATTTTAACCCCAAAATGCATTTCACCTGTGCAGGATCAGGCCTAACCCCATCTGCATCAAAAATTCTTCCTAGGTACTTCACTTGAGTTACTTCGTATTATACATTTTTAGGATTAAATTTAACATTATACTGTTTGGCCCTCGAACACAAAATTTAAAATCTTCACTAGATGCAGCTATTGTCATATCATCAAAATAAAGGCCAACTCCCTCAACATCTCAAAATATTTTAGTATTGTACCTCTGAAAAACCTCTGGCGCAGATGAGACACCCGTTGGCAACCTTTCAAACCTATGTTTTCCAAATGGAGTTATAAAACAACTCATTTTTTTACTAGCTTTATCAAGCTCAATTTGATTAAATCCATCCTTCATGTCAATTACTATATAAAGCTGTTTACCTGTTAATTTATAACCAAGTTCATCAACCTTAGGTATAGGAAAACTTTCTTAACTTTCTTTCTTTACACACTTATTAAAATAATAAGGATCCAAACAAATCCTAAGAGATTTATCAGGTTTCTCAACCACCACAATATTATGTAACCAGTGTGTACCTCTACTGTTATACCTCTACTCTAATATTATGTACCTCTACTATCTAACCGATCTAGAGTTTCCTTAAGCTTTGGCTCCATTATTTCAGACACCCTCGTATTAGGATTCACTACTTGATTCACATTTTCTTTCAACTCAATTTTATATTTCCCATTCCTTCAAAATATGATTTATTTTCCATTATAAATACCAGTTTCGAACTATTGCAACCAATAGATTCAATAACCCTGTCATTCTCATTGATAGTTCTATCTTGACTTGGACTCACTTCATTATCTACCCTCCTTACTACATTTAATTTTGTGCAAGCATTCAACCCCAAAGTTGGCATTGCATCAATATCCACAGTTATAAATTTAATTTGATATGCCTTGCACTTGATAAGTCACTAATAACATACACATGATGATACAGTCACTTAGAACATACCCCACGGTTTCTGTTCTCTTATTGTTATAACTAACATCATTAACATTGCAACTTTCCACATTTATCCTTGATAAATCCAACTTTTGAAAACTTTTCAGCCGTAAGAATTTACATTCAGCTCCTGTATAAAGTTTACACTAAATAAGATACTAATTAATACTCAGTTTCTGTCCACTGCTTTGCCTTCTCTTAATGTTTATACATTGTACCTATATAAAAATCCTTACCCATGCCATCTGCTTTTACATGATCACTTTCCGTAACGACCTTCATTTTACAACAAACTGCAAAATGATTTTCCCCAAACATGTGACCTACATTTTTTTGCACTTAAATTTTCCACCACTGGTAGGCACTCAATGAATCACTTGTGCTTTCCTGCTCTTCTATCTTTCACTCCCGTTGAAGCTCTCTCTTTATGAACACACACAGCCATCACTGCCAACGATTCAGGTTCCATCTTTAAAATGTTCTGCTGTAGCTTATCTAAAATAACCTAAAAGAAAAATTTTTAATGTTATGTCAGTAAATAATGTGTAAATGAATAACTAGCATTTAGATTTACATAATTTAATAATATTTATGTTTTTGTTAGGTATGGATTCATGCAGCCTCCTTTCAACGTAATATGTATGGATGATGAAATCACATGAATTAACACCATAAGTAGAGCTTACATTTAGCACCTGTATTTAATACACAATCCTCTGCATGTGTGATTGTGACAGTAGGATCTTATAATCATTATCAGGATTCCAAGTTGGATAATTTGTTTTCACACTCTTTACCAGCACTATCATCAGTCTTTCCTGGAAGATTGTTAAAAGGGACAAAACATTACAACTCTTAATTACATAAGGCAACTTCATTACCTCAAATTTTTACTGTTTTGTTAAAACAGGCAAACTGCTACAAATCAAAATTGTGATGTGTACTTTTACAAGGAATACTGCCACATCCACAGCCACAACTCAAAATAAAACAGCAAACTGTTACAGTGAAATAGTGCCACATCACAAGATATGGTGGTTTAGAATTCAGTGTCTTGTATTTACATATCAGTGTCAAAACTGCCCTAAAGTGCCATATAGGAACAGAATATAAAATCAGCCTTGTGGCATTCTCCTGACATTTTTAAATTATGACAGTCTTCTTGCAGTGGTGCAATATAGCCATAACACAGTGTTCTAAATTGTAACTCTTATTCTCCTTGTTAATCACTTTTTTTTCTGCAAGATTATTAATATTTGTGTATTTCTCTGTGGAAATTATGTGTATATAGGAAATCTTTTAAAATAAAAGTTTGTTTTGTTTTACTTCAGAGTCAGTCTGCTAAATGTCTGGAGGAATCNTATATAGGAAATCTTTTAAAATAAAAGTTTGTTTTGTTTTACTTCAGAGTCAGTCTGCTAAATGTCTGGAGGAATCACCACCCAGGGAGCTGCTTACTCTCCACTGCCTCAGACAATTAGTGACACAGATTCCTCTGAAGAAGAACTAAACAGTGTGCTACATTCTGGTAATTCCTGTGCAATAAACAGGAAATTTGCTGTGCCTGGAAAAGAGACTGTGAAAAACGGTTAGTTTAGAATGCCAATAAAAATATAATTGTATTAAAGTACTGTATTTTTGTAAAATCCAGCTACTTTTATTGAAAAAAAAANAGAATGCCAATAAAAATATAATTGTATTAAAGTACTGTATTTTTGTAAAATCCAGCTACTTTTATTGAAAAAAAAAATTATGTAATTAATTGTAAATGTTTTACTCCTGTCCCCCTCTGTTCCCCCTCTCTTCTTCCTATACTCTATACACTTTCCTTGTCCTCCCCAAAATTTTCCCCCACCATCCCCCACCATGGCGAACCGGGTTAGATTTCCTGTGGGGTCGCCCCTGGATTTTCGCACCTGGGAATCATGCCGGATGATGCAGCTCGGGATTTCCAGTTTTTCCTGCCCTTTCATTCCAGTGCTGCTCCATACATTGATTCACCCTCCGCAGTTCTCAAGACCTAGATGTTAAGAGCCGCCCAAATCTCTTCACTCACTTGACCCTACCATCTCCCCATCAT